>OX638252.1:23403757-23953757 GCA_951806755.1 Brenthis hecate | reverse complement strand
ATCAATAACTATTGGGGCTTATTTTAGCCTTTGAAGAATGGAACCACGCACTCGTTATGCCATTAAGTGGTTACCCATCCGAATTTATGTTGTTACGGACGTCGTTTGACTTTGGTGATTTGTTCAAATCTCTCAAGCAAATTGTTCTTAAGCACATCGTTTTGTATGCTAAATGTTATATCGTATATATACATATAATATCTTTTGATGAGCGCAGATTATCTAAATAAAAACTTTAAAGTAAAAACGAAATTAGCACTTTAAAAGTTTTATAGCACTTACCATCACTAGCTATAAAACTTTGTTAGTTAAAGAATATTTAATTTAAATATAAATTTGTGGGGAAGTTAACACATAGCACCATCTAGTCCCATGGTAAGCTACGGGGCTTGTGTTATGGATACCAGATAGTTGGTACACTAGACATTTATAACTTTAAATACATACATATTATAAATATAAAAACATAATTACATTATTAACATAAACATTCCTGCTCGTCACACAAATGAATAGCCACAGCGGGACTCGAACCCGCGAATGCTGGCACAGCAAGTCGGGTCACATAAATTAAGAGTATATCTTGTGGGGTAAATAAAAATAACATAATATTATTATTTATTATCAGTATATTATTACCTTATTTTTCATTATAATGCCGATATTAGAATGCATAAGATCCTTCATGATGAGGTCAATTTGCTTTTGTACGAATATCTCATAAAACATTACAACAGTCCATCTAATCAAAAACTGATATGAAATATTACATAGAAACAAAAACTTAATTGTAAATCGAAAGCTCGAGTGGAAGCTTCGTAAGTTTAATTTATATTCATATAATGGAAAGAAAAACTTTACATAAATAAATTTTGTTCTTTCAGATGGCGAACCTATTAAACTACCCGAGAACTTGGAGAGCCTTCCACGGGCGGAACATTTCGCTGCGCAAAGGCATCGATGGAACACAAATGAGGTCAGAATATTTATAAGGTTTTAATATCTCAAAATAAGTAAACTATCAAAAAAATACAAGTAAAATAGCATTTTTTTTTATTATTTGACTGAAATTTATAGTTAATTACAAAATAACTGCTACAAACTTGAAAATTGACCAGAGCTTCATATTTGATATGGCTGGTTTTATAAAAAAAAGAGAAACCACTAATTAAACAGATACTTTTTATAATGCGTGCTTTTTAATTTTTTTTCTAACGTCGTATTTTTAACAGTTTATTTACATATAATTTCATAGGTATTATAAGAGTTGGGATTATTTACGTGTTATGTGTATGATGAAAGATGTAAAAAGATTTCAAATTCAAACTTGAATATGATTTCAACGCACACTTAATTAGAGACTAATTACTCTAGGGTTGCCAGAAAAGAAAGCTACCACCACCTTAGAACACAGTTCTGTTGAGAAATATTCTTTTTATGGCAATAAATACTTTTTTATTTATTTAAATACCACACAAAAATTTAACAATTTACTTTTTAATTCACTTAACACTAGCGACTCACCTTCGCTTCACTCGGGTTCGTCCCTAGGTTGCTTTCCCAAACAAACTATCATCCCCATTTTCAACCCTTTAAGGCATGATTTCCGGGATAACAACTATCCTATGTCTTCGCAGAGTCTCAAACTATCTTCTTACTAAATTTCATCTAAATCAGTTCAGTACTTTCGGAGCTTATTTGGTACAAACAAACAAAGAAAAAATTTTTTTTTCTCTTTATATAATATTAGGATATATTAATAATTCAATTCAATTTGTCTATTTCGTGGCTTCTAGGAGTGTCAGTTGGGCACAATTTAGTGCGTTAATGTCACATCGAATAGATTAGTAATTGGTATAGATTGAAAAATGCAACTGTCAAGTACAGTGCTTTAACACATCTGTATAACTAACCTAAATAGTTATCATTCTTTAATTTACCCACACATTTTTAGTCCCAAATGGCTCATGAACATGATAATATGCTATATAAGTCTTTAAACTTTCATGGTCACTGACAATATTATTATGATGTAAAATGGGACTTTTACCATGTTTAGCACTTACTTTTGATAAACTAGAGTTTTAATATATTCTCCGGCTTACGCGTACATTTGATTATTTCGCGGATTTATTTTGATTTTTGGTTTTTAACGTATCGAATGTTTTACATCAATTATGTTCGCAGGATAGACTAAGGTTTTAGACGTCTCAAAGGCGTTATATAATTTAACTGCATCGGTGGTGTAGTGGCTAGCATGTACGGCTGCACACCCGGAGGTCCTGCGTTCGAGTCCCAGGTCGGGCCAAGTTTAGTTATTGAGTCTTTCTGTATAGTAAGTCTCAGTAACAGTCCGGAGTTGGGAAGTTGGCGGTGTTTCACCCCCGTGCCTCGGAGAGCACGTAAAGCCGTCGGTCCTGTGCCTTAACTCTCACTGGTCATGTCGAGCAGTCGTCCCACCGGAGTATGAGAGTGACAGGAATAGAGAGTGCACGTTGTGTCTGCGCGTACACTTGTGCACTTAATATCTCCTGCGCAGTTGTCTAGTCTCAATGAGACTGGCCACCGTGGCTGAAATCAGTCAGGAGAAAATCATTATAATTGTTACAGTGTCTACCCACAAATTTACAAAATGAAATAATCCGAAAAGATAGTTTTATTAAAAACTATACCGTTTTACGTCACAATAATAGGATAATATGCTTATAATTTTGGTAGATAAAATGCAAGTACCACACCACACCGCATAGCTTGAGAGGGACGTAGTATGCTATATTATTTATATTTTAATAAAACATTTATTTAGTCTATTTTACGGCAAGCTATGTACGCTCGTTCACATTTCTGTGACATTCCTCCAAACAAGTATGACGTGTTAGTTTATGTAAATGCCAACGTTTCATAATCATTAATTTCGCTAACGTCACAATTCACCGGTGTGCTGTGGTATAAATCGCGGGGTGTTCATGTATTATTCAGGACCTCGTGAGTGTCGTCCCATATCTCGGGGTACGCTACTTAGCGTACCGAATATCAGTTGTATTTAGTATTAAATATAGTGCATCTTATATGTTAGTATCTTATATTGATATTTTTTTCATCTTTATTTTTTGATGCAACTTATAAAGATTTTTATATTTTATATTTATATTTTTATATTTTATATTATATTTATGACGTCATTTTTTACATTGGTACAAAATTCGTATATCTACTCTACTAATATAAAGAGAAAAGATTTGTATTTTTGTATGTTTGTAACGAATAAATTCAAAAACATCTGGACCGATTTAGATGAAATTTGGTAAAAAGATTGTTCGAAATCCTGGGAAAGACATAGGATATTTTTTATTCGTTAAATCTTCCCTTAAGGGGGTGAAAATGGTAATAAAAGTTTTTATGAGGAATTAACCTAGGAACGAACCCGAGCGTAGCGAGGTTGAATCGCTAGTACATAATATATTCTTATTACACCTTGTGATTAAAAGCTTAAAATCTATGAATGACTAACAAAGAAGTAGTGTGACATTCTTTAAATTAGCTAATTTTATGACGACAATCTCTAATTTTCAAAGTATATTATCAAACCTATTTCTAAGTAATATTGGAGTTAATAACAAATATCGGGAACTCATTAAAATAAGTGAAAAACGTGCTAAATATCTCTTTTTACATCAAAAATATATTGTCAGTGGCCATGAAAGTTTATAGACTTATAAAATTATTATAAACTTAAAATGTTGAAACTACAACTAGCTACCAAAAGCAACATTTCTTAGCATAAAATTTCTCTACCAAAATTAATCTCCACAAACAACTTAAGTACATTTTACTTTATAACTGGTCTCCCAGACGTCCTATTGTAATGAAATATATCTTACTCTCTAGATGAAAATGGAATGTACACCGTTATGGCACAGTGGTCATCCTTAAAATCTCGGAAGTTACACGTAACTACATACTAGAAAAGAATTCTATTTGTGTGTACGTTTGTTTTGAATATATAAACTTATTTTTGCTTTATCTATATTGTAACTATATTGATTTTGTTAATATTTTCGAATTTCAGGATTAAGATTTTTTTAAGAGTTAATATAAAACTAGAAAAACAAAAACAAACCTATCCCACAGGAACCGTACATTTTTCGGAAATAAAAAGTAGCCTATATGTTATTCCAGACTATAACCTATCTCTGTGTCAAATTTCATCCAGATCTGTTCAGCCGTTCTACCGCGAAAGAGTAACAAACATACATACTCACAAACTTTTACATTTATAATATTATAGTATAGATGAAGTAATTAATGTTTTCCCAGTTCTTACAGTAAATAAATACGATCTAAGTTGCCCTTTATTAAACTCTAACTACAAAATTTGCATAATAATTATACTTCATAAGTGAATCCACTCAAAAGATAAAAGCTCATTAAATGTTAAGACAATTTTTATTTTGTTATATATATATCTGATCTTTTCCCTTTTATCTTTCCATTACGGTATAAAAATTTGAAATCAGAAGTTATTTTAATAAACAAAGTATAGCAGGGCCGGCTTTTGAACCCCAAGGCTACTTTGTACCCACTCGTTGAACAAGATTTACGGTTAGTTGAATTGGACGATGTTATCAAAGTATTCTTTTTTAAAAGAAAAATCCTTATTGTTTTATGTTATTTTAAGGAATGCGAAAAGAAAATTAGCTTATTTCTTACTTCTCACGTGTAAGAAATTGTTTATACATTTATTTTATATATACAAAAATTATCTAATTGGTTATTTACAATTATTAATTATCAATATAGTTATCAAAAAATTAAGATCAGAATTTTGGATCATTTGTAAATATTTGGGAAGTATTTAAAACCAAATAAATAAAAATCTACTAAAAATAAATTGTATCGTTCACTTTTCAAAAAAAATGAAGCACCATAAAAACTGATGAGTATCCCATCAATTAGATGATAATTGTTGTAGATTAGTGGGAAGTGTGCAGTAAACATCACTGCATTACCCATAGCATTATACTGCAAGCAATCTGTAAGGCTTTTGAGCTTACAGTGAAATAGCCAAGTCGCTTATTAAGCAGCGGTTCCTACTAAGACCTTATCCCTAGAGACCTAGATTAATTTGATAGTTTGTTTACTGAAATGAGTTATGTAAATTTCAAAATGTCCAGAGAAAAACACTGTTTTGCCGTTTTTTGGCTAAAAGAGGTCAAGTGAAAATAGATTGAAGATATTGTTGCACCTAATTGTTTTAAAAAGTATGATAAACTTTATGCTGTGGTCTTCCATTTTTAGAATACTTTGTGTTGGAATTTCAAGTTTTTGGACGATATTCTTAAAGTTAATGTTATGAATTTCTGTTTTATTGTTGTGGTGTATGACTTATGTTTCTCTAGTTTAGATTCAGATCATTATGCTTCGGGCTTAAACTACTCTAGAGAAATTAGGCCTAGTCTTAAATTATTCCTTAAAGGCAGTAATTTGATGACTCTAATTGTTCGAATTGTTCTTTATCTTCGGTAAAATTTCAGTAAAACTTCAGTAGAAGGTAAAATTTTTATTTAATTTTGAGGAAAATTAAGGTATAAGTTTCGGTGAAAATAAATTTGCGTTCAGATAAACTATGTAAGGAAATCGTTCGAGTTATTAAGACCTGGCTCCTTAGTAGGTGGTCCAAAACGTTTTTCTTAACCTGAGGTAACGATTAACAGATACACTGAAAGATATTCATTTGTCGAGATGAAAAATCAAATAGTTTCACTGGTATGTTTAATAAAGACATACAAATCGCTTATATTCCAATTAGGTGTCACTACCAGTTTCTTCGCATTAATCTGACAATATTCCTTTCTTTTGCACTTTATAGGATACTAGCATTGCCCGCGGCTCCGCCCGCGTTCAGGTGACCCAAAGCCAAATTCTTAGGTTTTACATATTAGTATGCTCTTACATTGCAGTTTTTGTTTTTTTTTCTCAGAAATGAGACATTTTCCCGCGGTAAAAAGAATCCTATATGTTGACTCGGATAACTAGCTATCATCATACCAAATTTCATCAAAAGGTTTTCTCGTGATGCAGTCACAGACAGACAGACAGACAGACAGACAAAAATTATAAAAACTATAGATTCGGCATCTGTATCGATAATAATATCTATTTCAATAAGATTTTCCAAAAAAAATATTTAATGTACAGTTTCGGCTTAATTAGAATTTTATTATATGTATAGATGTATAGATTCCATACAATTTACATTTGATTGGTACATGCAATTATAGATTTAATGCATGCTACAAATCAAAAAAAATATCATCATTTAGTTTTTAACTTATATAGATTTATCATAATGTTAAAGTAAAATTTACATATACTTTTTAACAATATTTCAATAAAAAGTTCCGATAGAATACAAGAAAAAGACATTATTTTCATTCGTTTCGATTACTTTATTAAATGCATCTCCTTGAGATGCTGTCAGACTGGAATTTACGAGCGTATCTACTATCATTCGTTATTCGGTGGTATACCAGTTGACGTCGCTTTGACGTAGAAAACAAATATTTTTCTTTATATCTACAATTGTGATATATTCTTAAGCTATAAAAGTTTTTGGTCGTATTGTGGTATAAAGAAGAGTATAGATTTATCGCAGATCGAATACTATTTTTGTATTTTAAATTGAACTGCCTTTTTGGATTTTTACGTGGATTCATTTTGATTTTTGGTTCTCGGCGTTTCGAATGCTTTACAATTCAATTCAATTCTTTGTTATTTGGCTTTTAGGCATGCCAGAATGCTTTACAGCAATTATGGTCGCGGGAGACTTAGGTTTTAAACGTTTCAAAGGTCATATTATATATAGTTGTTACAAACAGTACCTACCCACAAAAATCCGATAAGATATTTTTATTTAAAACTAGCGGCTCACCCTCGCTTCGCTCGGGTTCGTCGCTAGGTACGTTTTAAATAGAGATAAATAGTTATTAGCCAGCGCTAGCCATATAATTTTTTTTCGTTAATTTTTCTGATGTTTTAACACTTATTATCCTGTTCCGGACTAAGAGAAATCCAAAAATTCAAATATCATAAAAATTGGTCCAGCCGTTCTTGAGTTTTATGTCACATCACACGGGAACGCAATCGAACGGGATAAAAAGTATCCCATGTCAGTCTCCTGGGTCTAAGCTACTTCCCCACCAATTTTCAGCCAAATCGGTTCAGCCGTTGTTGAGTTATAAATAGTGTAACTAACACGACTTTCTTTTATATATATAGAAGATGTCAAATATTCGCAAAAATCTTAGATATAAACAAAATATTAAAATTAAATCTAATCTTTTAATTTTTGAAGGGTTATATGAAAACTAAATAAAATGTAAATTGTTCTAATTTTTCTTATAACGTTGACTTTTGGTCATTAATAATTTGAGGCCATTTAGTGCTAGATCATCAATTTGGTATATCAACCGCTATCATTAACTTTTTCTAGCTATTGTTTTAGCATAAGCTAAAAATCAAGGCCTAACCTAATGTATTTTAGTTTATTGCTCGCATATTCTCATATGATAAATGTACGGCTGCACACTCGGAGGTCCTGGGTTCGAGTCCCGGGTCGGGCCAAGTTTAGTTATTGAGTCTTTCTGTATAGCAAGCCTCAGTAACGGACCGGAGTTGGGAAGTTGGCGGTGTTTCACCCCCGTGCCTCGGAGAGCACGTAAAGCCGTCGGTCTTGCGCCTTAACTTTCACTGGTCGTGTCGAGTGGTCGTCCCGCCAGAGTATGAGAGTGACAGTAATAGAGAGTGCACTTGTGTCTGCGCGTACACTTGTGTACTATAATATCTCCTGCGCAGTTGGCTAGTCTCAATGAGATTGGCCGCCGTGGCCGGCATTGGTCAGGAGAACATCATCATTCTCATAAATATACATATATACTTACATACAAAATAATCTATACATATTATTAAACAGCAATGAGTCCGATTTGAATATATTTTGAAAAAAAAAAAAATTTTTTTGTTAAAACATATTTATAATGAGTAAAATTGAAAAACTCTCCGTTCGATAATAAAACACGTTTATTCATAATATTATATTGTGTTCTTTAATAAACATTAGAAGGTAAAATTTATTTAATTTAGAAAATTATAATTATACTTTAATTATAGTTACGTTTTAACCTTTAGTTCAGAGATGAGATATTTTCCCGCAGCAAAAAGTATCCTATATGTTGACTCGGATAACCAGCTATTATCATACCAAATTTCATCAAAAGGTTTTCTCATGATGCAGTCACAGACAGACAGACAAAAAATCTAAAAACTATAGATTCGGCCTCTGCATCGATAATAATGACTATTTCAATAATAATTACAAAAAATATTTAATGTACAGATTCGACTCAGAATTTTATTCAATGTATTAATAAATAAAATAATTTTCTTTTTGTTATTATACAAAGTTTTCGGAATTGTAAAAATTATAACTAAGCCAAATATTGTGATATGCCGTAACCTCAAATTGCCTCGTCTTTGTGAAAATCATGGTAGCCTTTAATGAAATGCGTCGGACGTAGATTAGACGTGCGTGTTATTATCGTAATAACATGTACTATACAATGTAGTATTATGTGATCTGTGGCTTATGTATTAGCTATACACGTTTGGCTCAGTTTGTAGTGACGCTGTGTCAATGGTCGCGGGTTCGAGTCCCGGTGAGCAGTCATGTGTGTGGTGAGCACGAATGCTTGTACCCAGTCATTGGTGTTTATGTATATAATATGTATGTATTTAAAGTTATATATGTATGTATCAACTATCTGTTATCCATAACACAAGCCTCGTAGCTTACCATTGAACTAGATGGTGCTGCGTGTTAATGTTCCAACATATTTATATTTATTTATACAATACACTATACAGCCTACCTCCTAAACTTGTAGTAAATTAGATAGTGCTAGCACAAAACAGTTCAGATTTTATCCTCTGTTTCTCAACCAATTTTTTTTTAGCAGTTTTTTTAAAGATATGATTCTAGAATGTTAATTACACGTAAAGTCTGTGTAAATTTGTATCGTCTGTTAATTATTTACGCTGCAATGACTCAATAGATTTGAGTATTCATAATAGCATATTTTAAAAATTACATCTTACAAAAACAATACCATACTTTAAGGTCTATCCTTAAAGATTTATAAATATTACCGAAATATGTAAATAACTTAAACAGCACAGATAAATAACCAGCAGATAGTTTATTCTAATAGAATATGCGTATGCAAATATTTAATATTCTCATTCGAGATTTTGGCATCATTGCAGTAGAATGCCCTGGATATATTTTTGTTTATGTATATTTTGGTTTTCCCCGGGCGGTGCTTGCTTATGATTTGTGCATATTATCTCTTGTTCGTAGCTAAGTGAATGAGCAGCTACACAACACATTACGCTTACATATTATTTTACTGACAAATTTTAGAAACGAATAAAACGAATGGATAGTACATATTTGTGTTTAGATAGTACATATTTTTTTTTAATTAATCTGTGAGTCGTATGATGATTGTGATGTAAATGCCATAATTTTTAGGTTGACATAAAAATAAAAAAAGTAGGAATGAATGTCAAATAATGAATGGATACAAATAAATGTAATAATATGTGTTTATTATATGTATGTAAATAGAATCTATAAACATTTATTATGTACTTGAAGATTAGGAAAAAAATTATCAAGATTTAAATATTTGTATACGACAAATGTTGTAGTGAATAAAAATTTTATTTATTTATTTTTTATTTTATAACAATAAATTGGAAGCCTTTACCCAAGACCCACGCAATGTGCGTTCACCTTGTTGTGGTTCCAGACATTTCGAATGGCGGAAAGAAAATAAAATAACAGCAATCATGGTCACGGGACTTTCCGGTGACCATATTTGCTGACTTGGCAATGTTTGCTAGCTTTAGCTATGTCTTTTTACATGAAAAAGTAGTGTAATAAAAAAAAATATAATAAGTATTATTTAAAGTCTTAAATATATGCGTAAAATACAGTTTTATATAAATGGTATACTTTATTTTAACTTTATAGAAAAGCACAGACAGGTCTATCCCACGGAAACCGTTCATTTTTCAGTTTAACAAATGTTCAACGTGATTTTAAATTAACATAACTTTTTTATTTATGAACCGATTGACATGAAACTAATACTGAATGTTAAGTGAAGCTTACCATAATATATGAGTGAAAACCACATCGAAATCGAATAAGCCGTTTCTAAGTTTAGCGTACACAAACGCACAGACAAACAGATAAACAGACAAAATTCTAACAATCATTCGTTTGGGTGCTATTTGCGTTTATAAAGGTCTCAATAATATTTTTTCTCATATATCTTCCATTCACAGACAGCGATCTATTACATTTTTATTATTTGTATAGGTAAAGAGTTATATAGAATTACTAATAGCAAAAGAGAATTTTGCGAAATTTGTCGGTTCTAATTTGAACATTCAAAGAGTATACGGAATCGGAATAAATAGTTTTTGTTTAAAGTAGGATTACATTTATTAGCCACGAACGTTGAAGCTTGCCAAGGAAAGTTTTCAACCATAGCTATTGACTATCTGATAGTATATTTTAAAACAAAACGCGCTTGGAAAGGTATTATGTGTACGGGTTATCGCTTATTTAAGCTCAGTACTACGACAGGTTAGGGGTTCGATTCTAGTGTAATACCTAATTTATGATGTCATAATACCAAGTATATAAATATTAAAATTCTTTAAATAGCTTGAAACATAGCTAGTGTTTTACTCTCTCTTCGTTCGAGTGAGCCTTCGCATGCTTTTTGTATTTATAATTTTACTAACGACTCACACTCGCTTCGCTCGGGTTCTTCCCTAGGTCCGTTTTTTACGGTATGTAATAGATAAACTATATGTATATTATATATGTATATCCGTATACAAAGGTATGATAAGTTGTTTTGGGTTGTCTCATAACGTGTTTTCACGTGGGAACGAGATCCCGCGGTAAACAAGCCTATACCACTCTCCAGCTCTCCAACTATCTCCACACAAAAATTACACCAATCCTTTACTCTGTTTCGACGTGAAATAAGGATATTCAATCAAACAAACAAACTCACTTTCACATTTATAATATTAAAGTATGGATGTACACAGACAGGATCATTTTTAGTAGAATTTTAGTATTAATAGTAGCTTATTTATTATTTCAGGTCTATCTATGTGCTAAATTACATTCAAATCTGTCCAGCCATTTCAGCGTAACAAGTGCAAACAAACATACGGACATATAAAAACTTTCGTATTTATAAATGTAGTGGATTACATAAATATTAAATGTCTTTAAACAATCTAAAATATAACGCAATATGCAAATAAAAGCGAGTAAAGCAGAGCGCAAACACTAGTGCGATGGAAAGTAAAATTTTAAAATATTCTTCATTTTCTCTAAATGGAGTTAGCTCATTTATGACACGGCAAACACATTAGCGTATGAGTTGAAGATGATGTCCATTATACTAATGCAGAGATGTGGTCATGCGGTGTTCGTGTTACAGGATATTAGTTAGAGAGAAATATACGTAATGTACCACCATACCACTCGATATGTTAATAAATTTATAATATACTAGCAATGTTTCTTGACTATGCTTGAGAATTTGCTATTAATTCGATATTTATTCTGAATAACGCTGTTATAAATGCGAAAGTTTGTGTGTTTGTGTGTGTTTGTTTCTCCACGCTAAAACGGTAAGATTGATTTGGATTAAAATAATAATTTCGTATTCACGCGAATATTTGACATTTTAAGTTATTTTGTATTGGAAAACAAAAATCAAAATAAATATGCCAAAAAATCCAAAAAGATTTCATTTTATTTTAATGCGACTTAGATGAAGTTAAGTAGGTACACAGAATATTATTACAAAAATAACCTGTTGCATAATAATTATACCTGAAGTATCAGGCGCTTTCTGCATAATATGTACATATAAAAAAACTGTAACTAAGCCGAATCTGCACATTAAATATTTTTTGGAAAATCTCATTGAAATAGACATTATTATCGATATAGAAGCCGAATCTATAGTTTTTAGAATTTTTGTCTGTCTGTCTGTTACCACATCACGGAAAAACCACTGGAGGGATTTTGATCAAATTTGGTATGGTGATAGCTGGTTGTCCGGGTCAACTTATTTTATATTTTATTTTATATTTTACCGCGGAAAAAATATCTCATTTCTGAGAAAAAAAATAGAAAAACTGCATTGTAAGAGTATACTAATAAAACCTAAGAATTTGGTTTTTGCTCATCTGAACGCGGGCGGAGCCGCGAGCAATGCTAGTTGTAAATATAAAAGCCATAGGAAACACGCTCGAGTGTAGTGCGGGTGCATCACTAGTTTACTGTAAGCTTGAAGAACTAGAAAGGTAGTATTGATCCATATCAGCTTTAACCTTTGAGCTTAACGCCCCCAAAATAAAACAAAATTGACCAAAAAAAGTCCACTTATTATTAGATAGAGCTTTTCTAAATAAACTTCTCACAAAAATCTATTTACTTTCATCCAACGTTTTCATATTTTAAAACTTACGCTGATCGCGAACTCAGCTAACTTGAATGTTTAAATTTAATATTAAAATAGGGGTAAGTGGTTTTTATAGCTTCAACGGTAAAAATGATATTTATTTTAATTCCCTCGATTCGTTTGCAATCGTGTTTTACTTAGAAAGTACATTTCTTTACTAGCCCACAGATTTCGACCCCTTCTACTAGCACTGCTTACCCCCTTTTAACACCTTGTTTATACCTTACATTCAAACTGGCTTGTTTTGGGTTACGTATACTAAACGACGCGAGGTGAAATACGAGGAAAAAAAAATATTTGATCTGAAAATGCGTTATCTCGTGCCTTTTTGTACTTTCTGTATATTTTCACCTTTTAGAGGGAAAATTTAATAAATATATACATTTTGTTGAATAAAGTGTTTATTTTCTTTGGCTTTACTATTTTTCGTCGATTTGGATAGCAAATATTTATCGAAATCGATGATAAATATTAGAACAGGACTAGGGAAGCGCTTTACTGTCTTACAGAAGTTACAGAGGTCTTAGTATTAATTAAATGTAGAGCAAAGAAAAATATTAAACATATACTAGCGATTCACTCTCGCTACGATCGAGTTTGCCCCTAGTTACGTTTTAACCTTGAGTATAGATTTCTCAGAGATAAGATATTTTGCCGCAGTAAAAAGTATTCTATATGTTGACCCGGATAACCAGCTATCATGTTACCAAATTTCCTCGTCCATTGGTTTTCTCGTGATGCGTTCCCAGACAGACAAACAGACAGAGAGACAAAAATTCTAAAAACTATAGATTCAGCCTCTAGATTCTAAAAACTATAGATTTCAAAAAGGTTTTCAAAAAAATATTTAATGTACAGATTCCCTAGAATTTAACTACATTTGTGATGTCGATGGTTGTTCAAACCTTGTATGACCTGTATGGTGAACTACGGTCTAACCACGAGCAGCTTAGACCGTTTAGGACTCATGTCGAGTCTAAATTATTTACTTTATTATTATTTTACTGTTAATAATTTATATCTAGAAATAAATGAAATTGAAGTGTCTGTATGTAAAGTCAAAATAACAGCTTTTTAATATGCATAAAGTAAAAAAAAAATGAACAGGAAGTAAAAAAAAAATGTCTGTCTCTCTGTTTGTTCTGGGTAATCTCCGAAACGGCTGGACCGATTTTAACACGACTCTCATTGTCTGATAGCTAATATTATAAAGCTTACATTTTATTACTTAGGCTACTTATATTTTATAATAAATAATTAAGAAGCCCAAAAAATTAAAACTCATGAAATTTTGGACAAAATCTTGAAATAGGGAAGTATGTATAATGAAATGATTTATTATATATTTTTTTAATTAAAAGCTATTTTTATCGACTTAAAACGTACCTAGGGATGACACACCCAATTGAAACGAGGGTACCTTACTAGTTAACATGTAAGAATATATTATATCATTATCTAATCTTTAGTAACAACAGGTTCTGGTGTTCTAAATAGAGTTTCACCGAATACTCTAACTTGGAAAGTTTCGAACTCAAACTTAATTATGTAATGATGATTAAGATATTAATTTCTGAATCTCAATTTGCTTTTAGTTACTTTGATTCAAATTCATAAAGCTTATAGAAACTTCAAACATTTTCTTAATACGCTTTTTGTTTCTGCTAATAAGAATTATCTACGTATGATAAGTTAATCAATCTATACATATAATAAAAATCTAACTATTCCGAATCTGTAAATTAAATATATTTTAGAAAATCTTATTGAAATAGTCATTATTATCGATACAGAGGCCGAATCTATAGTTTTAAGATTTTTTATCTGTCTGTCCGTCTGTCTGTTACCGCATCACGAGAAAAATACTGGACAGATTTTGATGAAATTTGGTATGGCGATAGCTGGTTATCCGGTTCAACATATAGGATACTTTTTACTCCGGGAAAATATTCCATCTTTGAGAAATCTATACTAAACTTTAAAACGTATGATTAATATATATTTGTTGATGGTAGAGACAGTTTGTGAAAAAACGTAAATCTACTTTAAGTAAATTAACACTAAATTCAATGCCTTATGTTAATATCCATACTAATATTATTCCATACTAATATAGCTTATAAGGATGGATGGAAGCTTGTTACTCTTTCATGCCAGAAATGCTGTACGGATCTGGATGAAATTTGGGACAGTGATAGATTATAGTCTGAAATAGCACCTAGGTTACTTATTATCCCGGGAAAACGTACGATTTCCACGGGATGGATTTGTTTTTGTCTACGGACGAACCCGAAGCAAGCGTGGGTGAGTCACTAGTCGATTATAATACGAATAATAAAATAACGACATAATTCAACCGAACAATTTTTTTGAAGTAAATAAAATAAAAATATTCATAAGGCAATACTGAAGGCTGGTTCATCGACATGAGAAAGCCTTTGAGTAAGTTATGGGAACTTTGAAAGATCCACATAAAGGCGCAGTAAAACTTGACTTGTTCTTCACATAATTAAATATTATATTACTTTATAATACACTTTCTTTATTGTTATATTAAGTAAGGCCTTATTGTAATTTAATAAAGTAATTAAAATAAATATTGCAGCTTACATAGGGATTTCTTGTTGGTTCAGTAGTTAATAAATGAGAATAAATGGTCCTGGGTTTGAATCTCGGTGGAACCAAGAGAAATTAGAGACAGAAAGAGAACTGACATATCTTCTCATTAACAAGAAAATTAAATTGAATTACGAACTGACAGTAGCCTATAATTTAAGAAATTGTTTTCCACCTCAATTAAATAGTATCGCGGTACCATTGGACAATAAATGTTCAAAAGGATTCTAGCGATATTTAATATGTGGAATAATTTAATTTTAAAATACTAGGTAAATTGTTATCTATACATATAATAAAACTGTAACTAAGTCAAATCTGTACATTAAATATTTTTTGGAAAATCTAATTGAAATAGACATTATTATCGATACAGTCCGAATCTATAGTTTTTAGAGTTTTTGTCTGTCTGTCTGTCTGTCTGTCTGTCTGTCTGTTACCGCATCACGACAAAACCACTGGATAGATTATAATGAAATTTGGTATGATGATAGCTGGTTATCCGGGTCAACATATAGGATACATTTTACCGCGGGAAAATATCTCATTTCTGAGAAATAAAACAAATACTGCAATTTAAGAGTATACTAATATGTAAAACCTAAGAATTTGGTTTTTGGTCATCTGAACGCGGGCAGAGCCGCAGGAAATGCTAGTTTAAAATATAATAATCTATACATATAATAAAATAGTAATTTAGCTTAATTTAAAATCTGTACAAGAAATATTTTTTAAAAGCAAAATGACTAATGAATTGTGTACATTATGTAGATACCAAAAGCGGACTCGAACCCGCGACCGCTGGCATAGCAAGTAGAGTCACTACAAACTGAGCCAAACGTATCGTCAAAGTTTCTGTATCTTGGATAAGAAAGACTTTTATTGGCATACCACGCGCGTAGATAGACGTGTAACACATAAGAGAATCTAATATAGAATAGCTATTCAACGAGGATATTTGTTACAGAAACTTTATCTAGTGAGAAAGAAAATTAACATTTAGATATATATATATATATATATATATATACATTTTATAGTAATAACTGTTTTTATAATACAACTAGCATTGCCAGCGGCTCCACCCGCGTTCAGATAACCAAAAACCAAATTCTTAGGTTTTATATATTAGTATACTCTTTATTGCAGTTTTTGTATTTTTTCTCAAAAATGAGATATTTCCCTGCGGTAAAAAGTATCCTATATGTTGACCTGGATAACCAGCTATCACCATATCAAATTTCATCAAAATCTCTCCAGTGCTTTTTTTGTGATGCGGTAAGAGACAGACAGACAGACAAAAAATCTTAAAACTATAGATTCGGCCTCTGTATCGATAATAATGTCTATTTCAATAAGATTTTCCAAAAAATATTTAATGTTCAGATTCAGCTTATTTCCAATTTTATTATATTTATAGATTACTTGAGCTATTTTTCTTTAACTCTATTCATTTAAACGTAATTCGTTTATTATTTAGCAAATCTGCCTTAAAAGTACTGCTCGCCATAATTTATATGCGTGCATTTCCAAATTTCCTTGACCTTCTCAAACTATGCGATCCCTTTTAACCCAGAGGTCACTTTAACTGGTCATAAACTAAATAGCGTGTAAAGCAAGAGCTAATAAAATAAACTTAACATTTAAACAACATGAAGTACGTTTACATAAAATATATGTA
This sequence comes from Brenthis hecate, assembly GCA_951806755.1. Taxonomy (NCBI): domain Eukaryota; kingdom Metazoa; phylum Arthropoda; class Insecta; order Lepidoptera; family Nymphalidae; genus Brenthis; species Brenthis hecate. Next base: position 23,936,837 of record OX638252.1, on the reverse strand, counting down.
GACTAGCATTACCCGCGGCTCCGCCCGCGTTCAGATGACCAAAACCCTAATTGTTAGGGTTTACATATTAGTATACACTTACAAGTCAGTTTTTGTATTTTTTCTCAAAAATGAGATATTTTCCCTTGATAAAAAGTATCCTATATGTTGACCTGGGTAACCAGCTATCATCATACCAAATTTCTTCAAAATCTGTCCAGTGATTTTCTCGTGATGCGGTAACAGACAGACAGACAGACAAAAATTCTAAAAACTATAGATTCGGACTCTGTATCGATAATAATGTCCATTTCAATTAGATTTTCCAAAAAATATTTAATGTACAGATTCGACTTAGTTACAATTTTATTATATGTATAGATTTTCATATAGATTTGTCTACCTATATTCGCTATCCACTGTCCACTACACGTTAGATGTTAAATTAGCTACACTTGATACATGCCGTGTTCCGAATCAATTAATCGTCGCGCCAAAACAAATCAAACAACAAATGCTTACGTGTATTAATAGAACATGTCACGCTAAACGGTAGTGGATGGACGTGCGATGTCACTGCTATAACCGGTTTGAGTAAGGTCGCTATGTTTTATTAGTATAAATTTTAAGCAGCATGACTTAGTGGAAATGGGTTAGTTTTTGCCAAAGACAAGGTTGAAAGCAGATAGAACGGGTTTTACGTATAATTATATATGTCAACTAGCAGAACCCGCGGCTTCGCTCGCGCTAAAACTACAAAAAAATCTCAAAAAAGGTAGTTTCATACAAACTTTCATCCATTATTTTACTTTCTTATAGGTTGAATTTCGAAAAATGCTAGGACACGTATTTATTTAATTTTATTGAAGAGTATTAATACCAAGTTTCAAGTAATTCTGATCAAAAACATTTTTTTTTTGGATTGTATTATAAAATGTTTTCTTGTGAGAATGAGATAATCTCCCGCGGTAAAAAGTAGCCTATGTCACTCTCCAGCCCTCCAACTACCTCCACACAAAAAATCAAGCCAATCCGTTACATCATTTCGACGTGAAAGAAGGGCAAACAAACAAACAAACAAACAAACAAACAAACAAACACACTTTCACATTTATAATATTAGTATGGATAAGCAAATCGCAGCCTTTTACTCGTACAAGATACGTATATTAACGACAATATTTTTACAACTTACTTTAGAAACCAAACATCAGCATACGTATTCTAGACTGTTTTTTTAAATACATTTATAATATATATATATGTGTTCAAAGTTATATATTACCTATGTGTAGTGTATCAACTATCTGGTATCCATAACACAAGCCTCGTAGCTTACCATGGAACTAGATGGGGCAGTGTGTTAATGTCCCAACATATTTTAAATAAATTCGGCTTGAAAGAAATTCAGTTTATAAGATTTCTTATGAATATACGTTAAAGATCCAATTGTTTAGCTGAATTTTAGTCTAAGAGATTAAAATTAAAGATATTTTTTTTATTTTATGCAAATATTATTTTTTAAATAAATATCAACAAATAATTCCCGCGTGAAAGATAAACCAACGAATTAAAAGCTTAACATCAATTTAAAACAACACACATTTGTTTATAAACAGCCGCTGTCACGCTCAACAGGAAGCGGACGGGCTTGCGATGTCACTGATACATGGGGATTGTGTGCCATGTTATTTTATTACTAAGCTTTTATAACAGGATACTTATGTCAACCATTGATTGTCTATAAAAATCCCTTCATTTTCCATAGGGAGAAAGTTGGCAGAAAAAAAAGGAATGCGTGTAACGTTTACGCGCGGTTGAAGTAAAACTTCTTTGGCGCTGTGGCAGATACCGCGATTGAATTAAAAGATATCAAAATATTAAGATATATATATATATATATATATATATATATATATATATATATATATATATATATATATATATATATATATATATATATATATATATATATATATATATATATATATATATATATTTAAAATTATTAATAGTAAATTAGACTCTCATTTCGACGACACTCATTTTTGCAATATATAGACTTACCCAGAAAGATGTTAAATTTTAAAAATTGTCTAAATATAGTTTTTGTAAATTAATATAATCAACAATTTCCATATGTTAAACTTTAAAAGTGACGAACATCCATAAACAAATCATCCCCGAGTACCGTTTTTATGGGATGAATTAAAAAAAAATCCTTCCTTACAGTAATTTTTTATTTATTGTACAAGGGTTGGAAAATTTTATCTACATATATTTTGGCTTAGATTGTGCATTATAACTGTCATTTAGTACCATTAAGTAGATATAAAAAAAAACCCTCTTTGATATTTTTGGTGCCATAGAGTCTTTACTCATTTGAAAGCTTAGTTTTTTGTATAAACCAAAGATAACTAGCATGGACTCGTGTGGTATTGCAGTGGGATGTCCGAGGCCGCGGGGATTTGCGCTATTTGATTCAATTTGACTCTATCCGGCTCGATCCAGTTCTATCTGGTTTCAATAATAGGAAAACCGGTCAGTAACGGATTGAAACAAATCGATTCTGTACCTTAGAGCTCGCTCAAAACTTGTACAAAACGTATATAGATATTTTTGGGCAACTGCCAATGTTTGTGAAAAATCATGCGATGGATCACTTTAATGTGGCTTTCAAAATTTGCAATTTAGAAGCGTAAGTTATTAAGGGAAGTGATTTAAGCTGCACTCAAGCTTGCTGTAATGCTAGTGTTTTGTTTGCTCAATTTATTTTAAATATGTGTATGATGTGAGATTTGTGTATGGGAGATATGTAATTTTCTTGTATCTTTCTAGGCAAAGATAAATCTGTTCAGCACCTCTTTCTCTGTCTGTTTGTCAACTGATTTTCTTTTCTTTAGTAGCTATTGATGAGCTATAATGTTATCAATAAAAAAAAATTAGAAACAAGTTTTTATATAGATAAATCATGATTATTATCGAATTTTGATTAATTGGTGAACATTGGTTATTATAATTGATTTTTACCAAAACAAAATATATACCGAATGTAATGTCACTTCAAATTAAACATGGTGGAACAGCTAGAAGTGCATTTTTTGACAGATTTATATGGTTTATCCTCAAGGATATTGAGCAATAGCGTATTAAATTGAAAAAAAAAAAATATTCACAATTGTCGTTTAAATACATCTCGTAATATATGTATGTATATTTATTCTGCAAAAACTAATACCAGTATTATTTTCCATTCATTCAAAATTATATTATATGTAGGTACTTAAACTAAAATACTTTAGAAATGGCAGATGTTATATATATCTTGTTTTTCTTTTTTATTGGATAGGTGTTTGCCCAACTCTAGGATGACTGTTTAACAAGCATTGAAACACGCGGTTAAAGAAAACATAAGCTCGACCCTGACATAATAATTGTCAACAGAACTTTGACGCGGGACTTGATAAAAAGCTCGTAAAAAGAAAAAGCTTTTTTACCACGAATGAAACTTCGTACGTCACTTTAAAGGCACGTTTGAAATATCACAAGACAAATATTTTGGTTTCAATATAACTCTTAAAGGTTACCCTGTTTGTTAACTGACTTTATAATATGGAGGTGTGTTTTGTTTTCATCATTTGTTGAAGAATATTATGAAAAAAAATATCGATATTGAATCGTTTTAGTATACATTTTTTTTACTACATTAGCTTGAAGTTTTATCGTAGCCATTAGCGACTTCCTGATTAATACATTTATTGTAAATCATGATTTGTAGAATATTGATTATTGATATTATACAAAAACTAAAAATCTACAAGCGTAAAAACTAGCGTCTCAAAAGTGTCCTCAAAAAGAAGTGCAAAATTCGATTGAATTACCCCTTTTCAAATCTCTTTTGTTCGTTGCTTTTCGGATGATAAAATTATAACGCACGTTGTTTCGTTTAAAAAGAACTTTATGTGGTGTGCGTAAGTTCAAATTTGTGTTTAAACTATAGAACTTTCGTTTTTTGAATTTTATTCTTTGGTTTGACTTAACGTTGTAGGCGACGCCACTTTTTGAAGAGATTTGTTAAGAAATGGGTATCTATGTTTTTATATATAAATAAATAAATATGAGGCATTAACGCACAGCACCATCTAGTTCCATGGTAAGCTACGAGGCTAGTGTTATGGATACCGGATAGTTGATACACTACACGTATATAATTTTAAATACATACATACTATACATACATACTATAAATACGAGCACCCATGACTGGAGTAAAATCATTGGTGCTCATCACACTGTGCCCCCAGCGGGAATCGAACCCACGACCGCTGTCACAGCAATTAGGGTCACTACAAACAGAGCCAAACGTGTCATCAAACATATTCTATTTTTATAATATAAATAACTTTCATCATATGATTGAAAAATCAGCCTTCAGTCCTTTATAATCAAAATGAGCGAGAAATTCTAGCAATGCTCTTTTAAACCCCTTTCAATTACACGCTTGCTAATCTGCATAAAAGTCCTAATTACCCCTATTTAGAAATAACGTGTTGTAACTCCATGCATTTGTACAGTTTATAAAGTAAACAGAAATAGATTTTCTTTCGAAATTATCCAAAGAAGTAAGTGTAAGGTATTTTATGCCAGTTTTAACTCGCCTCTTTGCTTATGTGGTCGGTCGGTCTATTTGCTAGACTTGGGTACGAAACTTTATTTTTTCAAATTTTACATAAAAATTTTGAGCTGTAACAGCGTGAGATACAAACAAACCGTTATAATTATTCATATTTATCATATTAATTTTAAAATAGTTTTTACTGTAATACTTATATTATTTTTTTGTTTTTTTTTAACTCCTCCAGGATAATTTCTAAGAAATTAATCGTTGACTGACACACTGGTGTGCCCGCGATTCTCACCAGATATATAGAATTTTCTAGTTTATTTCAGCACTTATAGTCATTTAATTATTATATGATTTAGTTTGCTATTGTTTGATTGTTGATTTCCATTTATAAAGCTTTAAATTCATACTAATATTATAAATGTGAGCAACTCGATTTGTTATCATTTCACGCCTAATCTGCTGAACAGATTTCAATGAAAGGTAAGGACGAAGAACACGATCCGAAGCTTCGTTATAAATAGCACCGCTACCAAAAACATTTGCCTTAGTTCATAACCAGCAGTTCAACTTACACTTTTTACTTTCTCATCAGTGTTTTTAGGCAAATTAAAAAAAAAATCCTTTCAAGTTAGTCCACAGGTTCTTACATAATGTTGACCAAAAGGAATAGACAAACATACATCCCGTATATTCCTTCAAAGACCTAACCAACTAAACCAAAAGATCGACTGCGAGCACCCTAATCCACGGAACACGACCTTCCTGAAAGCGGGTCTCCAAAAAAAACTCAATGCTTTTTATTGTATACGGCTCATTAGACGCGCTCTGAAACTTTTTTGTCAAAGGACGTGATGTCACACACAAAATTGAACTCTAATTCGAAGCTTGTATGGTCCCATTTTAATTGATGTCCATCCCAGCCCCGGGAATTGGGGCACATTTTTGTTTAGGTTAGTGTTTCTTTGTTGGACATTTCGTTCCGGCAAGTATCGAGCTGTAAATTGAATGTCGAGTATAATAATTATATATAAATGCTATCGTTTGTTCGGTTTGTTTGTTGATAATAATGTGGATTTGTATGTTTGCAAAGATTTTTGAGATATTTCTATACACATATCTCTCTATACATATGACCAAACGCTACTCACTTCTTCCCATAGTTCCTCTCATGTAGAATCACTCAATGTATGTATAGGTATGAAATGTGCACCATATTAATTTTTAGCATATAAACTAAAAGAGTGATGTACAAAACAAACTATTGCTTAATAAAACAACAAGAATAAACCAATAAATCATTTAGTATATTTTTACACGAAGGTATACTTTGGAGCATCAATTGAATTTTCTTCTAATATTTTCTTATATTTACGAAAACGCCGACGTTTCGAATGCTTTACAGCAATCATGGTCTTTGGACTTTATATAGGTAGTTGTTACAAACAGTCTATTAACACATAACGACACGTTTGGCTCAGTTGGTAGTGACCCTACTTGCTGTGCCAGCTGTCGCGGGTTCGAGTCCCGCTGGGGGCATTCATTTGTGTGATGAGCACGAATAGTATATATATTGGAGCAGTCATGAATGTTTCTTCTAATATTTTATGTATGTATTTAAAGTTATATATGTGTAGTGTACCAACTACCTGGTATCCATAACACAAGCCTCGTAGCTTACCATGGTACTAGATGGCGCTGTGTGTTAATGTCCCAACATTAATAAAAAAAAAACATAACAAATAATTTCAATAAGTTTTATAATTGAATATGGATTGATATCTATGATAAAATTTCTTCGTCGAAACAGCAAAGCTTTATAGAAAACAAGTATAGAGAACAACAGAGACAGTGCCACAAGGAAAGTTGCTTGTCATCGTACTTGTAGATGGAGTATTTTCCTTTCTAATATATTTGAATCACTGATAAAGCACATCCGCTTCGATTTAAGCTTATATCTTAAGGTTAGGGATATAGGGATATATCGTCTCGTTGCATGCATTAGTGAAATAGAAAAATTGAGAGTATTTTTCCTTTGTTTAAAGAAAGATATTTTCGTCAATCATTAAATTACTAGCATTGCCTGCGCCTTTGCCCGCGTTCAGATGACCAAACACGAATTCTTAGGTTTTACATATTAGTATACTTTTACATTGCATTTTTTGTATTTTTACTCAGAAATGAGACATTTTCCCGTAGTAAAAAGTATCCTATATGTTGACTCGGATAACCAGCTATAACCATACCAAATTTCATCAAAATCCCTTCAGTGGTTTTTCTGTGATGCGGTAACAGATAGACAGACAGACAGAGAGACAGACAAAAATTCTAAAAACTATAGATTCGGCCTCTGTATCGATAATAATGTTTATTCCAATAAGATTTTCCAAAAAATATTTAATGTACAGATTCGACTTAGTTACAATTTTATTATACTACATAGATTAGCATCTAGCACGTGAACAAAGCGAGGATAAGTTGCCATAGATCATAAATCTCTAATACCGAGAAATTCTAAGTATTTAAAACGAATTTCGCACATACTTTACGCTCCATAAACTCGGTTGAGCCTATAACGACATTTTCCCCCAAATTGTATAATAAAGCAAGTTTTAAAAAGTGATTTTTAGAACTTTCCATGTTACCAAAGCTCTAGCTTTGCGACTTCATTAGTTTTTTGCCATACTTAGCACGAAACACGCAAACTTCCATAATGACTTTGTTCACAAGATAAAACTCATAACTAAAGATAGTGGGGCAATAAGAAATACGAAAAAGCTAAGTTAAACCCGCTTCTAACAACCAACACACTTAATTGTGTAAGTAACATTCGTTCTTTCTGGATTAGTACTAACTTGTAATTGGAATAAAACAGAGGATTTTTAAGAAAACCTTTTTACTGTTATAGTGAAATCGTTCTTATTATTATAAAAACTGCTGAACGGGTTTTGATGAATTTTTTACAGTGATATATCTTATATATGTACGTACATCAGAGTAACACGTCTATACTAATGTTACAAATGTGAAAATAACTCTGTCTGTCTGTCTGTTACCTTTTCACGCTTACCGCTGAACCGATTTAGATGTTTGGTATGGAGATAGTTTGAGAACCTTGTGGGATGGGGAGGAGGAGGAGGAAAAGGGGTGGAAGTCTGTATGGGGAATCAATCATTTCTCAAGTGTAGGGTATAAAACTCATCATATATATATATATTATCTATCTATTCCATACTAAGCGTCAAAACGTACCTAGGGATGAACCTGAGCGAAGCAAGTAAGTCGCTAGTAGGTAATAATTTAAAAGATATAACTATATATACTATAACTGAACTACGCGTGCGGAGCCGCGGGAAAATGCTAGGTATATTATAAATACTGATCATAATTTAAAAAATATATTTCATAGTGCTTTTAGGAAGGAATTTCATATCATTTTTTAAGTATTACATTTTGGCTAAAATATTTTGTGTAAATAATAAGTATTGAATTTGTTGGAATAATGACTTTTTAAACGAATTTTATTTTACTTTGTATACACATATATTTCATTTTCTAAATCTTAAATAGATATTTCGAATACTTTTTACTTAGACTTGATCATTGGTTTAATCATTTTTCTCATTTTTTTTTTTGAGAAATTCTCTCTCTCTCTCTCGCTCTCTGTCTTTCTCTCTCTCTCTCTCAGTCCCATTTTTTGTGAAATCATAGTTCTGTAGTATAATTTTTAGACCAAAACTCGAAATCATTAAAAGATAGTACAAATTTCACATGAAACAAAATAAATCAAAGCAATAAAACAAAGCTTATCAACTAACAAGCAAATATTCGCATTCGCGTAATGACTTAATATCAAGACTATTTAGGCAATATTATAATAGCATTTATATTTGGCTGACGACATTAGATGGTATAAATATAGTTAATTAGCCAGAACGTGGGTCATCAGATTAAAGAGTGGAACTTCGAAATATATGCCTTTGTTAATGTCCCGAGCGCAGGCGAAACGGTCGATTAGGGTGGTGATGTACTGAGAGATTTATTTACCATTCATAAAGTAAAGAAGTTCTATTGAAATTTTATTATTTTTTTCATTTATTTCGCATCCTGAAGTATCTTTTTGCAATTGATTGAAATGTTAAATGAAAATAATTTATTATACATAGTACTAGACACTACATATAATCTGTGTTATTTATAGAACGACCAGTGTGCCTCCAACTTATGCAAATATGAAAGCCGTAGAGAAAAAGGCGGCTCGCAATAAAACTCGCCGCAACACCTTCGCTTCGAAATCGGTTAGACACTAACTTTGATTCGTTGCGATAAAACATTTTGTTATATTTGCTTTTGAATTGTTTTATTCTGTTTTCGCAGAATAAAAATAATATGAATCTCCAGATGGTTGTAGCAGTTAATGTAGAAGTCTGTAGAGAAAATGTTATTTTACACGTTTTGACAAAATATAACGTTAAGTTATATAGTTAAGTTAATAATAGTTAAGTGTTCGAGACACAGAAAATATAGTACTTGCACAAGGACTAATATTTATTTTAGGTGATTTTTTTTTTGGATAAGTTCTTCGCCAATTATAAACAGAGTTTCATAATTCTTGCTCATATGCTACTTCATATACTTTATATTCCAAGAAAAAACGTCTCTAAGCATCGATCAAAAGAGTACTTAGATACACAATCAGCGACCAAAAATGTCCTAACCGAATGAGTGCTCATTTGAACATTTGAACGCGCTTTTAATTAATTATTTTTTTGTAAAAACAACTTTAATCATTGCATTTAAGGTTCAATTTACATTGTTGTATATTTTTTCAAATAGAATAATTACCTAAACACAATTGGTGACAGTTTTAAGAGAACTTTTGCATGATAGATTTTATACAAAATTTCATAAAATAGGGGTATTTTACCCTCTTATGGGATACATTTCGAAAAATGCTAAAATACGTAGGTATTTATTTAATTGTATTGAAGAGCATTTTACAAAGTTTCAAGTAATTCTGAGCTTAAATAATTTTTGGGTTTCCCGTGGGAATGAGATAATATCCCGCGGTAAAAAGTAACTTATGTCACTCTCTTGCCCTCCAACTATCTTCACACAAAAAACCACGCCAATCTGTCACTCTGTTTTGACGTGAAAGACGAACAAATAAACAAACAAACTCACTTTCACGTTTATAACATTAGTGTGGATAGACTATAGATAATTATATATATATATATACTATTAAAGTCTAAAGATCACAAAAGGAAAATCATCAATCATGAAAAAAATGTATACAATTCTGTACTTTCTTCAAAACTTAAGATCACTTGACAACATAAACGTAAGCCTTTGTATAATAAATGTGAACATAAAATCGTGCCGTTTGATTCCCTCACATAAAAAAGGCCAAGCTCGAGAGAACTATTGAAGAATAATTTAATCTATGCAGGGTCTAATACATTAAGGTACGTAAAGTTTGCTATACCTGCAACCTTTTTCATTGACGACATCTGTTCAGAATAGCCTTACATAAATAAATAACACGGTTTTGGGGTGACAGAGGTATTAAGCTTTGTAAGTTCTCTTGTAACTTTTATTCGGGATTTATCGTTCCTAGTACTGATTAGTTTGTCTTGAATGAATTTAAAGATAAGGGATTGTTATTTCAACTACATACAAACATTCTACATATATAATTTAAAATAAATTGTATAATACGTTTAGAAATAATGCTTATATACTTATTCATAGCTTCGATTGTTTTTATATATACTAATTTAATAATATTATATATAATCGACTGGTTTTATCTAAATTTTTTATGTATATGTAAAAGTCAAATATCACTCACTGATTATTCACAAATTCTCAAAAAGTAAAAATTTTACGATCTTGAAATTGTCTGGTAATTTCCTTATAGGAAGTACGTATCCACTAAGAACGGGGTTGATGAAAATTCAAACCTAAAAGAGATAAAAAAGTTTGAAAATTTCTATGAAAACCCCGTTGCTTAATATGCGCGGGCAGCGGTAAAATGTTAGTAAAAACAACCTCTTTTTTTAATATTGGGAAATGCATTTACGCACGAGGCATGGGACTCACCGGCAAAGCCAGTACTTCCCACTAAAACACAACAAAACCTTCCCCCGTCTTAATGAGGCGTCGCAGGATCGCTTACGCATTCAACTACGACGCCCCGATGGCAGGTCTGCCGAAGCAGACCACAACAACCATGGGGTTGCTCCAAGGTCCACTCTGCTATCAGAGAAGTACCAGGAGTAACTCGCATGGTACACCGCTCACCGCAGAGGGCCACCTCCCTGTGTGTTTCTTGGCTTCGCGCCCGGCTGGATTGCCGGGCACTACTGTGCCCCCCACCACGACAAGGTGAACGCACTTTGGGGGGTAGTAAATCAAATAGGTTTTTAAAGGGTCGGCAACGTGCATGTGATGCCCCTGGTGTTGCAGGCGTCCATAGGTTGCGGTAACCGCTTACCATCAGGCGGGCCGTATGCCTGATTGCCACCGACGTGGTATAAAAAAAAAAAAGTAAAAACAACCTGCCAGCTAAGTTACAATATCTCAAAAGTCCTTAATAAGCAAAACAGACAGCGCTCAGTAATAGACCACCAACCTAAACTTAGCAACACTAAAAACAGTAAACACGGATCTATTTGCACTAAATAGTGAATTTAAATGATACAAGTATGTTCTAGCTAATAATATTAAAATTTCATTGCAGCGGAACACGTTACATATCTACTTTAAATAAACATATATGTTATTTCAAACATAAATAGGGCCTGAACTGTGTTTAAACAGGTAATACGGGACGATTACTGTAAAACGGTATGAGTTGTATAAGTAAAAACCGCGTACTATTCGGCAAACTAACCGCTCGTTATATGCAAATATTCTGTTATTAATAACATAGGGTGGACCTAAATGCCTTCTATAGCTAAATTATAGTGAAACCCCAAATTACTATTAAATTTGCGTTGTTTGAAGGAATCATTATGTTCTCATATTACTGACTAACTTTTGTGATGTATGGATTTAGGGCTGAGAATTATTTGATTCAAGTCTTTGTTTAGTGGTTTCTAGGTGTTTAGGTACAATTTAATTCGTCGATGTCTCAATGTCAAGTAGAATGGAGAAGATACTAAATAATTATATGTATAGATGGAGTCCGCATTAAGAAATGTGTATGTCAAAAATAGTAGCCTAATTTTGCAATTGTTTATGCAATTTTGCTGTTTATGCTACTATTATCGATTCTGAATATATATATATATATATAATATATATATATATATATATATATATATATATTCAGACCGTTTACGTTTTTTAAAGAATAAGGGCAATTTTAAATAGGTATTTGTAATTAATTTACAATAATTTTGGAGAAGAAAATATGAATAATAAAAATAATACTATTCTTCTTACTATACCTATTCTTTTGTATTTTTAAGCATTAGTTCTTTTCCTTTTGATCAAGAGATAGTATAACATTAGCTCATTTATTTTTTTCTTTATTAGAATAAAATTCAAACAATTTTTATTTATTATCATTTATTTGCTTATCATAGCAATGAGTATTCTACTAATATTTGCATACTGTTTTAAAACATTATATATTACTAGCGGCTCACCCTCGCTTCGCTCGGGTTCGCCTATAGAAAAGCACAAACAGATCTATCCCACGGGAACCGTTCATTTTTCCGGGATAAAAAGTAAGTTGTTGTTTGACCGGCAATATAAGATTCAGCAAGCCAAATTTTACTAAATTAGGTACATAAGTTGTTGTGTAATAAGCTGTTTAAGTTACTATAGTTTTTTAACTATCTCACGGGAACTCCTAAATTTTCCAGGATACCACCATGCAAAATTTTATTTAAGTCGGTCCAATAGATTCGGAGTCCGTACAAACAGAAAAACAGACAGAGAAAAAAAATTGAAAAAAAAAAAACTGGATTTGTTCTATTTCTCCTCTTACACCCGCCTGATTCGGTTTTTAGCATTTTTTTTTATGTAGAGATATTCGACATTTATATATATATATATATATATATATATATATATATATATATATAATATATATATATATAATATATATATATATATATATATATATATATGTAATATATTATTTTAAAACATCCTTTGGATATTGGCTTCATGTTTAGTTCTATGACACTCTAAATTATTCCTTAGTCTGAGATTCGTAAAGCAACACTATATACCTAGCCCATACTGTTTTAGTATGGCTATTTCGTACGAACTTGTACGTAACTGTTAGCGAACCAACGATTCTATAAAGTACCTAGGTATAGGTGTATGATAAAAGTTGTGACTTACACTCCCTTAGCTCAGGTGCGTTCCTAGCAACCGAACAGTGATCTAAGTGCTACTCCAGGTCATAATCTGAGTACTAAATTTAACCTAAATCCATTTAGCCATTTCAGCGTCGAAGAGTAACAAACATGTATTCAGCCCTTTTTTTAATGTCCCACTGCTGGGCACGTGCTTCAATTTTATAAGAGAGGGATCAGGTCTTAGTCCACCACGCTGGCCAAAACGCTGGCAAAAACTTACTAGGTTCTCTCAGACTTGCAGGTTTCCTCACAATGTTTTCCTTCACCATTAGGCAAGTGGTAATTACGTTAGAAACGATTCGCACATGAAAATATCAGAGGTACGAGACCCGGTATTTGAACCTGGTTCTTTCGGTTTCCCAAGCGAACGCGTTACCACTGGGCTACCACTGCCTTAAACAATTCAATTCTGAAAAGAAAACACATACATACAAACTTTCTCATATATAATACTAGTCTAACATTAAAAATGTTTATACCAACAATAAAGCTATTGTTCTTTGTAAAACTTGTATTGGCATCTAAAAGTGCAAGATAAGGGTAATCGGTCGGCGATCCTTTGATCGGCGTGTTGAAGCACTCTCGTTTTATAAAGAGCACTTGTACAAGCTTACACAAGCTATAATGGTGACTACTGTAACGTACTTAAATCAAATTGCGCCTTTCTTAGTCTTTAACGCTAGTAAATTTCATTAAAAGAACATATTCTTGAGCATCTGGTGTAGTGGCCTCTGCTCTTAAAAAAGACCTGAATTTGAGTCCCGATCGGGGCTTTATTCGGCCATATAAGTACAGTTCGCGTTAAGCTTGAATGTGCTTAAGAAAATGGCCTTTTAAAATTTCGTAGATTCTATCGAGTGCAAACGCTTTTTTATCTTTATATTTTTATTAGTTCTTATACTTTTATATACTATGTAGCCTATCTAGCTGCTAATCAATAATAATATTATTATAAGCAGATAAAATTTGTAAGTTTGGATGAAGGGAGTAGTGTCTAAAACTACTGATCTGATTCTGAAAATTCTTTCACTAACAGGAAGCTACATTGCCGTGGAGTGTTATAGGCTATTTTTTATTTCGATTAGTGTGCTGTTTTGCTATCAGAAATCATAATAATTTTACCTATAATCTAAAACACAGGTTTTTAACCTTCTTTTTTTAATGTTGGGAAATGCATTTACGCATACCACATGCATACATACAGGCTATGTGGGCCTCACCAGCTTGAAAAGCCAGTACTTTCCATTGAAACCCAACAAAACCTACCTTCGCTTGACACCTTCGACCACGACGCCTCGTCGGCAGGTCTGCCGAAGCAGAACACAACAGCCATGGGGTTACTTCAACGGTCCACTCTGCTATCAGAGAAATACCAGAAGTAGTAAGTGATGTCCAAAGAATCTTATATTATATAAGAATTCTATTCCTCGGGAACCGTATACTTTTCCAGGATAAAAATAGCCTATGTGTTATTCCAGACTATAATCTATCTCTGTGCCAAATTTCATCCAGATACGTTCAGCCGTTCTGGCGTGAAAGAGTAACAAACATCCATACATATCCATAAACTTTCACATTAATTATAATATTTATTTCACATTTATAATATTTATACAGATATTATACACATTGTACTACTTTGAAAATATTTGATATAATTTTTTTTCGTAACGTTATAATTACGTCAAATCTTAAAAAAATTTTTTTAGCATTTAGTATAATATGAAGTTAAATCTTCACATAATTATAGCAAACTTTAAAGCGTCCTCGTTGCCAGGGCCTGCTTAAGCACGTTCGATCAAAAAGATGCTTCATATAATCTACAGAAACGCACGCTAAGATAACTATAACCAATACATATTTGAATGTCGTATTTTCTTATATTTTGGTAAATTTCTCATTGATTAAAGCTATTGACCGACTTCAAAAAAGAGAGGTACTCGATTCGTCTATATTTCTTTTGTAGGTAAGTTACTCGATATCTTAATGAATTCTGGATCGATTTCTCTATGTATTCTATCCTTTATTAATCTAAATTTTGAACCTTTAATCTATACAAAAGGTACTACTAATCGTATAATCAAAACGTTAATATTAAAGAAAATAAGTCACGATAGCAATATTATTATTTGCTATGCACAGTGTTTCATGAAGTTTTGATCGGAAAACGGCAAGTTTCATATCGTTTTGGACTTGAAGTGCTAAAGTTGCCAACTCCTAGTAACAATACCCGATAACGCCAACTTATCCAGATAACTCGGTTTCTTTACCATGTTAGATGCTTACTACAAAAATATATTAAAAATGGGACTTTCCTTCACAATATTGTCATGATTTATGTATTATGTAAACGTGCTTTTGGAAGAAATGATTTTACTTGCTTCATATGTTTATTTCAACGATATCTTACAGTGTGTTTGCCGAGTTGTGATTCTTTCTAGTGGATTGAGACATGCAAGATGAATGGACAGAGTTTACGATTAGAATTTCAATTACATCTAGGCATGTCGAGTTCTGAAACCTGTTGAATTACTATTTTGAGAAAATGCGAATTTAATTTTATTGAAAGTAGTTAAACTGTATAAACGAGATAAGAAAGCTTTCAGTATTTTCGTAGGACTTTTCGTAGGACTTTTCCTAGGATAGAAGATAATTTTGTTTCATAATAATAAAAATTAATTCTACAAAGTTTACTGTCTTTGCAATGCAAGTCTTATGTTGCCTCATTACGACCGCTCAATTTAACAGAGGAAGGGATTGGCATATTATCGTATTTATAATATTGGTGTGGATTATGTTATTATTATTCTATTTCTTCTATAATCTGTATGGATTGTATTGTATTCAGCCATTTTTAACGTGCCCTGCTGGGCACGGGCCTCAATTTAATAGGAGGGCAACCAGACATAGTCCACCACGCTGGCCAAGTGCGGGTTGGCGGACTTGACATGTATTTCGAAAACTTTTTAGGTTTTCTTAGACATGCAAGTATCTTCATTATATTTTTTTTACCAAAAAAAAGTGATAATAATATTTGAAATGATATCACAGATGCGAGACCCGGGATTCGAACCCGGTTCCACCCACTCGGTTCGAACCCACTCGGTTTCCCAAGAAATACCATCCAATACCATCCAACCTTTGAAAATAGATGATAAAATATTCCTATAAATATTGAACTTCGACATCAGGCTATTGTCATCCGCTGTTGGATGAAAGTATTCTCCGCAAACCTTACCAACTACCCCGATCTTCGTCAGTCCATATCCATTCAATTACCAGAGTGCCGCAGGACCTACCTACATTATACCAAAATATACATAAAGAAAACACATTAAGACGTGTAAATCCACGTGTACAAGCTAGCATAAATGATATAAAAGCAAATTAACATAGTACCTACTCACAGTAAAGTATTGATAAGTTGTGTCGCGTAGCAATATTCTAATACCCCTAATGCCGCTGTCACTGGCACTTTACAGTCCTGACGAGTCCCCGGGCTGTTTGAAAGTTGTTTTATTTTCCCATGGTTCACCGATCAACGGTGACTTTATAGTGATTGCAATAAATAAACAATAAAATATAACTCGTAACGTTTAATTGGAAGTAAAAGCTTTTATTGGAATTGTAAGTTTATTTAAAAGTATCGTAAATAACAGGAAAATTATCTGTTATTGTGTTTTATTTGTCTTTTATATTTGTAACTAGCGATTTATTCACACTTTGCTTGGGTGCTTCTTTAGATGCCCTTTTAGCATATTGCAAACAGAAGCCAATGTCCAAGTTATAATATGCCTATTAAATTTCAATCGAACCGTTTACAAACAAACAAACACACGCACATACAAACTTACACGCTTACAATGTTAGTGTAATTATTTTATAATGATATATCCTATGGGTATTTCCAGGGTAGTAAGTAGCTTTTACCTACTTCCAGGATATAAATCTATGTAAATATGAACACTAATTAATCAACTACTATGCAAATCAGTATGGTAATATAATTGTGAATAGACAGACAGACAGATGAAATGTATAGAATTAGTGATGTGAAAATGATATATAATGTTTATATCACAACATGGTTGGTAAATATATCGATAAGCAACAAGCACAGCACTATCGTAATTCAAGTAATGTGTCTGTCACCGCCACTTTACAACCGCTCGACTTAACCCAAGTTAAACATGTCTGTTATCCCATTGCCTAGCTCTAAAGCTTTTTATAGTCAGTAAAAACTACAATTTGTAATTTATTCTAGTGTTGCACTTTCTAAAGCTTATTCTGGACTTTCAATAAATATCTTGAATTGTTTGATATAAATAAAACAGTGGTTTGCATATACTATTATCTATTATAGATATTGTTTCTATGATAGAGTGACTTCGATATCATGGGGTTTTGTTTTAAACTTAAAATATACTTGGATATATAGAATATTTTATTTTCCACTTTTTTTCTATTATTTTGTGGTTGAAATTACATATAAGCGATTACAAATGCTATATCTAATCTACTAATAAGAAGTTAACAGTATGTAATTAGGTTTTTTTTCTAAATAAGCATTTCCCGATAATTCTGAAATGTATCTCATTATTTTTTTCTAAAATAATAATATTTTTATTATAGTTTCGAAAAATATTATTTTTAAATTTATTTTTACTAAAGGTTTCATCTCTTAAGGTTGAATTTCATAATACCCTTCCTGAATTATCAGAATTTCAGTACTTTTTGGTACAGGGTTTGATCTGGTTGTGGATGAATCAATTAGTAAGTTAAACAGCAAAAAAACAAGTAATTTAATATGCACAGAAAAGTAAAAAGCTGAAAGTGCTAAATCTAAATTCAATAAAGGAACATCTTAAAAGTTTCTAGAAAGTTTGAATCCAATTAAAAGCTCACATCTTCCAATGGATATATCTTGTTGAACATTCAACTCGCCTTCGACAGTGTAAAGAAAAAGAATTGACATTTGTATCGAGACTATAGTTGAAAAAGTTGTGGCGCTCGTAAATCAAGTTCATGATACTGATTTGTAGTAGATATTTCGTATTTTATGTGATTTTTTAAATTTATTATGAGACAAGCGACTCACCCTCGCTCCGCTCGGGTACATCCCTACTTACGTTTTAATGTTGAGTAGCGATTTCTTAGAGATGAGGTATTTTTCGGCAGTAAAAAGTATCCTATATGTTGACTTGAATAACCAGCTGTAATCATACTAAATTTTATCAAAATCCCTTCTGTGGGTTTTCCGTGATGCAGTCACAGATAAAAAGACAG
Source organism: Brenthis hecate (assembly GCA_951806755.1). Classification (NCBI taxonomy): domain Eukaryota; kingdom Metazoa; phylum Arthropoda; class Insecta; order Lepidoptera; family Nymphalidae; genus Brenthis; species Brenthis hecate. Next base: position 23,918,567 of record OX638252.1, on the reverse strand, counting down.
ACAAAAATTCTAAAAACTATAGATTCGGTCTCTGTATCGATATTAATGACTATTTTAATAAAATTTTCCAAAAAATATTTAATGTACAGATTCGACTCAGAATTTTATTATATGTATAGATATTCGGCTTTGTATATCTACTATCCTGCAGAAGATTTTATATTTATTCTAATATCAATATAAATATAGTAGAATATACGCATAAGTTTAATGCGATAAATAAAAATAATTTATTTTTAGTAAGTATATAACGGTGGTAGCTCAGTGGTAATGCGCTCGCTGTGGAAATCGAGTGAAGCGGGTTCAAATTCGAATCTCTCACCTTTGATATTTTCATCTGCGAATCATTTTCAACATGATTACCACTTGTCTTTCGGTGAAGAAAAAACATCGTGAGGAAACCTGCATATCTGAGAGAATCTAGTAAGTTTTCGAAAGACATGCGAGGTCTGCCAACTTGCATTTGGCCAGCGTGGTGGACTATGGCCTGATCCCCCTCGTATTGAAGGGAGGCCCGTGCCCAGCAGTGGGACGTTAAAAGGGGCTGAAAGAACCATAAAAGAATTTTGTGCAAAAAATCTATTTTTAATCCCGAGAAGGCTTGTTATTTGTTAGGGATAAAAAGTAGCTCCTGTTTTTATCCAACATTGGTTATAGCTTTACTTCTAAACCATTGATGAAGACTTAGTAGTAAATAGGTAACAAACGGACAGACGGAAATATGCTTGCACCTGTTTAATAAAGGTACAACTTACTAACTCACTTACTGATACAAAAAAAATCTGAGCCTTTTTTTATTCGTTACGTCTAATAACTAAGCTGAGTATTATGTTAGGAATTATGAAATTTCATCCCCTGAAGGGGTTAAATGGGGTGAACTTTTGTATAGATCTTCGTCTATACTAATATCATAAAGAGGTAAAGTTTGTGAGTTTGTGATGTTGTAGGGGGTAATCTCTGGATCTACTGAACCGATTTAGATGAAATTTGGTAACAATATAGTTTAAGACTCTGGGAAGGACATAAAATAGTTTCTATTCCGGAAATCATTCCTTTAGGGGGATGAAATGGGGATGAAAGTTGGTATGGAGAACCAACCTAAGGACGAAAACGAGTGAAGCGAGGGTGAGCCGCTAGTTAAGAATAAAGGTTACATGTAAAAATGTATATGAAATTTATTTTCTATTCATTTCTTTGACGAACATAGTAGCGTTAAAGTCCATGTCACTCGACTATGAGTTATCGCGATTGCAACTTCACTATCGGGGTGATAACTTAGAAGCTTTTGTTGTTGTTTCTCTACTTTGATGTTTAACTCTAGCTTATTTAAGTGTAAGATAGTATAAGCTTTTTCTAAGCCTAGTAAAAAGTAAAGATGATTACTAAGGTATTTGGGAGCTTTTTAGCTAGTTAGTTTAGTAAAAAGCTCCCAAATACCTATATAGTATACAAGATTTTCTCACTCTGGCTTAACTTAGAAAGCCAGAGTGGAGCACTCTTGTATATTGAAGTCGTAATTAAGTCTAAGATTTGATGGTAATAGTTGTTATTTTTGTTTTGTAAAGTGGGCTATTTATTACATATTTTATCTTATTTTACTCGATTGAGTCAAAATCGAATCAAAGAAATCGATTCACAATTGTTGAAGGTATTGCGAAATATATCCTAACGCAAACAGATTTATTAACTCTTCCTTTACAAAGTCGGTCAAAAAAGTAAGTTAAGATCATAACATTATGTTACTTGAAATCATAAAAATATAATAGCAAAACTGTTAGAACGTCTCAAAGCTTTCCTTGCAACTTAAATAAATAATAAGTAAATATAAATACATATGTTGGAACATTAACACACAGCACCATCTAGTCCCATGGTAAGCTACGAGGCTTGTGTTATGGATACCAGATAGTTGATACACTACACATATATAACTTTAAATACATACATATTAGATATAAACACCCATGACTGGAGTACGAACATTCGTGCTCATCACACAAATGAATGCCCCCAGCGGGACTTGAACCCGCGACCGCTGGAACAGCAAGTAGGGTAACTACAAACTGAGCCAAACGTATCGTCGTAAAAGTAGGTATATAACAAAAGTTCTATTATCCTGTCATATTTAGACAACAAATATTGAAGCCCGTGTCATCCAACGCTTAAGCGCTATCGCGATAATAACTTTACTATCGTGGCAGGTTGAGCTTTTTGTTCTCGCATTTTGATTTGTTAACACAAATCTTAGACAGTTTAATCTTCTATTGAAATAGTTTTATTATTAACTAGCGAGTAGTGGCGAGGGGTCCATACAAGACGTCTTACCTTAAAAAATATATTTTACTATAATTTTACATACATTTAATTTATTAAATGTATGTAAAATTATAAAATTATGTATAAATGGCTATCAAAAGATTTCTTAATTATAAATAAAAAGTATGTATATATATTTGTGCCTACACTTAATTTCATTCAAATCAGTTTTACAGTTTCAGCAAAAGAGTAACAAACATCATACAATATCGGTCTATATACATATTACATACATATATAAATAAGAACATTAATGAAAAAAAAATTAGATACCTACTAAAAAAAATAATCACCAAGTTTGATCAAGTTTTCCAATTACGTGTGATTGACCTACAAGGCAATATACGTTATATGTAGATACAATTTTTTTTAAAGCAAAAGAAATTATCTTGATGGGAAAAATTCGGACACCGATCCAATCTTTAACTGCTGCTGACCTTACTTGACCTTGATCGGTCTTCAGTTAAGTATAACTTATATACGATTACTTAACCATTTCCGAATTACCAAATTAATAAAGACTTCTTTATTTTAAACATTTGTATAGAACATAATCTATACATATAATAAAATTATAACTAAGCCGAATCTGTACATTAAATATTTTTTGGAAAATCTTATTGAAATAGACATTATTATCGATACAGATGGCGAATCTATACTTTTTAGGATTTTTGTGTCTGTCTGTCTGTCTGTTACCGCATCACGGAAAAACCACTGGAGTGATTTTGATAAAATTTTGTATGATGATAGCTGATAATCCGGGTCAACATATAGGATACTTTTTATAGAGGGAAAATATCTCATCTCTGAGAAATCGATACTAAACGTTAAAAAGTAAGTAGGGACAAACCCGAATGAAGCGAGTGTGAGTTGCTAGAATGGAAATATATAATATTACTAGCGACTCACCCTCGCTCCGCTCTGGTTCGTCCTTAGTGAAAATTTAAGTTTGTATGTATTTTTAATGCCGAATTATAACATTTTTTTTTGGGGTGGACCACCCTTATCACTTAAGGGTATGGAAAATAGATAGTAGCCGATTCTCAGACCTACTGAATACGCATATAAAATTTGGTAAAACTCGGTAAAGCCGTTTCGGAGGAGTACGGTAACAAACATTGTGACATGGAAATTTTATATATTAGACAAGATAATATAGAACATTGTATAGAAATGGCAAATTCAAAGCAAATTATTTCAAATCGAAAATAAATATCACTTGTACAGATAAATAGATTCCACCGCTCACACCCACTGAAGGTAAACGTTTTTTCAGTCACGCGAACTATAATAAAATGAAATTATTTTATGAATCTGAATTCACCGCCAGCCGCCGCTACGTGATATGCGATGGAACAAGTATTGCCGGTCTTGTATATTACATCTGTTATGTTCAATTTGATATGGGAGTATAGTGTCTTTCATAATTGACCGACTTCAAAAGCGGGAGGTACCTTTTCAATTTTAGTGTGGGTTTTTTGATCTGATTTTCATAAGTGTTATCAAGTTTGATTTTATATAGGGGCCATATGAGACTCAATAAAAAAAAATTATCCGGAATGGCGGAATAATTTAAAAAATCTATAATTAATTTAACTACTTAGTATGTATGTATTCGCGGCGATCACAATAGACCAGAAATGGTCGCAGTGACACCAAATAGCCACAAAATAGAAATAAAAAAAAATGTATGTATTCAGTCCTCTCTTATAATGTCCTACTGCTGGGCATGGCTCTCTCTTCAATATGAGGCCATAGTGTACCACGATAGCCAAGTGTGGGTTCGCGTACTTTCTAGAAAACTTGCTAGAGTTCTCCCAGACATGCAGGTTTCTTCAAAACGTTTTCCGTTACCGTAAGAAAACCTACTAAATATATATATATATATATATATATATATATATATATATATATATATATATATATATATATATATATATATATATAATTAAAATATTATTAACATTTTAACCATATTGGATAATGTTTCGAGAATTTCTCTATTCTAATGGTGGCGGGTTCGAATCTTTTACGAGACTTTTCTACAATTAGCTAAATAAGTACTTTTAATATTTTAATTAAATAGATTCATATAATTTTGCACATGAAAATAATCTATACATACACCTGTTCAATACTGACAGAAAATAACGTACATAAACAAAAATAGGTTGATTTTATCTAATCAAAAGACTGAATGAAAAAAAAAATGGTAAAAGAAACATACGTATAAAGTGTGCTTAGTAAAATCTCAACGTATAAATCAGACGCGACAATTCAGAGTAATACGGAGAGCTAAAACAGAGAGAACGTTCCCTTTGATATATGACGCCTATGTCGGTGTCGAATATTCGGCACTTTCGCCTTAAAATGTTGTCAACACTGTCATATTCGTAGTTTTCGCTGTGAAATGTAAGAGGTCTGTTGAATAAAATATGACGCTATTTATTCGATTTAATTCGTGAACTATTCGTTTAGAGGTCACCGTTTTAGTTACAAAAGTGATTTCTAGAACTATTATTTGTTAAATGTTTACACCAAAAACGTACCTACTTTGGACTTTCTATTAAACATGCGTAAATATTCCATATACATGCATTCATATGTCGAGCCTTATTTAGTTACGGTTTAACGTTTAGTATAAATTTATCAGAGATGAGATATTTTCCGGCAGTAAAAAAGTATCTTATATGTTGACCCGCATAACCAGCTATCATCATACCAAATTTCATCAAAATCTGTCTAGTGATTTAGACAAACAGACAGACAGACAAAAATTCTAAAAACTATAGATTCGGCCACCGGGCAACTGCATCGTTAATAATGACTATTTCAATAAGATTTTGCAAACATAATTTAATTACACAGTAAAGTTTGGGCTATTATTATTATTGGACTAATCAGAAGACGTGGGCAAAGCATATTACTTTGAACATACTTCAAAATAAAATTGCCTCCTAAAGTCATTTCCAAACCGCCAGTTACTGGCAAAGTTTAAAAACATTCTTCAACAAAAAGCCATCTGTCAACCGCTGTAAAGTTTCAAGTTGGGAGCACAAAATCCTAACAAGAGTCAAACATCACAATGGCCATATAAGGCAGAGTTTCGGTTAGCGCCGTTCTACGACGTTAAGGATGATTAATGTTGTTTTAACGGCATATTGTTTATAATCAGGTCGTTACATTAGCTTTATATTGCCCAACTACAGGCTTGATATTTATAATCATTTGATATTTCAGTTTATAGTTACTATATGACTTGGTAATTTATACCGGTATAATATGTAAAGTAATTTCTCTATAAAAGCTGATTTTGTTGTAGTGAAACTTTTTTAAAAAGAGACAAACAAATATATAAGATGAATTCAGCGAGAGAATGAGATAGAATAAATTTCCATGTTGCCATGGTAACCGTTGTTATTGTCTAACAAATATATAACATAATATTCTTTCCGTATACGATATTTTATAAATATATGATTTATTTTAATTTAATTACGATATTTGCCAAAAGTTCACTTATACGGTGAGTGAATTGCATAGACATTAGACACGCACTTTTTTTTAGTATGGTAACAAATGCTAGCTGTTGCCATCACTATCTTCTTCATTTTCCTAGATTAAACATCTATTTCTGTTGATATAAACAATTAACTTGTCTAGAAATCGAACTCGTCTCCTTTGTACGCTATGGGTTGGCTTAGAATAGAAGCTACACACTACAAAAGGTATTTTAATAGTATAATTTAAAAAAAAAAAACCTCTTGAGGTCCTCCTGACCGGTTTCGGCCACGGCGGCCAATTTCATTGAGACTAGCCAGATGCGCAGGAGATATTATTGTGCACAAGTGTACACGCATGCTCTAGTGCGCTCTCTATTCCTTTAACTCTCAAATTCCGATGGGATGGTAATTCGACACGACCGGTGAGATACGAGTATTAAGCGCGGGACCGACGTCTTTACGTGATCTCCGAGGCACGGGGGTGAAACACCGCCAATTAGCTAACTCCTGGGTGTAACTAGGATTTCTTTAACAGAAAGAATCAATACACTTGGTACGACCTGGGTCTCGAACCCAGGACTGTTGGATGTGCAGCCGTAGATGCTAGCCACTATACCACCGTGGTAGTTAATTTAAGATAATTACTTTTAAAATTACGACTAAAGTACATGTAATATATTCATAATATTGTATGAATATTCAGTAATCATTATTCAAATTCTTTAAATATTTAATAAAGATAGCTCTTAAAGCCCATTAGCTTTTGTTAGCGATGAAAATGTAAAGCTTCCATTACTTCATATATTTCGTAAGCTTTCGGTTTTATTCGCGCGATTTGAGCGATTTTGAAGAAAAAAGTATTTTAAATTATAAGATACTTAAGTGTTTTTTCTATTTTTGTCTAAATTTTATATAATTTTGTAGATAGACAGTCTGACCTATTTTGAGAAATCAAAAACCTTAGTCTCCCCTGTGACTGTTTGCTGTAAAGATTCCAAACGTCGGTAACGAAAAAACAAAATGAAACTAAAAAGAAGTTTTATTTAAACACATATACATACATACATTTTCATGGATTTTATTTTTTTGCGCGGAACCCTAAGTAGCCTTAGTTATTCTTTATACTAGAGTGAAATTCCCGTCAAAATCGGTCCAGCTGTTTCGAAGATTAGCCAGAACAAACAGACAGATAGATAAACAAATAAAATTCTAAATAGTTTTTTTAATATTTTATGATATTAAATATTTATATTATTTATTTAATGAATTTAGTAAAAAGCTGTAATTTTGACATTACAAACAACATTTTATTCTATTTATCTGTACAGATGTCGAAAATTCGCGTAAATCTAAGAAAGTATGTTAATAATCTATGCTCAACTGGCACGCTTTGATTCCATTAACAAGAAAATTGAATTGAAGAAAATATTACATACATAGGTATATAAAATAAAAATAAATTCCCCCAAATAAAAATTGAACCTGTTACCTCCAATCCACGTGCAAGCCTAAACGATTATAAAATAATGTATGATTAAACGTCTGTTCATAAAATAGTCTTAAAATAATATTGTTTTAGCTTTCTTATAATGGCTCTACGCATAATAGATCCCGAATTTGAATGGTCAAAGCCCGGATGGCTCACAATGACAAGTATTCATCAGAAACCTCCATTGTTAGAGACTATTGCGACTTAATGTTTATTCCCATTTAAATCATTGTATTCGAATGCAACTTTTTAATTGCTGTTTTGAATTGTTGACTTCTCAACTAGATTGACTGAAACCTAGTGCTGGTTTTGTTTGCTGACGTTGTATATATTGTTTTATTTTATTTTATTTTATTTATTTATTTATTAATTTTTGGGAAACAAACAGTGACATAATTCTTAAAAATAATTAAAAACTAAAAAGTCCACACACCAGCAAAGTTTCCACCTATAAATATGTCACAGGTAGAGGTAACATAAATAATTTAAACATTAAAACTATATAATAAAATTTTAACAAAAGTTACTGCAAAAAACACTACAAATGACAACAATAAAAATGACTAAGTTAGAATTACAAAAAATAAAATAAAAAACAAATTATAAAATAAAAAAAAAACACAAAAAGCAAAACTTAAACTCTAACCGAACATAATAAAAGATTAATAAAAAAAAACATAATATGAATAGGCAATTTTAAAAATGACTTAAGGTTATGATAAAGATATTAAAGATTTTAAAAACACTTTCTTAACAATGTAAACATCTTTATAATTAAATAAATCCAAGTTACTAAATTTATCATTATAATTATAACATGCCCGATTAATAAACGAATTTTGAGCAGATTTCGTACGTGTTAATTGTGGATCAAAAAAAAACTTATTTCGAGAAGATAATCTAGGACATCTAAAATTAATTTGACTCAATAGGTAAGGGGAATCAATAATATTATTGACTAATTTAAACAAAAATAACTGTTCTCTCAGTAACCGACGGTTGGCCAATGATAGATATATTTTATTTATTATTAGGGAAACATACAGTGCACACAGTAAAACACAAATAACAATAATAATAGTACATTTACCAATAAAGTTTCCACAAACAAACAATTCATACAGTAAAAAAGTAGAGATTTGACAAAACAAATTTTATGTATATATATTGACCGACTCCAAAGAAAAACATCATTTTTTGTGGGATTGTTTTAATCGTTACTTTAGATTTTTCAGTGGTAACATATTATTTTCCCACAGTAATAAGTATTCTATATGTCGACCCGGATACCCAGCCATCATCACCAAATTTCATTAAAATCTATTCAGTAGTTTTCTCGCGATGCGTTCCCAGATAGACAAAAATTCTAAAAACTATATATTCGACGTTCGTATCGATAATAATAACTATTTCAATAAAATTTTCCAAAAAATATTTAATGTACAGATTCGACTTTGTTAGTATTATATTTATAGATATTATAGATTCAGTCAATGAAGTCGATTAGCCAATCTAAAAAGCCTTTAAGATTCGATAAATACAAAAAAACAGTATTCATTTTCCATCCATTCATAGCGAACTCGAACTTAATAAAAGTAAATAAAAATATTCTTTTAACACAAGACAACATAAAATCCGTTCTTGAAGACATTAATCTTTCAAATGCATAATACGCCGGATAAAAATTTCTATCCAGATCATGGAAATGAGTCAGCAATTTTGAGCCTTGTTATCTTTTGGAAAGAGGTTAAAGTCGTAAATCAAGTAGACATTGGAGAGGATATTACGGGAGCTAGGCGGGAACAGGCGATTACCGACGATCGATGTGACCCTAGCTGTTCATATTATTGTTGAATAAACATTTTTAGGGTGAAATTGACTATTTTAGATGCTACTACCTCAATGAGATAGGTCACAGGTTCGTAATTGCGTAAGAAATGTGTGCTTAGTTTCCAAAAAAAATCTTTTGTAACGGATGATCTGATTCTATATGAGGAATCTACCACTACACAATACAAAGTGCAATTTTGTAGTATTTATATGTACTTTTTGAGATTTTGTAATTAGGTAGGTATCTATAGTAAATGAAAACCCCCGTTCAGTTATTTTTTTACTTTTTAGTGCCTGGAAGTCTGTTTTTATATATATATATATATATATATATATATATATATATATATATATATATATATATATATATATATATAAGTAGATTAGATTACGAGAAAGTCAATATACCACGGGTACTGAAAATCACCCACCACACATCCATTGGGTGGAAAACGGAAAGGCTACGTCGCTACATCCCGTCTTTAGTCGTACAGGAATAAATTAAGCAATGATCCCATATTGACGACCAAGGAATCGTATAAATCAGGAAAATAGTCCTTATTATTGATTAGATAGGTTGAAAATCGCAAATCAAGTGGTCAACATAAGAGGAATATCCTTTGGAGCCAGGAAATACAGACGATTACCTGCGATCGATGTGACCTATTTGCTATTCACTTTGTTGAGTCTTACGATTGCTAAGAATTAAGTTATTTGCTTAGATTGTTTTTTTGAATGATAATAATTTTTATACAAGTTTGTTTATAAATACATATATCTAATATATTTAATTTAGTATTTTTGTATATATATATATATATATATATATATATATATATATATATATATATATATATATATATATATATATATATATATATATATATGTGTATATAATCTGAATTTCGGAAACGGCTCCAAAGATTTTCATGAAATTTAGTATACAATTTGACGACACGTTTGGCTCAGTGTGTAGTGACCCTCCTTGCTGTGCCAGCGGTCGCGGGTTCGAGTCCCGCTGGGGGCATTCATTGTGTGATGAGCACGAATGCTTGTACTCCAGTCATGGATGTTTATATTTATAATATGTATGTATTTAAAGTTATATATGTGTAGTGTATGAACTATCTGGTATCCATAACACAAGCCTCGTAGCTTACCGTGGAACTAGATGGTGATGTGTATTAATGTCCCAACATAAAAAAAAAAAAAAAAAAGGGGCTTCGGGGGTGATAATCTTTGAAACGGCTGGACTGATTTTGGCGGAACTTTCACTGTAAGATAGCTCATGTTATAGGAAGTAACATAGGCTATTTTTATTTTAGAAAAAGAATTAGGGTTCCGCTCAAAAAAATTAAAACGTACCTAGGGACGAACCCTAACCCGGTCGCTAGTTGATACCTTTTTAATATAATTATTTTTTTCCAAATTAACTCTTTCAACTTCAATGAAACATGAGTATATATCAAAGTTCACTTCCGCTCCAACCTGACTGAACGCTACTATGTACGTAAACGTACCACAATTCACCTTGATGAGGCAATACGAATGAAGATTCTAACTATCAGCAAAGCCTACGCTTTTTGCCACGACGGAAGCCCAACGTTTGTTTGTCTTATCTAGCTTTTTGTCCTCGGTGGAAATAAACATTGAGAAAACGGAGACACAAATTAAATTGTACTGAAATAGAGCTCGGTATAAATACTTGTTGGAATAAATATACTGTTCAAGTGTAGTAAAAGATGTTTTGTGTGGCGATTAGTGTTAGATATTTGTTTAAAAATGTTTATATTACAGGCCACTTCACTAATATTCTTAACTAGCGGCTTACCCTCGCTTCGCTCGGATTCTAGTATTAGTATGCCAAATTTTATATTTGCATAAGTTGTTGTGCAATATGCTGTATAAGTTACTATAGTTTTTTAACTATCCCCCGGGAACTCTTTAATTTTCTGGGATTAAAAGTATCTAAAATTTTGACTGAGGATATACGGTACCACTACGCAAAATTTAATTTAAATCGGTCTAATAGTTTCGGAGAATAGCCCATACAAATAGACAAACAGACAGAGAAACAAAAAATTGAAAAAATCTGGATTTGTTCTATTTCTCTTCTTACATCCCCCTGACTCGGTTTTTAGCATTTTTTTTCTATGTACAGACATTTGACCTCTACAGTTTTATTATAGTATAGATTTGATTTAATGTTTGACGTTTGATAAACATATATAGGACATGAAAGTAAGAATTTGTCTAAAGTGAGCCTAAATGTGAAATTTTTGGGGAGATTGCTATTTTGTTTTGCAACACTAAATAATAGATTGGAGTCGTTTTCAGCGTAAAAATTGTTTAACCAGAAAATCGACCTAGAGTAATCTTTAAAGTAGTTATCTATCTAGGTTTAGATTTTCATAGCCCGTTTAAATAAAAAATGGGATTTAAAACTAGGTTAACAAAATAATACCATCTTTTCTCATTTCCATATTTACTATGAAACATTCGAAATATCTGAAATCTAAAACCAAAATAAATCCGCGAAATAATTCGAAATAATAGATTTTTAAAATTAAAAAAAACCTGAATAAAAACGGCAATTTTAAAATAATACCTGATTTTAACATAGAATTGATGGTAAAGTACATATACTCGAAATGCTGAGGTTTTTTAAAATACTACCATTCTGGCCAGCAGTTTTTTCAACTTTAAAAAAGAAAGATATTTTCAATTTGGTGGTGCTTTTTTGTATGTAGATAATATGTATGTTACATTGAACGAACGAGTATTCACTTCTTTTAATAGGTTACATATATCATTTAAAATATTTTATTTTTTATTTATTTACTACTACTAACTCATCCTCGCTTCGTTTGATTTCATCCCTAGGTACGTTTAAACGGTTAGTATAAAATAGATAGACTATATATTTATTTATAACTAGCATTGCCCGCGGCTCCGCCCGCGTTCAGATGACCAAAAACCAAATTCTTAGGTTTTACATATTAGTATACTCTTAAATTGCAGTTTTTGTATTTTTTTTCAGAAATAAGATATTTTCCCGCAGTAAAAAGTATCCTATATGTTGACCCGGATAACCAGCTATCATCATACCAAATTTCATCAAAATCCCTCCAGTGGTTTTTCCGTGATGCGGTAACAGACAGACAGACAGACAGACAGACAAAAATTCTAAAAACTATAGATTCGGCCTCTGTATCGATAATAATGTCTATTTCAATAAGATTTTCCAAAAAATATTTAATGTACAGATTCGACTTAGTTACAATTTTATTATATATATAGATTTATATTACTTTCACAATATTTTCTAGGTTATAATTAGATTGACCAATAGCAAAATGTTGTCTAACAATGTTAGTAAACGCCTAACCAACTAACGAGAGTGTAACCAACACCTGTTATGTGTTAATTTTACTCGCTAATTACTTCTACTTTGTACGTGAGTTTAATTTTTAAAGTAGTCTCTAACTAAGTATTGCCTACGTCCGTATTCGTATAAGCCTCATAAGCTTAAAGCTGCTCAAAGCCGTAATGCAAAGTGATTTCATTGAACTTAATATTACACGAAAATTAATTTAAAAATATCGATAGAAATTTTGATTATAATAGAAAAACTTTTGACTAAATAAAATATATTAGGCCCAAAACTAATTAAAAATAATCTGATTTATTGAAATTTTTAATAGCTGTTTGAAGTTTCCACTATCTATCTCGAGGGGTTTAGAAAATATGCCATTTTACAATGGTTGAAGATTAGAAAGTAGATTCTGATTGATTTGCCGATATTTTATTTTGAGATATTACACAAAATATGGTTACTGGAGAGACTTCACTTTCAAAAAATAGCTTTATTAAAAACTAGCATTGCCCGCGGATCCGCCTGCGCTCAGATCGCCAAAAACCAAATTCTTAGGTTTTACATTTTAGTATACTCTTACATTGCAGTTTTTGTATTTTTTTTCTTAGAAATGAGACATTTTCCCGCGGTAAAAAGTATCCTATATGTTGACCCAGATAACCAGTCATCGTACCAAATTTCATCAAAATCCCTCCAGTGGTTTTTCTGTGATGCGGTAACAGACAGACATAGAGACAGACAAACAAAAATTCTAAAAAACTATAGATTCGGCCTCTATATAAATAATATTGTTTATTTCAATAAGATTTTCCAAAAAATTATTAATGTACAGATTCGGCTTAGTTACAATTTTATTATATGTAGATAAATGTCATATATTTGCGGAAACCTAAGAAATAATATGTACAAATTATGTTTAGCACATAATAATCACAAAAAAATCATAAAATAATAGTTATGGCTATAATCATAATATAATCTTACAATATAGTGAGCTGTGCATAATAAATAACCAATTTGTTGTGCTTTCAATAGTCCATGAAATTTATTATGGTATACATATATGTTGGATATATGTACATATAATAAAAATAATTTTTTATATTCCTATTTTCTTACTAATCTACACATATAATAAAATTCTTAGTCGAATCTGCATATTAAATATTTTTTGGAAAATTTTATTGAAATAGTTATAGTTTTTGTCTATCTGCCTGTCTGGGAACGCATCACGAGAAAACCACTCGACAGATTTTGATGAAATTTGGTATGATGATAGCTGGTTACCCGAAGCAACATATAGGATACTTTTTAGTGCGGGAAAATATCTCATCTCTAAGAAATCTATACTAAACATTAAAATTTAAAACGTAACTAGGGACGAACCCGAGCAGAGCGAGAGTGAGTCGCTAGTATAAAGAATAAAATCATTTCGATTGTTAAATTTTTGAGTCTCAAGTCAAAAGATTAACAATCAAAATGATTTTATCATAAAATTACACTTTTATGATTATTATTACTTTTATGATTGATTAAATTAGCGGTACGCAGTAAAACGTTATTTTCCAAATGAAATTTACGTGAGCGTAATAGTTATTTCCAAAGGTGTCCGTATCATGGTGGATTGGATAAAGATTTACAGCATTTAGAGACGTATTTTAGGTGAATAAAAAATATATTATAAAGAATAAAAGTAGATAACATGTGCTAAGTAGTTTTCTAAACGTATAGTACCTATAGGTACACAAAAGATTTTATTCGATTATAGTATACCACTTGTGCAGTTTTTGTTGTTTTGAATTTTTTTGCACGAATGTTTGTACTCCAGTCATGAGTATTTATATTTATAATATGTATGTATTTAAAGTTATATATGTGTAGTGTATCAACTATCTGGTATCCATAACACAAGCCTCGTAGCTTACCATGGAACTTGATGGTGCTGTGTGTTAATGTCCCAACATATTTATTTATTTTTTGTGTATATGTAATACCGTTTATCTTAAAAATTATAAAATGACATATTTTTATTTATCACAACAAGCCCTTTCTTTTGGATTTACCATGTAATGTAATATAACTTTAGAAAAAAATGTCTTATTTGCTGTCCATAGTTTAATCACATTATTTTTTAATTTTACCATATTTTAACTTTTTCCCCTTAAAAAATAAAAAAAAGAAGAGTCTATGATATAATGGCTTCGATTTGTATTTTTTCTTCAATATACCTTAGGATTGTTAAAACTGAAGATTTGTTCAGAAAGTAAAATTTCATTACACACCGAACTAGAGCTTGCTTTTACTGTTTAGAAACTGGAATGAAGCTCGAGTGCAAATGCATTTAGTATAAACCTCTTGAGATTTTCAGTCTAACTTATATATCAGGATACGTATTTGCTTATATGATGAATACGTTCCCAGACAACAGCTGTAATAAATATCTCAATTAGATGAGTTTCAGGGTTTTGAAGTAACTGTTTATAGTTTAGCTTAATTTTTTAACCGAATTTCAAAAGAAGGAAGTTTTGTGATTAAACGGTGTAGTTCGTTCAGTCTGTATATATGTATGTATGTTTCGTGTTTTAATTAAAATGATTTTCTTTTTTGACATTTTTTAAACTTTTGCGTAAATGTATAATTTTTTCGTTGCATGTGATACCGAGATAATTCGACAATCTTATTTTACCGACCGTGTCTTCTCCATTCTACGTGACATTAGCGAAGTAATCTGCTCTCAACTGGTACGCTTTGAAGCCATTAACAAGAGAATTGAATTGAGATATAAGTCATAAACTACTTTAAGGCTATTTAAAAAATTAAATAAATAAGATATAAATAAATAAATATGTTGGGACATTAATACACAGCACCATCTAGTTCCATGGTAAGCTTCGAGGCTTGTGTTATGGATACCAGATAGTTGATACATACGCATATATAACTTTAAATACATACATATTATAAATATAAACACCCATGACTGGAGTACAAACATTCGTGCTCATCACACAATGAATGCCTCCAGTGGGACTCGAACCCGCAACCGCTGGCACAGCAAGTAGGGTCACTACACACTGAGCTAAACGTGTCAAATTATAAGTAATTAAATGCTGGCCACCACCAAAAAATACCATCACATATTCTTAATATTTGCAAATGAGCCACTTTATGGAAATTAACTAAATTAATATACATTATCATGTTTATTTTCTAAACAATCTAGAGAGAGGGCTTGCAAATTAACCATTATCGCGGTTGAAATGATGTCAGCGGGGTCGTTAGCGTTATGAGTGAAGGGCGAGTGCAATCAGGGAGGGGAACGGGTTTGGAACCCGGTCCAACCACTCTCAATAAACAGACCTTATTACTTAAATGTTCGCAAAAATATATCATATTATAGGACTACTATTATAATTGCGGTAAATGTGTATGTTTGTTGCTTCGTAACGCTGAAACGGCTGGACGGATTTGGATGAAAAGTACACATGTAGATAGACTATCATATGGAATAGACATATACATATATTTGTTTTAATTAGACTTTTAGTTAGTAATATGTGTAGCTGTTTTTTTAATTTTATAATTTTTATTTATTTGTACGTACAATTAAAAATTAAGATATAAAATTTAAGGTACTTTTTTTAATCTTAATAATAATATTATACTCGTAAATGTGGAAGTTTAGATGTTTGGATGTTTGTTACTCAATTACGTCAGAACGGCTGAACGGATCTGGATGAAATTTGCCACAGAGATAGATTATAGTCTGGAATAGCACATAGATATACTTTTTTTCCGAAAAAATGTAGAGTTCCCGTGAGATAGATTAGCTTTTGGTTTTCTAGAGGCGAACCGGAGCGAAGCGAGGGTGAGCTACTAGAACTCTAAATGTTGTTTTCCCTTTTTATATACTATTTTTTGATTATCGTTATCATCTATAATGAAGGTACTACTATATTGTTATGTATTTTCTTTTCTTTGTTGATGGTCTAATAAATAAATAAAAATTATACTAAAATGAATGCACACGAGTGAAGTGAGTATAAGTCGCTGGTAGTAATATAAACTTCATTTTCACTATATTGAAAATGAGAAAGTAATTGTTTGTGTGTTTTGAGCAAACTGATAAAATGACAAGTGACTGTAAAATTCTATATACAAAATACAAGTCGTGTTTCATACCTCTGCTGTTATTCATGTTTATATTTATTAAACTAGCATTGCCCGCGGCTCCGCCCGCGTTCAGATGACCAAAAACCAAATTCTTAGGTTTTACATATTAGTATACTCTTACATTGCAGTTTTTGTATTTTTTCTCAGAAATGAGATATTTTCCCGCGGTAAAAAGTATCTTTTATGTTGACCCGGATAACCAGCTATCATCATGCCAAATTTCATCAAAATCTGTCTAGTGGTTTTCTCGTGATGCGGTAACAGACAGACAGACAGACAGACAAAAATTCTAAAGACTATAGATTCGGACTCTGTATCGATAATAATGTCTATTTCAATAAGATTTTCCAAAAAATATTTAATGTACAGATTCGGCTTAGGTACGATTTTATTATAGGTATGTATAGATTTTCTTTCTAAATAGTATAATTAGAAAAGAATTGTGACTTTGGAACTTTATCTCGTAATAGTGGGTTGTTAGGTTGATTAAGGTTGTTCGAAATAATTATTTACTTATTGTTTCTATAGATATTCTATACATATAGTGTAGTCCGCCAACCTGCACTTGGCCAGTATGGTGGACTATGGCCTTATACCTTTTGTATTGAAAGAAGGGGCCGTGCCCAGCAGTGGGACGTTAAAAACCTGAAAAATATCTAAATATATATATCTAATAGATAGGTCTCTAAAACCTAACATAGTATTATATATATATATATATATATATATATATATATATATATATATATATATATATATATATATATATATTACTAAAGTTTTCTTCACGCTGTATCGGTTTATCGGAAATGAATGAAATTTGTAATGGAACTAGTTTTTATCTGTGCATAACATATTTTTTGTTTATAAAGTAAGCGAAGACTCGGGAAAAAACTAATTTTATGTAGATACCAGCTTTTGCCGGCGGATTTGTTCTGAGCTAAGTGATAACTTTCTGTTATTGTTAAAGATTTGTTAAACCAACTTCAATAACAAACACCTCCAGGTAAATTTCTAAAAAAATATTAAATTTCTAAGAAATCTGTTGTTAGCTGTAACGCCGGCGTATCTGCGGTCGTTGAGGGAATAATTACAAATATTCACAGAGGTTTGTGTTGTTCTATGAAAACATATGCAAAGAGAAATAGAGAATATGACTGGTACTAAAGACTTAATATAAACACAGTACAGCAGTACCATTTCAAATGTGCCTCGCATTTAAGTAATTTAAACGTCAAACGATGTACCCAACAAAATAAACCGCCATACTTATGCAATAGAAACGCTTGCTAATCAATTTTATTGTCCAGACCGCGTCCAACCCTCGAAGGGAAAATTTCCTTGATTCTTCTCTGTTTTGTAAGTGAATGATATAATAAAGAACTTACGAGTTCTTTATTTATCGAATTATTTAAACTTATTTATACATATAATAAAATTGTAACTAAGCCGAAGGTGTACGTTAAATATTTTTTGGAAAATCTTATTGAAATAGACTTTGTTATCGATATAGAGACCGAATATATTGTTTTTAGAATTTTTGTCCGTCTGTGTATCTGTCTGTCTGTTATCGCATCACGGAAAAACCACTAGATGGAATTTCATGAAATTTGTTATGGTGAACGCGGGCGGAGCCGCGGGCAATGCTAGTCTTATAATATTAAGCTAGTGATGCATCCTCGCTTCGCTTGGGTTCGTCCCTAGAAACGTTTTAAACGTTAGTATGGCATAGATAGACTTATATATTATATGATATATCGCCGTTATTCTTCCTCAACAAACGGGCTATTTATTGCAAAAATAATTTTTCAAATCGGATTAGGAGTTATTGAGATTAGTGCGTTCAAACAAATAAACAAACTCTGCCTTTTTATAATGTTAGTTTAGATGAGCAATTCTTGTATATACATATATTTCATATATCTCGGAAACGGCTCTATCGATTTGCATCAAATTTTATTATTTATATAAGGTTTTATTTTAGTCATTTTCTACTCAACTTTCACTGTAATACAAAAAAAGTAATATGTTATTTTTTCACCTTTTTTAAAAATTGCACTAATGCAATATTACGGTGAAAATTAATTTATTTTATTATATATATATATATATATATATATATATATATATATATATATATATATATATATATATATATATATATATATATATATAATTGTTTCCAAATCTTTTTTATTGATACCACTAAAGCTCGTCAAAGCTACTAAACAAAAAAAAAGTCGGTTGACAAAATCATAGGACAAAAAGGTACTTAACTGTTTTGTCTTTGACTATTTATATATACATAGATTGTTACAGAATCAGTTGTACGACATAAGTAGCTCATAGGTTTCAAGAAAAAAAACATTTTTAAGGATAGAATAATTATTTATAGTTTGGTCAAGTTAGCTCGAAAAATAAAGGTAGGCTTGCATAAATTCCCAAGAAGCTAAAAATTTACATGTATGTTAGGAATATCATTATAATAAAATTGTGAAAAGTCCCCATCGATCCCAAATGTGCAAAAAAAAATTATGCAAGGTCAAAGTTCGCAAAAATGTTTTTTTTTTTGGATTTTTCAGCGAAACGGTTAATTTTATAATAAAAATAGCTTAGACGAATATTGTAGATCATGCAATTGTCTACAAAAATTATCCTTACAATTTTTTTCCTAAAATTCACCATTTCAGAGAAAAAGCTCCCTAGCGAAAATTTTCAGCTTCTTGGGAATTTATGCATGGAATGTCTATTTTGACCGGACCGGATAAAGATTGTTTTAATATACGTATATGATTTTAGTTTAAAATGAATATTAGAAGTTATATCAAAGTAGGTAGTTAACGAAGTTTTTGCTGTGAAGTTATCGAAAACAAAATTCACTCGAAACATATTATGCGTGTTTATCGCATATTTAAAAATTATATATTGCCATGAAAAATAATCACGGTTTGGGTAAAATTCGTAACGATTTCACATGCAAACTTAAAACGTCAGGAAATAAAGGAAGGTTATGTACTTATTTGTGTAAATAAGCTATAATACTATAAAATTTGACTCCACATCTCGCTAGATTGTATGTACATCTACGATATTTTATATACTAGTGAATCACCTTCGCTCCGCTCGGGTAAGTCCATACTTGCGTTTTTTCGTTTAGTATAGATTTCTCAGAAATGAGATATTTTCCTGCATTAAAAAATATCCTATATGTTGACCCGAATAACCAGCTATCATCATACTAAAATTCATCAAAATCCCTACAGTGGTTTTTTCTGTGATGCGGTCACAGACAGACAGACAAAATTCTAAAAACTGTAAATTCGGCCTCTGTATCGATAATAATGTCCATTTCAATAAGATTTTCCAAAAAATATTTAATGTACAGATGCAGCTTAGTAAGAATTTTATTATATGTACAGACTAGCAGACCCGGCCACGCGTTGGTGTGGTACAATTATTATGAAAATCGTTAATTCATCATTCACTCGTACGTTCAAGAAGAAACATTTGAATACTGTTTATTTTATTCTATAATATTATTACAGCTTACTATTATACGTTTAATGTTAAACTCCGTTTTCAATGCTGTATCGTAGTGTTTGACTGCAAATTATGTATGTATGTATGTGTGCAGCCCTTTTTTAACGTCCCATTCAATATGAGGGTGATTAGGTCATAGTCCACCACGCTGGCCAAATGCGGGTTGGCGCACTTCACATGCCTTTCAAAAACTTGCTAGGTCGGCTCAGACATGCAGGTTTTATTACCATGTTTTTCTTCACCGTAATTCGCGTTTTCAAAACCGTGATTCGCACATAAAAAAACGAGATTTGAACTCGCCTCGTTCGGTTTCCCAAGCGAGCGCGTCATCACTGGGCTACCACTGCCTGGCTTTATAGACAGACACTCGTAAGACATATTCTTTCATAATTATTTTAAATAGCGAAGAAATAATAAAATTATTCATGTCCTTATAATAAGGCAAAACAAATGGAAATAAGTGGCTCAAACGCAAATAAAAAATATTTTATAGCAAATTACAGAAAAAGGTACGGGACAAATTGAGTGGAATTCGCAACCAACATTATTTGTCATACACAAGTGATATACTCGTACACGTCACATCTGGCGGAATGATTGAGGTGTAATATTATGGGATGGCGTTATTTTTTGTTTAAATTGTATAGTATTACTAGCATTGCCGGCGGCTCCGCCCGCGTTCAGATTACCAAAAACCAAATTCTTAGGTTTTACATATTAGTATATTCTTACGTTGCAGTTTTTGTATTTTTTCTCAGAAATGAGATATTTTCCCGCGGTAAAAAGTGTTCTATATGTTGACCCGGATAACCAGCTATCATCATATTAAATTTCATCAAAATCTGTCTAGTGGTTTTCTCGTGATGCGGTAAAAGACAGACAGACAAACAGACAGACAGTCAGACAAAAATTCTAAAAACTATAGATTCGGTCTCTGTATCGATATTTATGTCTATTTCAATTAGATTTTCTAAAAAAATATTTAATGTACAGATTCGGTTTAGTTACAATTTTTTTATAATAATGTATAGATAATGTATAGATGTACCTATAGGTGTCAATCTTTATTATGATATACATTTGTTTCTAGCTATATACTACTTTACACGTTTTATTGTCAATTTTAACACCCGACACAAAAACGACGGGGTGTTATAAGTTTGACGTGTCTGTGTGCGTCTGTATGTGCCATCGTAGCTCCCGAACGGATAAACCGATTTTGATATTGTTTTTTTTGTTTGAAAGGTGAATTAGTCGGGAGTGTTATTAACTGCGTTTGATGAAAATCGGTCCAAGATGGTCGGTTTTTTTACATTTATAATTTAATTTTATTTAGGCGAGGCGCTTTGTTGTAGCTCAAATGGGAGAGTCAACTATGATTTTTTAAATATTCATAACTAAGACGCGATGATCAAGGTCTAATCCTTTCTTATATACTATAAAATAATGTATTTATGTCTGTTATTTCGTGTGCTTAATTCAAGAATTCCTGGTCCAATTCACATTATTTGATTTTTTAAATTCTTGCTATGCTATAGTGTCAGTAAAAGGCAGAGAAGAAGTGACAAAACTAAAAGAAAATCTTTTGATCAAATGTAATGTATGGAACTATTCAAACGATTGAAATAGGCCGAAACTGAAGAATTTTATTATTGAAGAATAAGCATTAAAGGGTTTCACTATCCGATTTCTGGCTGGTATCATCAAATAGGTACTACAGTATCAAATTATACTGTTATCTCGTGTGTATGTTGGTATGTTACTAATACACGCTAAAACAGCTAGACGGATTTGAATAAAATTTAGTACCCGGATAGACTGTGGACTGGAGTGTAGCAATCATAAAATTTTACACATTTATATTATTCGCAATGGACTGGAGTGTAGCAATCATAAAATTTTACACATTTATATTATTCGCAATGAGAATAAATTATTAGAAATATATACATATATGTATAAATATGTAATGTAAATAAATAAATATTTTGGGACATTAACACAGCGCCATCTAGTTCCATGGTAAGCTACGTGGCTTGTGTTATGGACACCAGATAGTTGATACACTACATATATATAACTTTAAATACATACATATTATAAATATAAACACCCATGACTGGAGTACAAACATTCGTGCTCATCACACAAATGAATGCCCCCAGCGGGACTCGAACCCGCGACCGCTGGCACAGTAAACGTGTCGTCTAATCTAAAATGTATGTACATATGAATGTATGTATGTATAATTTCAAATTTTTACACAAAACTTCTACGTATTGGTCGTTTCAAAACATCCTCAAGCAGGCCGATTGTAACAAACGCTGACATATCCTGGTGCAGCGAAAGCTACTTAACTATGCTCCAGATTACAGCGGGCCATAAATAAGGGCAGTAGTCCCAAAGTGTTTATAAATTTACTAAGGAAATTTGTACACATTCGTTGCTTGGGTTCCTTAAACTTTGATACAACAAAGTTTAAGTAAGCTATTAAGATAGGATTTTGCACTTTTAATACGAATAAATCAGTTTGCTTAGTTATGTTCGAACTTTATTTCATAATGGCACATGAAATATATATATATATATATATATATATATATATATATATATATATATATATATATATATATATATATATATAAAGTTAAAGTGTTTGGTTTTTGTTTGTTGTAATCTCTGAAACTAGTGTTTCGATTTGCATTTTATTATATTTTAAAGTCTATTCATTAGGCTAACGTCATGTTACTACCCTTAAGAGCAATTATACACACGGCCAAAGCCTCGGGTAAACGCTAGTGATATTTTGTAAAGTAGATAAGCTGTAATATTTTTTTTTCAAAATTCGCATTTTATTGATGTAATAGGTATACATTAATATATAAATTCATTCAAAGCATAATATACACATGAATCCATTCAAATTTTCGCATTTATTATAATCTTCTATAATTATTATAAAGAGGTTAAGTGTGTAGGTAAGTTTGTTAGTTTCTTTGTAGGAAGTAATCTCTAGAACTACTAAACCGATTTAGATGAATTTTGGTAAGAAGACAGTTTGAGACCCTGGAAATGACATAGGATAAATTTCATCATGGAAATCATCCCTTAAGGGCAGCTCCTTGAAAATTGGGATAAAAGTTTTTATAGGGAAAAAAATACCGTATGATAAACTAAAAAAAATCATTCTGAAAATGGGTATATAAAGTTAAAAAGACCCAAAACAGTAAAATAAATATAATAATGGCAACACTAAATATAGATAACTAATTAATATTTTTAAAATTGTAATAATTATAAAAATAATAGCAAAAATTAAATAAATAATATTCCATATTCAATTATAATTAAAATTATAAAAATGTTTAAAGTTTAAAAATATTGTAATGTAATTGGTGCAATTTTCATTTTATTAATTGTGGGTAGGCTGTCTGTAACAACTATACCTTCAAGACATGTAACACCTCAGTCTCTCCCGTGACCATGGATGCTGTAAAGCATTCGAAACGTCGGGAAACAAAAATCAAAATAAATCCGCGAAATAATCCGAAAAGATAGTTTTATTTAAAAATAGACCCAAAACAGACTGCTAAGGAGCAGTTTGAAAATAGTTTCATTATGAAGTCATATTGCTTATTGAAATAGTGTGGTAGAATCGGGGTTGTACATCAAACGTTTGCGAAAATTGAGCATTTATGCGAATCAGCGCCTCGTGATGTGTACAAATGGTTTTGATGTTTACCAAATTTAAATATAATTTGATGTCTTTATTTTAAAATAGCAACGAAAATTAAGTTTATTTTCAACTTTGCTGCGAATTTAAGAGTCGCTAATATATACATATTTTTACAACTTCGCACAATTGTTGCAATGTGGTATGTATTTGGTACAGCTATTTTACCTAAGGTCTCAGGTTCGATTTCTACTCACAGAATAAAGTTTCAACGTACTATACCTTTATTTTAATATAAAGATGAAAATAGATGGAATTTTCAATATTTTTACGAATTTTACAAATATCGTAAATTAATCTTTTACGGTAACAAACCATAGAAATAACTAACAATTTCATTAAAATATACAAAATTTCTACTTCAAATTGTTTATAAAGTATTTAAAATCCGGATAATAATAAAATACCATTTGACTAATGTTACTATGGAGATAGGAAGGATCCTCTTCTTGCATTCATAGGGAGAAGGCCAGAATTCTTCAAAGCTAATAAAATTTTATTTGAGATCTGACTCATTTGTTTCGTTTTGATGAGTCTCGTTGTACTCAAATCCAAGTGTTTTTAGTCATCTATTATAATCTATACTAATATTATAAAGATGTAAAGTTTGTGAGTTTGTGACATTGTAGGGGGGCTATCTCTGGATCTACTGAACCGATTTAGATGAAATTTGGTAAAAAGATAGTTTGAGACCCTGGGAAGGACATAGGATTTTTATCTCGGAAATCATCCCTTAAGAGGGTGAAAATGGCGATGAAAGTTTGTATTGGGAAGCAAGGTAGTAAACGATAAACCATCTACGCAAACCGCACTAAATTTAGTCTAGCTTTTATCGACTGATATACAAATATAAACATTAGAAAAGAGAAATTTTGATTATATTACATCCTTTTCCCAAATAAACATTGTAATAAATATTGAAACGTGTACACCGAACTACACTGGCCCGCAATTTTGTAATAATATCATGTTTTAATTTTTTCCAAATCTATTTAAATATTTACATCATACTGAAATTTAAGCTATGTCTCTATTTTGGGGTAGGATCTTTTGAAATGATACCATTGACTTTTGGTTATCATTTTGAATAGGGATTTTCATTTAAACTAGCATTAGTACACTACTCCACCTGCATCATTTATAATTTTATGTATGTACAATATTAGATAGTCAAAAAAAATTTTATGTATGTACAATATTAGATAGTTAAAGTTGTACTTTCCTCAGTAAGCAATAAAATGCTATAATAACTTAAGGTACCTTTATTATAATATTATAATAACTATAATAAAGTATCAGAAAAAAGTCAATTTTTTCACCATTTAACTAAAGAGGTATAAAGTTAAATTCTGCTATCAGTTCTCAAAGAAAGTACTCGAAAACTAGTCGAAGAAATTAAGTTTGTCTTAAAGTTTTTGCATTTTTTACTGAGTCCGTCTTAATATTAGGTATAGAATAGGAGTATTGTATGTTAGAAAATGTTAATTAGGTTTGTAAGCTTATATTCTTCTATTAATGTAGCTGAATATAATATTGGTACTGAACCAATTTTTGAAAAAAAAAAAAATTTTTTTTGTTGATGATATACTTGAATAACTTCTAAATTTTCCTGTCACGTAGTGGATGGAGATGAGGGAAGTAAATTATTGCATGTAACATTATAATTTATTAAAAACACGTTTTCTTTTTTTTTAATATACTTTTTAATTTATTTATGACATGAATTTTTAAAGAGCTTAGAGATTTGGGTTCATTTTAAAGGCATTTGGATAACATATTTTTATATTGTTTCAGGAAATCGCAGCCATCCTTATCAGCTTCGATAAACATAGTGATTGGCAGTCCAAAGAAGTCAAAATACGGTAAGTGAATCTAAAATATGGTAGTCATACATATTTCTGTAACAGACAGCTCCTTTTTGGTAAGATAATTGTAAATGATTTCTAAGCTTGAACACGCGTGCTTTATTTAAATGTATAGCTTAACAATGGCTGACTTTAACATATCTGTACACTGTACAGTCACAGACAGGTAAAAAAGACTCGAAAATCATCCCGACTCTTTGAAACAGACTCTTAAATTTCGACTAGAGAAATGTAAGAGACAACCTATCATGAATTTTAATGTGCCCTCGCTACAAACGTTCCACCTTATCCTGTTGAAAAGAAAAAACTTTAAAGCGGTACATGCAAAATCAGATGGAAAACGTAAAAAAGTTTTCACATGGGGCATGAATTAAAACTATCAGTAGGCTAACATCTTCTTACTTTTATACTGTTACAGTGTCTGTACCTAATTTGGCGCCCAACGAGGGACCCGTTCCAAGTTGTAACAACTTTAAGCAAATTAAAACTTCCACTGTGACTACTGCTCTCTTAGTCTGCTCTGTTGAAATATTAACTCTTTATGAGGACGTAGTGTACTTTTGGAATTTCGATGTGCCCGCAGATTCGAGTCGTTACT
The DNA here is from genome assembly GCA_951806755.1 of Brenthis hecate. Lineage (NCBI taxonomy): Eukaryota > Metazoa > Arthropoda > Insecta > Lepidoptera > Nymphalidae > Brenthis > Brenthis hecate. The sequence goes on along the minus strand of OX638252.1, from coordinate 23,892,141 downwards.
TTAAAATTTAATACGGAGATCCGTTTGGAGTTCGGATAGTTTAGTTGTCTTTATGAAATAGATCGGTTGTGGAATGAAAGTTGTCGGTAAATTTTCACGTTTGAAAGGTCATTGATATAAATAATATCTCAACTTGTTCTAACGACATCGTAAATATTTTTGCTTTTCAACAGAAAATAATGAATTTTGTAGAAAGGTTTCGTTCAAGATGTTATAACTTAAAGATTTTTATATTTTTTACATACTTATTGTTTCTTATCTACATACATACATATATTGTGTGTACTAATTGATTTATTATTTTATCTCATGCTTGTATATATAATTATAATATCTATACTAATATTATAAAGAGGCAGAGTTTGTTTGTTTGAACGAATTAACGCACTAATCTCAGAAACTACTAATCCGATTTGAAAAATTCTTTTTGCATTAGATAGCCCGTTTATTAGGGAAGGCTCAAGACCTATATCATATATCATATAATATAGAATCTATCTACATAATAACTGTTAAAACGTACATATACAATTTTAATTAAATAAACTAAAGTTTATTGAAAAGACACAATTCCTTTGAAACAGGTAGGTGGCGAGATGATTTATATTCTATACATATAGGTGCTTTCTATATTCAGGCGACGTTGATCGAACGACTTGATTGTTCGACTGAATTGAAGTTAAACATTGTATTTACGATGTTACGAAGTCGAACGGTTAAGTTAAAACAGTGCAGTAAACATACTCGTATAAAGTAGTAATATTAGAAAAATCTATCTTTCTAACAAAATAACAAGGTTTAGTGTATATAATTTAACTATTATAATGTAGCAAATTAGCTTTATTTAACGGTTAGTATAGATTTCACAGAGATGAGATATTTTCCCGTACTAAAAAGTATCTTATATGTAGACCAAGATAACCAGCTATCATCATACCAAATTTCATCAAAATGTGCCCAGTCGTTTTCTCGCGATACGTTCCCAGACAGGCAGACAAAAATTCTAAAAACTATAGATTCGGCCTCTGTACCTATCTATGATAACTATATATAATTAATGTATAGTAATAATATAATTTAATGTATAGATTCGATAATTAAGATTGCATATATATATATATATATATATATATATATATATATATATATATATATATATATATATCTATATATATATATATATATATATATATATTAGTTGGGTATATTTGTTATATTATAATAAAACAACCTAGCGAAATTGATGTGCGCGTTTCACACAAAAAGTACTGAATCGATTATAATTAAATGTTGTATGGTGATAACTTATTACTCTGGTCAATATTTAGGGTACCTTTTACTATAGAAAAACCTTTTATTCTCACGGGAAAAACCTTTTATTCTCACAATAACTGATTCTATCGAGTCATTTTTAGAAATTTACATTTCACAATTTTAAGAGATATATCAAAACAATGTACTTTCTAGAAAATTGTAGGTCTTAATAAGGCCTACAGAAAAATTTGCAATAGCATTTCTCTCAAGGTACATTCGCAATAACTATCCATATTTATTTAAAACGTACTTAGGGACGCATATGAGCGGAGTGAGGGTAAGTCACTAGTTGTAAATAAAGCTTTTAAGCGATATTCATTAAACAACTATATGATAAATATATAATATTAATGTTGGGACATTAACACACAGCGCCATCTAGTTCCATGGTAAGCTACGAGGCTTGTGTTATGGATACCAGATAGTTGATACAGTACACATATATAACTTTAAATACATACATATTATAAATATAAACACCCATGACTGGAGTACAAACATTCGTGCTCATCACACAAATGAATGCCCCCAGCGGGACTCGAACCCGCGACCGCTGGCACATCAAGTAGGGTCACTACCAACTGAGCCAAGCATGTCGTCGAATCAAACCTCTGTCTCATTTAGCGTATGCTTATGAGAATGGAAATTCTGTTATTGTTGTAAATGTTAATTTTAAACATTCATATGTTAAATCAGAAATCAATATGTTAAGTAATCGAGATAATATTGTATTAAGCTAACCAATTAATCAACGTGAGCTGCGTCAATAAACGCTGGCTTATCGACGTGCATCATTACTGATTAGAGTTAAATTAGAATTGATAGAACTGGATTACTTATGATTCAAAAACTTAAAGTTTTAAGTTTAGATACAACTAGCGACTGACTCTCACTTCATTCGAGTTCATTGTATAGTTACGTTCAAATGATTAGTATGGACTCATATACTTAGGTATGATGAGTTTTGTATCCCTTACTTGAGAAATTATTGATTCTCCATACAAGTTTCCATTCCCTTTTCACCCCCTTAAGAGATGATTTCCGAATGATGAACTATTTATTTAGTACCTATTTATATATTATAATATATGTATAGTCTACATTTATACCATACTAACCGTTAAAATGCACCCAGGGATGAACCCGAGCAAAGCAAGGATGATTCGCTAGGATTATTTACTTTAATATTCTCATATTTTTATAGTTTATTATGCAAAGCCCAATATTTTTTCATTACATTGTGATTAAATAAATATGCTCAATACTTTTTATTTAATTAAGTATAGTTTCTAACATCCACAGGTATAACTGTTTATAGGTGAAATGCGCTATAGTCTCGAAGCCTGGAGCCATATATATATATATATATATATATATATATATATATATATATATATATATATATATATATATATATATATATATATATATATACATATAAAATTCTCAGTCGAATCTGTACATTAAATATTTTTTGGAAAATCTTAATGAAATATTCATTATTATCGATAAAGAGGCCGAATCTATAGTTTTTAGAATTTTTGTGTCTGTCTGTCTGTGATGGCATCACGGGAAAACCACTGGAAGGATTTTGATGACATTTGGTATGATGGTAGCTGGTTATCCGGGTCAACATATTGGATACTTTTTACTGCGGGAAAATATCTATCTATCTTCGTCTCTGAGAAATCTATACTCACCGTTAAAACGTATCTACGGACGAATCCGAGTGGAGCGAGAGTGAGTCGTTAGTTTTATATATTATAATACTAAAAATAGTCTAATGTGATTGACTGGCAGAAGTATCTCATACTCTAAATAAATTTTCTATTACATTTTTGCATATATTTGGTCCCAAATTTTAGATCTTATAATTTGATGACTGTCCAATTCTATCTATGGCTCATCAGTTTTGAGAGCTAATCCAGATTTCATTGGGCCGGCTTGTGTCGATTAATTTGATTGGCTAGTGTGACACTGCCTTGTTAACTTAGCTTATTGATTTATAAATTAGTACTTACTCGGTAATCCGTATTTTTATCCGACTTTATAAAAAGAAATATTCAATCTTGATTTTTATGTATGTTACAAAATATCTTTGCCAATTTCATATTTTTTTATATTTTACTTAATATGTTGTACCTACTTTGAGATAAATAAATTAAAAAGAGTAACATCCGAAATGGCGCAATTATTATTAAATTGATTTTGAAATACTACAATTACTTTTTCGTCAAAAAAAATATTAAAAGAATCATAAAGTTTGAAAATATAAGTAACTGTGGCAATTAAAATTAGAATTATATTTACAATTTTTTAAAACCGTAGATACTTCTGTCTACTTTCTATCAAAACTATTGAATAATATTTTTGTGTGTAGATGCCATCTGTACTATTATACTATGAATTTTAGGATATCGAAAACCTTAGATCCTCCCATGACTACATTTCCCGTACAGCATTCGAAACGTCGGTAACAAAAAATCAGAATAAAATTGCAAAGAAATTGTTTTATTCAAAATATCAAAATACTAGCGGCTCACACTTGCTTCGCTCGGGTTTAACTCTAGAAAAATAAAAACAAATCTATCCCTCGGGAATCGTATATTTTTCCGGGATAAAAAAATAGCCTATGTGTTATTCCAGACTAAAATCTATCTCTGTGCCAAATTTCGTCCAGTTCCGTTCAGCCGTTCTGACGTGAAAGAGTGACAAACATCCATACATACTCATAAACTTTTACATTTATAATATTTATACAGATTAGCGACCGTATTACGAAATTAATTATCAGAAAACTTCCGAACGTCCCAATTCTCAAAACACACTTCATCGGTCCTTGAAACTACGCAAAGTAATAAAAAAAACCAGTCAAAAATTAATTTTGAACAAAACAAAAAGTAATTTATAAGGTAGAATTTAATATGGAGTTATATTCGCTAACCACGAACGAGCCCTTGGGTCAAAGTATCGCCATAAATCGAAATATTCTGAAGGCAATAAAGTTTGTGAATAGACAAGCAATAACAGCCGACGTCACGGCAGTTACGAGTTTTTATTCGGAAATTAATTCTTTACGTGTCATAATGTTGCCATTTTTCAGATAAATTGTTTATTCATTTTATTCACTTGGGACAGATATTGTGTGGTAATTTATAAATTAATATGTAAATAAAGAATTTTTTTTTGGCAATTTTAGGGTTCAGTATCCCAAAGTCAAAAAATTCTATAATCCATTTCCGCATACCACCTGTATTCGTATAGATGGTTATGTGGAGTTTACCGGCTAGAAAAACCAGCATTGACCATTTAAATCCAACGGAAGCTCTCCCGTCTATTAGGGTCTCGGATCTCATTAGGGTCCGGACGGGACCCTAATCCGTCCGGGCGTCGCATGATCACTTACCCACTCAACCACGACACCCCGATGGCAGGCCTGCCGAAGCAGACCACAACAATCAAGGGGTTGCTCCCACGATCCACACCAGAAGTACACCACCCGCTGAAGTAGATCCAGTGTTTTTTAGCCATAATAGGTTCCTGGCTGAAATCTTCACAGAATGTATTGATTTTGCTAACCAAAGAGCGTATCCTAAAATAAAATACGTACTATATAACACGTTTGTCTCAGTTTATAGTGACCCTACTTGCTGAGGGCGTTCATTTGTGTGATGAGCAAGAATGTTCGTACTCCACTCAGGGTTTATGTTTATAATATGTATGTATTTAAAGTTATATATGTGTAATGTATCAACTATCTGGTATCCATAGCACAACTTTCGTAGCTAACCATGGAACTAGATGGTGCTGTGTGTTAATGTCCCGATATATTAAATTGCTGAGAACGTTATACCAAAAAAAAACTTGGAACATTATCTTTTCTTAATCTGAAAAATATGCGTGAAATACAATTATAACAACGTTTATTTTCCATAACTTCCCATAATTCCTCCACGACCGCGGACACACCGGCGTTACAGTTAACAATAGATTTCTTAGAAATTTAATTAATTTCTTAGAAATTTACCTGGAGGTCTTAATTATCATATTTTAGCGCCTATAACGAAAATCATTATAATAAATTAAATGGATACCCTTCTTATTGAAGAACTATCGATCCTTCATTATGTTAAGCAAACAACGTTACGTGTGGCTAATTTGCATAACGTTCTAAATACTGATTAAGCCGTTAGTTAGACCTTCCGGCATAAACCAGGTATTATTATACTAGTGAATGTTACATGAATATTTAGAAAAATTTGCTTACACCTAAATTATAAACTCTAAAGTAGCTCTGCACGGCTTTTATATCTTCAAAACTTTACAGAACCTTACAAAGGTAATTAACAAAAAAATAAAAACCGACTTCAAACAAAAGCACTAAAAAGTAAAAAATAATTGATTGGTAGTTTTCATTTACTATACATACCTAATCAAATATTTTCAAAGTCGGTTGAAAATAGGTCTTCCTCCTACTTAAATAGGTCATAATTCTCCAAAAATAAGTCTTTACTTAGGTCGCTATATTGAAAGAAGAAAAAAAAAAGAATAAAAAAAACCATATAATAAGTAACTAAGGACTAAGTAAGGGCGGGCTTAATTTTTGGTCCGGAAATAATATTTTATACTGACCCGAGTAAGGCTTGATGGTGTAGAACGTTTTACGCGATTAAGCTTTATTGCCTAGAAAGTGCTAAAAATGATCGATTTACGATTCTATTAGTGGAGAGCATGTAACAAGCACCTGAAAGTCATTCAAGTCAAAAAAAATATTCAATTATGAGTAACTAGCAGAACCCGTGGCTTCGCTCGCGCTAAAACTACAAAAAATCTCTAAAAAGGTAAAAAGGTACCTTCATGCCCTATTTTATCCCCTTATAGAATGAATTTCCAAAAATGCTTAAACACGTATTTATTTAATTTTATTGATGAGCATTAAGTTCAAGTAATTCTGATCATAAATATTTTTTGGATTGTATTATGACGTGTTTTCCCGTAGGAATGAGATGATGGTCCGCGGTAAAAAGTAGCCCATGTAACTATCTACATACACAAAATCACGACAATCCGTCACTCCGTTTCGACGTGAAAGAAGGACAAACAAACAAACACACTCACATTTATAATATTAGTATGGATTCTTATTTTGGAGCACTTTTTTTTAAGTCTAACGTATCAGCCTAGCTCGCTCTTTTATATATCTTAGCTGTCATTGTATAGCTTTATCAAGTATTTGATATCATTTTTTGAAGTCGATAAAAATGTTTCCTCATTAAAAATGCCTAAATTACCTTTTAATAGCTCGATTTTACTATTTTGGCCATTAATGGAACCCTTAAAAATGGCTAAAAAGGCTTACGAAACCTTACTAAACGATCTAATTTATGATTTATATTGAATCTTGAAGGCTCAGGTTTGTATGGAAATCGAATTTCTCCTTTCAGGCCTGTTAATTGAAGTTAATTTAACCTTAATTTTCAGTCTCTTTGAAATTAAAGGGTTGTATCTCAAAACACATGGGACTAAAATGAACTTGGCGATAAGATTTTGTATGTAAATTTTCACGGCTGTTGTCATTTTACGCTTAACTGTTATTTTATCACGCGGTTACCCATCCAATTTTTGTCGACTATCATGACGCTTGACTTTAAGGCCTTAAAAATTACAAGTAACTGGAGATTTTTTACAATATCGGGCTATTTCAACTCGGTATTAGAAAATGCAAATAAGCACCAGTAGATTACATAAGTTTGATTATCACAAATTGATGTATAATATGTATTTTAGCTGAAACTAAATTAAAATTAATAGGTAATTTTAATTAAAAGTCCATAATAGCCCAGTGATAACGCGCTTACTTGAGAAACGAGTGAAGAGGGTTCGAATCCCGGGCCGCGCACCTCTGATATTTTCATGTGCGAATCTTGCCTTACGGTGAAGGAAAACATCGTTAGGAACCCTGCATATCTGAGAGAACTTAGTAAGTTTTCGAAAGACATATGTAGTCCGCCAATCCGCACTTGGCCAGCGTGGTGGACTATATATCCTGATTCCCGTCGTATTGAAGCGAGGCCCTCTCCTAGCAGTGGGACGTTAAAAAGGGCTGAATACATACACAAATAACATTAATACCTAAATAAGTTTTTGTTTCTGTTTTATGAAATGATACATCAATATAGAATATATTAATTTATACTAATATTATAAAGAGGTAAAATTTGTGAGTTTGTGACGCTGTAGGGGGTGAAATTTGGTAAAAAGGTAATTTGAGACTCTGGGAAGGATATAGGATACTTTTTATTCCGGAAATTATACCTTAAGGAGGTGAAAATTATGATGAGGATTATTATTATTATTTATTATTATTAAGCACACTTACAATACACATGTTAAAACAATTCAATTCAATAATTAAAGTAAAAAAGAATCAGACATGCATATCAATTACAAGTGTACATAGCATTTATAATATTATGGAATTATTATAGTAATTGATAAAGAATACATGGGATAAAAGTTTGTATTGGAAGGCAAGCTAGGGACGAACCCGAGCGAAGCGAGGGTGAGTCGCTAGTATTTACATAATTCAAATATTATCATAGTGATGTGAATATATTTATACACTTAACTAAAATCACGCTCTTGCCGTTGTTGATCCACTAAAAAGACATTAGTTTTAATGTAACATAAACTCCTCAATAGATTTTTTCTTTATTTCTCGAGAATGGGGTTTTTCACAATATATGAAAGAAAATTACACAGGACCACACCAGAGATCTACCTTAATAAGTATACGATTTATCCAGATCAGTCAAACTGTCTTCGAGTAATCAGTAAACATACATACATAAAACATATATGCGTCGAACATAACATCCTCCTATTAAAGTCGGTTGAAAAAGCTGGAAATATAAAAGCTTAAACGTACATAAAATTAAAGTTAAAGGCGATGTTAACTTATAGATTTCACAGCTTAAACCGTAAAGTTATGACGATTATAAACGTGGGGTATTCCTCACAAAGTTTGAGAAGTTTAATAGCTTCTCGAGGAAAGTGTGGAGGTGCTATATATCATACTTATAATATCGATTAGGATAATTCAGTTACGTGACGAGTGTTTTAGATAACTGGATTATTTTTAACTTTCAATAAGTAGGTTTTGTCTTTGAAAGAAGGTACTTAAAGAAAATTTATGTCTTTTTTTGTATGTATTTATGTATGTATGTTACGCGATGACTTCGATGATTTTATATATATAAATAGTTTTGCTAAAATTGAAACTTGTCAGTTAAAGGTGTAGGATTTAATTAGTCCAAGCTTATTGTGATGTTAACAATGTTAAGTTAAAATAACTTTGTTAAATTCCTTATATTATTTTTTCCTATATTATAGTTCTTTTTTTCTTTTATGTGCCTTATAATTTTTTATTTGTTAGCACAATATATTTAATTTAAATAAAAAATAATTCTACTCTAAATAAAAAGGTGTAGAGCTATTACCTTATATATTTTTACATATGTACATACAAACATATATACTTCATTCATATATATATATATATATATATATATATATATAGGCGGAATAGTTTATAAAATGTAACTCATAATCTAGGACGCTAGTGTTATAGTCAAAGAGCTTCTCATTTTTTAGAACTAAAAAAAGACAACTAATAATAAAATTTTATCTAGATTTACATGAAAGCTAACTTTTAGGAAGTAACTTTAGTAAAATCGTGTTAATTTGAAATAGCGAAAGCTATCCTAAATAATAGGCAATTGAGCTTTCGTAGTTTGGTACTAAGAGTCTATACCATTATCCCAGTGGGTTCTACAGCTTTTGTACCATAAATGTTTATGTACAACTTCATTTGAGTGCACTAACAGATGCAATCTATGGTTATAACTAGCTTTTAATCGTGACCTCCCTTGCGTTATTTAGTTATATTTGCATATTAATGATCGTATTGTACAGTAGGCAGTGGTAACTTAGTAAGTAGCTCGCTTTGAAAATCGAGTGAAGCGGGTTCGAATCTCGCGTCTCGCACCTTTGATATTTTCATGTGCAAGTCATTTCCAACGTGATTACCATTTGTCTTACAGCTTCAATCATTATCTTCTGCGTATTCCGTCTATCCTATAAAAGACTAAGAATCTAAGGATTATTAGTTAAAATAAAAATAACTCAGTCACAGTCTGTTAAATGGCGTTTCATATCTACTTTATATAACGTCAATTCATTATTTATACAGTCAACTCAAAGTGATAAGACACTGTATGTGGCTGAATTTCGCAAGCCAAATAACTATTTTTGTAGTCTATATATGTATATAAAAATCAATTGCTATTCGTTAGTCTCGCTAAAACTCAAAAACGGCAAGACCGATTTGTATAATCCTTTTTTTTTGTGGGGGTGGTTTAAGTATAAAAAATAGGAAAACCCAAAAAACAGTTGGAATATCGAAAAGTTAAGAATTGTTTATTTTGTATGGGAATCACTAGCCGTTAAAAAGTACCTAGGACAAACCCGAGCGAAGCGAGGGTGAGTCGCTAGTCATCTCATACATATATACTAGGTTGATTCACCATACAAACTTTCATCCCCATTTTCATCCCCTTAAGGGATGAATTCTGGCATGAAAAGTATCCTATGTCCACACTAATCTCAAACTATCTTCTTACCAAGTTTCATCTAAATCAGTTCAGTAGATCCAGAGATTACCCTCTACAACGTCATAAACTTAGAAACTCACAAACTTTACCTCTTTATAATATTAGTATAGATATTGGCTTTTATATTTAGTTTCCTCAAATACTTTTACGTGAGAAAAATGCTTTATTATAATAGTTTTTATATAAGGTATTTAACAGTAGCCTAGGAGCTACTTCTAATAACGAACAAGTAACAAACAGATACACATACAAAACTTTTGCATTTATATATAGGTATATTGCAACAACATTAATCTGAAGTAATTCAGATTCTTTATTTAAGTTAAGTCTTTAACTCAGCTTAATGACTTTCAACGGACAGACATACTAAGGGCACGTTGTTTTATATATTCGCAATCATTTTCATCCCAAATGGTTTGCCGGGACGAGTATTTATTGTCCCGATTACTCTGATTGAGACATAGCACTGTGACGAAAATGCCTTACTTGTTAATCTTTTAGACCTTTATACGAACGAGTATTTAAAGATGTAAACATTTGACTAAGGGTTGATTGAAGGGAACAAAAAAATTCAGTACCTTTTTTGTCTGTTAGACAAACGATTTTTTCAATATAAGCAAAATCAATCATCTTGACAAAGTCTATAAATAAACAAACGTTAAAAATAATACTTTCTTAGATTTACGCAAATATTTACATTTTAAATAAAACTATCTTTTTATTATTATATATATTTATTAATTATTTTAAAAGGATTTCAAAAAATCATTTTTTGTAATACTGTGGGTAGGTACTGTCTGCAACAAGTATGTAACGCCTTTGAGACGTCTATAACCTTAGTCTCTCCCGTGACCATGATTGCTGTAAAGCATTCGAAACGTCGGGAACCAAAAATTCAAATAAATCCACGAAATAATCCAAAAAGATAGTTTTATTTAAAACGTAAAAAATATATCTAATTTAAAATACACTTTGCATCATACATGATTCAATTTGTTAAGTCGCTTTTGTACAAATCGATATATCGTTTTATATTCGAACAGATGTTAGAGACGCGATTAATAGTTTTCTATAATGAATAGTAGACATAATTTTCAATGACTTATGTTATTCAATTTTTGCCAGAATACTTTAAAATGTACATATTCTGTTAAATATTGGGTTAAAATTTAATATTTAATAAGATTTAGACAAGTAGACGTTTTATAGCCCTCATGATCAAAGAATCCTTAAAAATTGTAGATTAACTCTTGGTCTATCCCAAAATTCACTTTCAGGGATGAAAAATTACTTATATAATTTTTTCACAGTAATTTCCTATTCGATATTAAAAGTTTCTCCAAAATCGGTTAAGCCGCACAGAAATCAAGTATAAACAGTATTTCTTTAATAGAGTATAATATGTATTGTTTATTACAGTAAATTATGAACTCAGAACGAAACGAACGAACTCAAACTACCTAGTAGTTTGAAAATACAGATACTAGGAATTTTATTTTTATATATACATACATACATTTATAGTCGTACTAGAAACTCACCCTCACTCCACTCGGGTTCGTTCCTAGTAACTTTTTAACGTTTAGTATTGATTTCTCGTAGTAAAAGTACCCTATATGTTGACCCCGGATAACCAGCTACCATCATACCAAATTTCATCAAAATCCCTCCAGTGGTTTTTCCGTGATGCGGTAACAGACAGACAGACAAAAATTGTAAAAACTATAGATTCGGCCTCTGTATCGATAATAATGTTTATTTCAATAAGATTTTCCAAAAAATATTTAATGTACTGATTCGGCTTAGTTACAATTTTATTATACAAGTATAGATATAAATAAAACAAAAGTAATTACAGAATAAAGCATATATTAAAGCGTATTTACAATCCGATTCAAAGACGCCAACTTCAATTTCCGCACACAACAATTGCTTTATACATCTGGTACACAATGTACTCGACGCGAAAATCGATTCGAAAATAATGGCTCGCTTTAAATGCTGATCAACATCGATATCTATCGACATAACAGTACACAATATCCGTTGAATAATACCAGCAATGATCACGAGCCGGGATCCCGGGGTCCGGGAAGCACGTTCCCGCTCTACCGGCGCCTATAATTTGTGCGGCGGTTTGGATCTGCCATAGAACAGCTATTAGAATTGGTATGAGGAAAGCTAAGTTTTTACGATTTGTGTGTTTTTTTTAAATATGTAATTAGGTATAATGATGATAATTTTTGTTAAGGTTTTAAACGTTATCTTCAATTTTTTTTTATGTAGTGCTGGCTTTATGTGGCTTTGTGGGGATAGAGAAAATTACTGAGACTGAGGAAAATTCAAAGATCCACTTCCAATCTTCAAATCTCTGTCAGGATTTGAACTGGAAAAGCATCCTAATAACAATAACACAGTGTTATGTTTATACTATTTTTTATCAATTTGATTCAGCTATTTTATACTGGGCTTGATGCATTACCCTGGTAAGCTTGGCTTAAGCGATCTTAACAGAAATTTTATAAGCTATTTTTTATTGGTTAAACACGTAATTCCAGCCCTGGGTGATTGCTTAAGAATGATGAAATAATACGGTATTTGTGAGAGTGCCCTATTAAATATTATAGGCAACTAGCAACTCTTGCTCGCTTCACTCGGATTCGTTCCTAGTGAAATACAAACACGAGTCTATGCCACTGGAAATGTACATTTTTTCGGGATAAAAAGTAACAAATGTGCTATTCCAGACAATTTCATCCAGATCCGTTCAGCCATTCTGGTGTGATTGAATAACAAACATTCATCCATCCAAATTACATTTATAATATTTATGGGATTAATAATAATATATTACAAAAACCAAATTCTTACGTTTTACATATTGGTATAATGTTACATTGCAGTTTTTGTATTTTTTTCAGAAATGAGACATTTTTCCGCGGTAAAAAGTATCCTATATGTTGACCCGGATAACCAGCTATCATAATACCAAATTCCATCAAAATCCATCCAGTGGTTTTTCCGTGATGCGGTAACAGACAGACAGGCAGACAGACAGACAAAAATTCTAAAAACTATAGATTCGGCCTCTGTATCGATAAAAATGTTTATTTCCATAAGATTTTCCAAAACAAAAAAATAATTTACAGATTCGGCTTAGTTACAATTTTATTATATGTATAGATTACATATAACATAATAATGGGATTCTCAATAAAAATATATCAATTGAATGACCAAATCATAAATCGACAGCACATTGAGCTAGTAACGTTTGTCCAAGTAATCCTGTCATGAATGTCCGAGCTAACACTTCCACTTTACTCTATCATGGGCATTATTTGTCGACGCGACCGTCGCGGGCTTAGTAGTGAAGCTTGATTTATAAAGGGTCGGTTTGTCGCGGGGTAGATTGCCAATAGTGCGAGGTCGACTGGGGCTTTAATTGGAGTTTAATCTTTGATTTGTTTGTAGACCACTATTGTTGAGAAGTGAATACAGTAATTAGCTAAGTGCTAATGTTAGTTTGGCGGTTTGAGAACTTGTTGTGGTTGACCGTTGAAATAATTAGCATGTTAACGTATGTGTGTATGTTTATATAATACTATTTTGTCTGCCTCGGTGGTGTAGTGGCTAGCATGTACGGCTGCACACTCGGAGGTCCTGGGTTCGAGTCCCGGGACGGGCCAAGTTTAGTTATTGAGTCTTTCTGTATAGTAAGTCTCAGTAACAGCCCGGAGTTGGGAAGTTGGCGGTGTTTCACCCCTGTGCCTCGGAGAGCACGTAAAGCCGTCGGTCCTGCGCCTTAACTCTCACTGGTCGTGTCGAGCCGTCGTCCCACCAGAGTATGAGAGTGACAGGAATAGAGAGTGCCCTTGAGTTTGCGCGTACACTTGTGCACTATAATATCTCCTGCGCAGTTGGCTAGTCTCAATGAGATTGGCCGCCGTAGCCGGAATCGGCTAGGAGAACATCACTATTTTGTATGAGAGTATTACTTACTTTGGATGGAAAATATGTATAAGTGTAAGCATTTGTTTTAATAAAAAAGTGTGTGTGTGTGTGTGCAATTCACACACGATAAAAGTGAAACTTCAGAAAAGTAACCTACGAGAGAATGAGATGAATATATATAGGGTACCAGGAGTAGGATAATTGTAAGTTTTAGTTTTTCTATTTACCAAGTTTAAAAGTTATATTACATTTAATTTAACTTATACATAACGAATTATTCAGTACTATTTTTCACTTCCTGTGTAATGTATTCTATCTCATTCTTTCGCAGGCTTAATCCTATATATTTATGTATTTATCTCTTTTTAGTGTTATACTTTTGTTTCATCGAGTTTCAAATCACTTCTAAATAAGTTTCACTTCAAAAAGCCTTGTATTTATCATTTAGTATTTGACCCTTTTTGTATGGACAAAACAAACGAAATTGCTTCTGGTGGTAATTCAATTCTTATTTAATCAAGTGGCTTCATTACATTAATTCAGAGAATAATTATTATTGTAATGTTGTTTTCTTCTAAGAAAGGGTTTTTGTAGAATTGATAATAGAGAAAAACGGTTTGGTTGATTTCAATGGAACTTTTATAAGCGAATACCTCTACCTTCCTGTTAATTGAAAAAAAATTAGGCTCTTTTTTACTATTGTAACCCATGGGGAGAGTTGTGAGCAAAATCTAGTATAAATAAGATTATTTAAAGAAATAAAGCTTAATACGTATATGTAAAACTGAAGTATCGGTAAAACTTACTCATTATAAAACATTCGAAACTCAAGAATATAGTTTAAATTTTTTCTTTACTTTAAGAATATAATTGAAAATAAAAAGATAAGATTTTTTTAAATCGATACACAAAAATATTTATACTACGATACGTTTGGCTCTACTCGCTGTGCCAATGGTCGTGGGTTCGAAGATTCAAAGCTAGATAGCTGGGGGCATTCATTTGTGTGATGAGCAGGAATGTTTTTACTCCAGTCATGGTTGTTTATAATATGTATGTATTTAAAGTTATATATGTAGTTTATCAACTATCTGGTATCCATAACTCAGGCCTTGTAGCTTACCATGAAACTAGTTGGTTAGTGTGTGTTAATGTCCCAACATATTTATATTTATTTATTTACGAAAATATATAATATTATATACATAAGTATATATTTTTATAGATCAGTAATATGTTCGTTACCGAGATTAATTGAACTGGATATGGGGGCCGAGTTGCTTATATCGAGTTAAGTGACGTATTCCTTATCCACAGTTGGAACGTCTAATCGTAAAGCAATCAAGTGTAGATTGGGTGCTGTCGAAGCAAATCTTTGGGGATGTGCTGATAAATGAAACTACTTTAAGAGGTCAATCCTTCACGAGAATTCGGCTTCTAAGAACAAGTGAAAATGAATTTTTAGGAAGAAACATGTGTTCGATTATCGCTAAAATTATCGTTTTTTTACAGTATCAATCTCATTGATATAAAAAAAAATTACTTCCTTATATTCATAGTTAGGACGACCAATGTGACTACCCTTTCGCCAGTTTTTCTAAGGACTGAGGCTTTCGGAACTGGTAGTCGACTTTTTAAATAAAACTATCTTTTCGGAGTTTTTCGCGGATTTGGTTTGATTTTTGGTTACCGACGTTCAGTCTCTCCCGTGACCATGATCGCTGTAAAGCATTCGAAACGTCGGGAACCAAAAATCAAAATAATCCAAAAAGATAGTTTTATTTTTATTTATTTAAAATGTCAAATATTCACGAAAACCTAAGAAATTATTATTGGTAGTAGACTCATGACGTTCAGTAAATGTAATAATTTAATGTTGAATATAATGTTTTTCATTTGAACGATTGTTTAATACGCCCGGAGGATTTACAACTTAGTTATATGTGTAATACTTATATTTGCGCAAATGCTTGAAATTTTAAATAAAACTGACTGGAGACCCTGGTTCTCCTCCGTGACCATGATTGCTGTAAAAATCCGCGAAATAATTTGAAAAGATAGTTTTATTTAAACTTATTTATGTATCTATATTTACTATCAAAATTATTTTAAAAGTATTTGTTCGAATATTAAGGGTAGGATTTTATTTTTAAATTTCATAAAATATCGCCTTTGAAGAATATCTTATTGTTAAAGGGAATAGCCGGCGACACTCAACTCTACAATCGGCAATCAAAAATTAGCAATCGGCTCATAGCAAAGAAGTTGAATATTGCTCACGTAACATACGTAATATATATAGATACAAAAAACAAACAAACAATCAAATTAAACGACGACAAAACGTGGAGGTATCCTTTTGTTTAATCGGTAAATAAACCTAAATATCAAACATCGACAAACTTTATCAAAAAATATCTTTTTCAAAGGTTACATGTCAGTTTGGATTTATGTTATTGCTGTCAACTGTACATCGTTATTGATCTGAGCGGATGTTGTGAGTGGCGGATGTAGGATTCTGTAGGGACATGTTCGACTAATGAGAACATTTGAAGGTCAAGGCTTTTTACAAGTTGAGTTATTACAACACATAAGTTGTGTAAGCAGCTTTAGGAAATTAAAAGATATTTGCTTTATTTTCCTATTTTTAGACCGATTTCAAATTCGATTTAACATTTTCTTTGAAAAGTTAGGGGTTACTTCTGAGGCTTAGTTTATTTACTTTAAAGGATATACCCAAAAACTGTTTATGAAGTTAGTCAAAAACGGTAATAATTCTAATACGTTAATAAAACAGTTATTAATTGACTATACTGGCAACACTGACCACGCTAACGCACAAATTATAATATCTTTATTACTCAGGCAGTTAAAAATGACGAGGATGGTCAGGCCGAAAAAAAATTAAATAGAAAGAAAAAAAAAAACAAAAAACGTGATTGGTTGGCGGGGAGCTGAAATTGGTGGACACGATCCGTGATTTTTAACTGGAGCAAAAGAAATAAAGAATTGTTGAGAATATGTGTTTTTTAATAAGTTGTAAATAAATCTAGTTAAAATATATAAGTTTTGAAACATGAAGCTGGCTTTTCCTGAGGTTTCTTACAATAGTAAAAAAATATATCTGTACAGCTTTCATTACCTCTAAAATAACCTAACTAAAGAAAAAGTCGACCTAAAATTCAATAAAATTAGCATCTTTTTCAATAATACGGTTACATTTAAATAGTAAATGGCACATAACGAAGTTTGAATTAAAGTACAAAGTCTCTGCTAACTTTTAATCTCTTTCGCCAATCAATTAGCACTGATTTGATTGCACTTTCAAACTGTTCGATATGCATTTTAATGCGATGGATCGTTAGAGTTCGCTGTAAAGAGTTTAAAAATGAAAATAAAATGTGCTTGGATGTGGCCCACTGACAAAAATAAAGATCGAAAAGCTTTGTTGGTGATAGATGATGGTGAAACATTTTTTTTTCGCCTGTTTAGTACTAGAAGAGAGAACAATGATAGGAACTAATAATATTCACGCGTTTAATGCCCGATTTCACTAACAATCCATAAACTACCACCTACGTATGGGATCCCTAGCTTAAAAGTCCCCAAAACTAGCCCCTAAATTAAATTTCGTTTTACGATCGTCTTTAAGCCCATATTTCGAGCACCTAAATTTAGGGGGCCTTTTAATATTTAGGTGACCCCTAACTGTCGGTGAAACAGAAACTGTCCCCTAACAGCCCCCTAAACATGCTTAGGGGATCCCTTAAACTTAGGTGACGTTGGTGAAATCGGGTATAAGTCTCGTAGTATCATTATTAATTATTATACAATTATGGAACTCGATTTTATATGACCAATGCTTTTTCGTATACTGTTACCTTCACATATTTAGACGATTTCTCTTATAAGTTTCGTCTACCTACTATTTTTACGAGATTATCGTGCAGGATCTATTATAGATCTATGTGACATACATACATACAGGTATACACAGGTACTTTAGGGTTATGCCTGTATATTACTCCATGTTGATGCCTATCTGTTAACTAAATTTCATCCATATCGATCCAGCCGTTACAGCGTGAAGGAGTAAAAAATATACTCGTATACACATACAAAATTTTCGACTTATATATAAATATTAGTCCGATTAGTATAAGTAAATGATATGAAACGTCTACATGCTATCGGTCTTTGATCGCAGCTAACTGGGTTAAATCGACCTAACCTGATAATATATGACGTGAGTTCAGCCGGTTTCATAAGATTTCGTGTGAAAGATTCAGAGAAATTCTTTAAAGAATGAATATACGAAGTAAGG
Organism: Brenthis hecate; assembly: GCA_951806755.1. Classification (NCBI taxonomy): domain Eukaryota; kingdom Metazoa; phylum Arthropoda; class Insecta; order Lepidoptera; family Nymphalidae; genus Brenthis; species Brenthis hecate. The sequence goes on along the minus strand of OX638252.1, from coordinate 23,873,877 downwards.
AATCCCAATTCGTTTTTTAAACTAAGTGGATTTTTCATTACTTTTATGATTGAATACGGGATTATTCTACGTAAATATTATTTATTTTTTGGGTGTGGTGCCGAGGTCGGCCCTAGCTACGTTGACCAGTTATGGTCCATTGTAGCTCTTGTAGGTGGTAATCTCTGGATCTACAGAACCAATTTAGATGAAATTTGGTAAGAAGATAGTTTGAGACCCTGGGAAGGTCAAAAAAATACTTTTTATCCCGGAAATCATCCCTTAAGAGGGTGAAAATCTGGATAAAAAAAAATTGTATTGGGAAGCAAGCTGGGGGCGAACTGGAGCTAACCGAGGGTGAGTCGCTAGTGTTGGAGGAATTTGAAATAGCTGATGTTAGTTTGATTTCGAATTCATTGGAAAGAAACAATTAAAATTTGGTATAAATCCATATAAATAAAATTGAAATGTCTGTTTGTAATGTCAAAAAACTTAAAAAAAAAAACGATTTCCAGGTAATAAAATAAAAATAAAAACTTTTTAACAAAAAAATAAAAACCGACTACCAGGCACTAAAATGTAAAAAATAACTAAACGGAGGTTTTCATTTAGAATAGATACCTAATCAGATATTTTCGAATTCGATGTCGAAGAATTATTGAAAATCGATAAGCATTAATTGATTGTTAGAATATAATTTCTAAATACTTTTATATATTGCACACTTAATTCAATTCAAACGTACTATTAAATAATTTCTTCTCAAGATAAGTAAAAAATTTGTGATATCATTTTTATTTGTAGGTTACTTGGAAATTCGGATCAAGCATTATCCCACTTTATTTTGTAGAAAGAAATTAACGAAGACCCGAATATTTTAAACTATCAATTAGAGGCAACAGAAATGTATGCAAGAATCGATCGGATGCAATTTGTGAACTGAATTTTGGTAACTGTATTGTTTTTTAAATATTTTATTTATACCCTTTGGAATACGTAATAGGAATATAAAGCGATCGTTGGATTGTAGTTTGATGTTCTCGAGTTCTTATTTGTTCACTAAAATTATCTATACCATTCTCACTCCACATTTGTTTAGTCGATTAAATGAATGCAACATATTATGTACTCGTACATTAAAACAAAATAAACACAAATTTTCATGCTACGGAACCTTTTTTTAACCTTGGGAAATGCATTTAGACATACCACCCGTATACATATAGGTGGTATGTGGGACTCACCGGCAAAGCCAGTGCTACCGACTAAAACCCAACAGAACCTCCCCAGACTTAATGGGGCGTCGCAGGATCACTTAGGCACTCAACCACGACGCTCTGACGGCAGGTCTGCAAGCAGACCACAGCAACCATAGAGTTGCTCCCACAGTCCACTCTGCTATCAGAGAAGTACCAGGAGCAACCCACATAGCCCACTGCCCGCCCACCTAGGCGGAAACCTGTAATAATTTAATTCCAACATTGTTAAATAGTTTAAAAGTCATTATTACAGCATTTAAATGCATTCTGTCTATTATTTTTTACAACCCAAAGTCAAAGGGAGTTGAAAAAATATTTTTTTATTAAATCACAAAATCGCATGTCTCTATTTAAAACTATTTCAAATTGAGCCATTACAAAGTTATTTAAATTCTTTCCAGCAATTATTCATGCCCAAGTAACGTATTAAGTGATCACTCTTATTGTACAGTTATTTTACATTTCAATTTATGAAATTCATGACGGTTTTATTACTTAACTGAAATTGTATTTAACTTTTAAGCTTATTTTGTTGTTGGGAATTATTTTTCTACTACCAGATCTCGTGGTTTCGCTCGCGTTAAAACTACAAAAAATCTCTAAAAAGTGGGTTTCCACTATTTTACCCTCTTTGGAATTCAATTTTAAAAAAGGCTGAAATACGTAACTTATTATTTTTGCCGTACTCAATTCATACAAAGTTTCATACAAATATGTCCAAGGAATAAAAAGTATCATACAAACTTTTATCCTCTATTTCACCCTGTTGGGGGTAGAATTTTGGAAAATCCTTCCTTAGTTTCTACCTTAGTCCGAAATTTCAATTTTCTAGCCTTAATGGTTTGGCCTGTGCGTTGATACATCAATTCTTTGTCTATCACTTTTGCCTTTTATATATATATATATATATATATATATATATATATATATATATATATATACTTTTATATATACAGACTTTTATATATACTATGAAGAATAAAACATGAGTATTTTATGTTTATAACGATAGGTTATCGTAATAATGTCACAATAAAATAGAAAAGGGTATTGATCATATAATTTTTATTGGTACATATAAAATGAAGCTCTAGGTAGAGTAAAGGTGTGCGTATGACTCTTTCTTGTATTATAACAGCTAGATATTTATAATTAATATGGTATGGTGGGTGAAAATACTTTACGACCTATTCTCATACCTATCAAATATACAAAAAATCATTAAAATCGGTCGAGCCGTTTCGGAGGAATGCGACCACAAACACAGTGACACGAGATATTTATATATAGTATTATTATAATAAATAGTTACCTATATTTTGTAATAATATTTCTTACAAATAATTGTACTTTCTTCAAGTAATATAAATAACAAGTTGCTTCTGTGTAATCGTTTCGATTACTTAGATCGTAAAATCTATTATGTTACACAAAGCCTGGCTACGGCCTGAATGAATTGCTATCGCTCTGATGAATTACTTTTCTTTGACTAATGACCTTATTTTTAGAATTGCGATTGTTATTTTATTTTCTTACAGCTGTCTGGTGTAGGTAATTGTAGATTCGATTTCTTCTTCGGACATATGTTAATTTTAACTATAAATACATGCTTTGGTTAGCGTAACATTCAAAATCACTCTTTATATCTATGGAGAAATTGTATTTTAAAATACTTATAACTAGAAAGGAATATAAGTATATAAAAAATACTAGCGACTCACCCTCGCTTCGTTCAGGTTCGTCCCTAGCTTGCTTCCTAATACAAACTTTCATCCCCATTTTCATCCCCTTAAGGTATGATATCCAGGATAAAAAGTATCCTTTATCCTTTCCAGGGCCTCAAACTATATTGTTACCAAATTTCATCTAAATCGGTTTAGTAGATCCAGAGATTACCCCTACAACCTCACAAACACACAAATTCACAAACTTTACCTCTTTATGATATTAGTATCGTTATAACAAATTATAAAAATACAGGTAACACAAGTCATAAGTTAGTTGAAAGTCACGGGAAAGTCACTCCATATACATGATTCCTGTAAAGCATTCGATACGTTGGGAATCAAAAATTAAAAATTATATTGACATAGTTTTATTTAAAATGTCAAATATTCGCGTAAATCTAAGAAAATCTTACTACTATATAAATGCGAAAGTTTGGTCGGATGGATGTTTGTTACTCAATCACTCCAGAACGGCTTAACAGAAATTTGGCACAGAGATATATTATAGTCTGGAATAGCACATAGGCTACTTTTTATCCCGGAAAAATGTACCTTTCCCGTGGGATGGATTTGTTTCTGTTTTTCACTATTATATATATATATATATATATATATATATATATATATATATATATATATATATATATATTTAAGCCATAGTTAACATAATCTGCAGTACAAGTATATTGTACTGCAGGCTCGTTATCTACAAAAGGGCATAAGCCAGTCGGCTTGCTAACATCTCTGGCGATCTGTTAATCGTTCTTAATGTGTATGGATTGAGCTAATGGATTGCGTAAACCAGACGCTCGTAATCAAGACTTTGGTGGCTATTTTAAGTCGAGTACATATTATACTTGCAACTTACCCAACCTTCATTGGGGTTTATCTCTACGTACCTAACAGTGGTTTGTGTAATATTCTCTCTATTTTATACATAGTCTGTGTACTAAATTTTATCAATATTAGTACATTTTTTCATACCTATACAGATAAATAAAATTGAAGTGTCTGTTTGTAATGTCAAAATAACAGGGTTTTACTAAATGCATATGAAATTATATACGGTACTTATAAGAAAAACACAATTATTGAAATTTTTGTCTGTCTGTCTGTCTGTTTGTTCCGGATAATCTCTGTAACAGTGGTAATGATTTTGACAGTACTTTCACTGAAAGATAGCTGATGTTATAGGAAATAACATAGGCTATTTTATTTTAGAAAAATACTTAAGGTTCCGCTAAAAAAAATAAAAGTTGCCTAGTTAAATATAATTTCTTTTTTCTTTATATATATGAAACACTTTTTAGGCATGAACCATAAGTTAATTAACTTTAAATGACAACTCACTATAATGTATTCAGCCCATGTTTAACGTCCCACTGCTATGGGTGGGGCCACCCTTAAATACGAGGGTGATCAGGTCATAGCCCACCACGCTGGCCAAGTGCGGGTTGGCGGACTTCACATGTCTTTTGAAAACTTGCTAGATTTTCTCAGACTTGCAAGTTTTACGTTTTCATTCACCATAAGACAAGTGGTAATTATGTTACAAATGATTCGCACATGAAAATATCAGAGGTGCGAGACCCGGAATTTGAACCCGCTTCACTTGGTTTCCTAAGCGAGCGCGTTATCACTGAGCTACCACTGCCTGACTACAATAACATAACGATTATTTTTTTAATTTTTAACTAGGCCACAATAATTGAAGTCATTATAAATTATTCTATGTAACACAGCAATTACTATAACATGAATTGCGACAGGTCGACTAAGAAACGCATTAACTCGTTACTCAAAGTGACTGGCCTTTTTATAAAATAGTTTATTATTAAAAAGCAATACGTATTGTTGGTATCATTCGTTAGATTTGTTTAAATATATGTATTCTGTATATAGAACATAAAAATAGCGATGAGAATGAAATTGAATGTCTACATTTTTTTTAAAAGAGAAAAGTAAGATTTTCACTAAACAAAAATACCCTTATTTGAATGAATGAAAACTTTATTTGGACGCTAAAGCACAATAAAATTTAATAAAATAAACTCTACACACTAATTATATTATTCTAACAGTAATTTTTTAAATAAAACTATCTTTTCGGACTATTTCGCGAATTTATTATGATTTTTGGTTCCCGACGTTTCGAATGCTTTACAGCATCCATGGTCACGGGAGAGACTAAGGTTATAGACGTCTCAAACACATATACTTGTTACAGACAGTGCCTATCCATTATTTTACAAAAATGATTTTAAAAAATTCAAAAATGGCATCAAAGTACATTATTTATTGTTGATTTTTATTTGTAAACATAAAAAAAAAATATATAATTAATTAAAAAAAAACAGTGATGTAAATTCTATTCATATATTATATGCTTTTCTCTAATAATGTTTATGTTGGTTTTTTTTTATTTTCTATTCAGCCCTTTTTAATGTCCCACTGCTGGGCACGGGCCACCCTTCAATACGAGGGAGATCAGGCCATAGTCCACCACGCTGGCCAAGTGCGTGTTGGCGGACTTCACATGTCTTTCGAAAACTTGTTAAGTTCTCTGAGACATGCAGGTTTCCTCACGATGTTTTCCTTCACCGTAAGGCAAGTGGTAATCATGTTAGAAACGATTCGCACATGAAAATATCAGAGGTGCAAACCCGGGATTTGAACTCGCTTCACTCGGTTTCCCAAGCGAGCGCGTTACCACTGGGCTACCACTGCCACTGTTGGTTTAGTTTTACTTAAAATACAAAATTGTACAATTTATCTAACAAGATGAACGTGTTATGGAGACCTATATCATGTACATTTCATTCTCTCTGACCACGTCGTTTATAAAGCATCAAAAGTTAATAAGCAAGTAATATTATTTGAACCAATCTACTTGAGCACAATATTAAGATTTCAATAACATTAATTTTGTAAGCATTATTTAAATAAGATCATAAAAAAACGATGGTATACTTTCCTTATACGTGATTCTTTTACAAATACGTCTTTTACATTCATTGTGAATGCTAAACAATAAAATGGAAGACAAAACACGTAATAACATAAAGGAAATGTTCATATATTATAATGAAGTTCGTACCAAGAGTTGTAGTACCATATTTTTTGGAATGATCTCCAAAGGGCTTTTTTTCCAATAATTCTAATAAGAGTATTGATACAACTGTCATTATTAGCCGACTCAAGTATTCGATTAAAATTCTGAATAAGTTTTATAACGTAATTGGAAATTAGCCCTAAAATAACCGTCCTAAGATATTTAACTGTAAGATATATATATATATATATATATATATATATATATATATATATATATATATATATCAGATTTTGATGTTGGTATATATAATATATATATATATATATATATATATTATATATACCAACATCAAAATCTGTCCAGTGGTTATCTCGTGATGCCTTCCACACAGACATACAGACGAAAATTCTAGTAACTATGTATTCGGTCTCTGTATCGATAATAATCACTGTTTCAATAAGATTTTCCAAAATATATTTAATGTACAGATTTGGTTCAGTTATAATTTTATTGTATGTACTAGCATTGCCCGCGGCTCCGCTCGCGCTTTACATATTAGTATACTCTTAAATTGCAGTTTTTGTATATTTTCTCAAAAATGAGATATTTTCCTGCAATAAAAAGTATCCTATATGTTGACCCGGATAACCAGCTATCACCATACTAAATATCATCAAAATCCCTCAAGTGGTTTTTCTGTGATGCGGTAACAGACAGACAGACAAATATTCTAAAAACTATAGATTCGGCCTCTGTATCGATAATAATGTTTATTTCAATAAGATTTTCCAAAAAATATTTAATGTACAGATTCGACTGAGTTAGAATTTTATTATATGTATAGATTATATTTATGTTTTTTTTCGATTACAACCTCGAAATGTTATTATAAGCACTAAAACAGTATAAATTAAAACAACTAGAGCTTAGAATTATTTTTCCACTCCGAATATCTTACATAACAAAATGAAACAGAAAACACCCAATTAACTTAGCACAATCTGACAGGCGGAAAAATTCATAGCTTTACAATAAGAAAATACCAAAGCTATCTAAGTTTTATACCAATTTTTGGATAATTACCATTTTTTTACTCGTTTCGAGCTTCGCCACATCGCATGATAGGAATGCAATTATTTCTAGCTTGCAGTGTCAGCCCTTTGGTTTAATTTCAAACGGTTTCGTGTATGGCCCAAAATTTCATTACACAATAAGTTTTTTTTTCATTTCACTTAAGCGTCCAAATTTTTTAGGGCAGTAGTAACTCAGTTTACACGCTAATGCGGTAAGCTAAGTGAAGTAGGTTCAAATCCGTCTTTTGAATCTCTACTATTTTCATTTGCAAATCGTTTTAAACATGAATATTACTTGCATGATGGTGAAAAAAGTAAAGAGTTATGATATAAAATATGTACATATATATAAGATAAAAGTATATTATATATATATATATATACTTTGATTATATGTGTACAAGCTTAGAACTAGAGGTATACTGTCTGTTAGTAATACCACTGGAATTCTATCGTAGTGATATTATTTGCTGCTTTTTTCAATTCTAGTAAAAGCCACAAATGACGGGATACGAAATTATATTTTTGGAAACGGCCACCCGAAATATTAATAAGATTATTAAAATTGATTAGTAATATTTTATTGTTATTTCATCTTATATATATTGTAAGATTAGCGGCTCACTCTTGTTTCGCTCGGGTTAGCCTCAAGAAAAACAAGAACATATCTATCCCACGGGAACTGTACATTTTTCCGGAATAAAAAGTATCCTATGTGTTATTATGAAGTATGAGCTATATTATTGTTAAGTTTCATTAAAATCCATTCTGTACTCTTTGCGTGAAAGAGTAACAAACATCACTCACAAACTTTCACATTTATAATATTACTATGGATAAATATTTCATATTTTATTGAACAGCTCAAATAATTCAGAAAAGGGAAATTTAAGCTATTACTAAATATAAATATTTTTGTTGAAACGAAACTGAGGGCCTAAAGGGTGATATAAGCAACTTTTAACAGCAGAAAAATATTTAATTTACATGGAAATATACTTTAATCCCTCCACGACCGCGGACACGCCGGCGTTACAGTTAACAATAGATTTCTTAGAAATTTAATTAATTTCTTAGAAATTTACCTGGAGATGTTATAATAAAACTCATACAAAGCTATGGATGAAACCGATGGAAGTGACTAAAGTGCAATACTCTATCTAACGATAAAAGTTTCACACGTTTTCGGTGCTTAATTTTACTTATTAGTGTCGATTAAATCTTATTCACTGCTACGTATTTCTCAATAAATAATATTATCTTTTCTATACTGTTTGCGTGTAAAAAATTCGTGTCATAAAATTCTGTGGGTATTAGACACGTTTTTACAATAAAATCTTAATGAAAGTTCGAAAAACTTTTATTGCTAAATTAAAAAAAATATACGTAAAAAACGATCGTTGTTTCTAACATTATAACAAAATGAATGACTTTATAGAAATTATCACGTTAGCAATGATTTAATCGCTTCCGGCTTTTTAAAGATAATATTTATACTCAAATATAGAAAAATAAAAAAACAATTAGATTTTTAGTTCCCGACGTTTCGAATGCTTTACAGCAATCATGGTCACGGGAGAGTGTTTTGTGTATTTAAAATGACAAAAGTTCGCGTAAATCTAAGAAAGATTATAAAGATAAGAATTAATATAATTTTTGTCAGTTCATCTCAGGTGTGAGAAATTTTTGTCGGAGTGTTTGTAAAGATTTTAATGCTTGATATATTAAGCAGCTTATCTATACTAATATTATAAAGAGAAAGATTTTTTTTCGTTTGTTTGTTTCTACCGAATAAGCTCCGAAACAATTGGACCGATTTAGATGAAATTTGGTAAGAAGATAGTTTAAGATCCTGGGCCTTCCCAGGTTCTTACAAGGAACAGTTTTTATCCCGGAAATAATCCCTTAAGGGGGTGAAAATGGGGATGAAAGTTTTTAAAGGAAATTAAGCGCTAATTTTATAAAATTTAATACCAATATATAAAATTTCTATCAAAATATGTTTAAAATTGCTTCAACCACACATAATTTAGGGCACACAGCTATAAACACAAAATATATGCCCATGCATAATATTTATAGTGTACACGTAATATATTCATAAAAATTTTGCATGTCAAATATTTCTTGTACATTTTATTTTTCGCTTTCTAATCACAAAACCTTGTTTTCTAAAGTACTTCAGTCAAACTATAGTTAATTTAAACTACAACTTACCATTTAAAGTAAATCATTCTTGATAATATGAAATTAAGCCGAAAATTAAACTTTCATTGCAGCAAAAAAGCATTTCGTGTGCCGCTCGCATAATTTACTCATAGCGATTGAGATATTTATTTACAATTTCACAAGTTGTCTAGGCAGTTTATCAGACAGTGAAGTAGTTATTCTGTTTTTAACCGATAACTAGTGACCCGAAATAGTAAATTGTTGAGAATCCAGGATTTATTGGGGTCTAATCATGCGATGGTGGCGCAGTTCGCATGCTTTGCAAAGTTTTTGTTAATGTTCCCGATGCCCTCATTAGTTTGTTGAATTTGCATTTGGTTTCTCCTCGATGGTGTTTTCGTGCTAAATATTGCCTATTATTAGGATATTGTGCGATCGTTAGAAATAAATTGATGTTCTAATATTATGGCTGATGAAGTTATACTTATGTAGTACTAAGCATTGCCCGCGGCTCAGCCCGCGTTCAGATGACCAAAAAGCAAATTCTTAGGTTTTACATATTAAGTATACTCTTACAATGTACTTTTTGTACTTTTTCTCAGAAATGAAATATTTTCTCGCGGTAAAAAGTATTCTATATGTTGACCCGTATAACCAGCTATCATCATACTAAATTTCATCAAAATCCCCCCAGTGGTTTTTCTGTGATGCGGTAACAGACAGACAGACAAAAAATTTTAAAATTATATATTCAGCCTCTGTATCGATAATAATGTCTATTTCAATAAGATATTCCAAAAAATATTTTATGTAAAGATTCGGCTTCGTTACAATTTTATTATATGTATAGACCGTATTCAATGTATTCAGCCCTTTTTAATGTTTGACTGTAGAAGGTGGGCTTCCCTTCAATACGAGGTGAATCAGGGCGTAGTCCGCTGGTCAAGTGTGGGTTGGCGGACTTCACATGACTTTAGAATACTTGCAAGGTTATGTCAGACATACAGATTTCGTCACGATATTTTCCTTCATCGTTCAACAAGTGGAAATGATTTGTACATGAAAATATGTGCGAGACCCATGATTTGAACGCACTTCACTCGGTTTCGTAAGCGAGCGCCTAACCACTGGGCTACCACTACTTATAGTATTATAGAATGCTTTTAGTATTATAGATTGTTTTTAATGATTTGAGTTTTAGGTTTAAGCTAAAACAACAAAAAAGTTTTCGGTTAAGTTTAAAACAACAGTTTTAGAAGGGATTTGGGCTTTCCATATTGAGATAAAAGCCGATTGGACATTGAGTTCAAGATTTTTAGACATTTTTCTACCACTGTGCATATGTAATTGATAACAGATTTTCTTATTACAGACATACATATTTATTATTTATATATATATATATATATATATATATATATATATATATATTTTATATATATATATATATATATATATATATATATATATATATATATATATATATATATTAATATATATATATATATATATTGTAAAATATTGTAAAAATAACTATTTTTTAAATTTTAAGGCTTTTTACTGAATATTTTGAACAGATTTTTTGATGGTAGCATCCAATATAACCTAACAAAATGTTAAGGACGTGAAATCCATTAAAGTTTAGCATTTTTCTCCCTTTACATGCTATTGTCTGAAGTAATTTCGTCTCACAATTTTTATATCGCTACTAGTTAGTTTGTGGGTGAAAAATATATTTTATACACTGAAAAAAACAAAAAAAAAAGATTTAACAAAGGTTTTACTCGGTGGCTTGTTTACACTGTCACATGTGCGTTACGTGAAGCGAATTATCCATTCATGTTAGATCTCCGAAAATTTAAAAAATTGTACATTCACTTTAAATGTATATAAAAATTAGTTTTTTTTTCTGAAGCGAAATTTTTTAAAAAATTACTTTTACCGGCTTTTGTTAGATTTTGTGTGTAATCTTTATTCTTTTTACTTTTTAATGTAAGCCTGAAATGATATATGGCATTTTCACGCAAAAACTGCTGAACGGATTTTGATGAAACTTTACAGTAATATATTTTTCATGTCATCAGAGTAACTCGTAATACATAGACTATATTTTTAAAGATATAGTAATGTACAAGTCAATGTAAGTAATTATTTTTGTCGATATATGCCTTCTTTTAGAAATAAAGAATAATAAGAAAAAAATAATAATTTAAACCTCAGTATAAATATTTACATTCAAAAAAAATCATAGTTACTTAGAAAACATAAGAGAATATTTACAAATAGCGACTCAGGAACTACTAAACGAATTTTTCAAATTTAGTAGTTCCTGAGATTAGCGCGTACAAACAAACAAACTCTGCCTTTTTATAATATTAGTATAATAAATGCGTTGGGCCATTAACACACAGCACCATCTAGTTCCATGGTAAGCTACAAGGCTTGTGTTACGGATACCAGATAGTTGATACACTACACATATATAACTTTAAATATATATGTGTAGTGTATAAATAATATGTATATTATAAATATAAACATCCCTGACTGGAGTACAAACCTTCGTTATCACACAAATGAATGCCCCCAGCGGGACTCGAACCCGCGACCGCTGGCACAGAAAGTAGGGTCACTACAAACTGAGCCAAACTAAATAATTGAAGGAATGACACCCGGGATTGAATCCCTTACACTTGGCTTTTCATACGAGCGCATTAAAAATACGCCACTAAGATTTTTTATTGATAACATTTTGATAATACAATTAAAATAAAATTTCATTCACAAAATATCTTTTTATATTGAAGACTAATGGCTGTAATAAATAAAGCCAGATCCCAGATCTAGGTCTACTTCAAAAATCTCTATAACTTTTACAGTAGCGGTACTCGTGAATGTAAAAGATAATTTTCTAAACTCCCCTCATAAGAAGTAAAACGAGCATAAATTTTAAAATACTAACGAACTGTGGTTATTCTACTCAGGTTTAACTATCTATACTAATAATATTATAAAGATGTAAAATTTGTGAGTTTGTGAGGTTGTATAGGGTAATCTCTGGATCTACTGAACCGATTTAGATGTTTGATAAAAAGATAGTTTGAGACCATGGAAAGGACAATGGATACTTTTTATACCGGAAATCATGCCTTAAGGGAGTGAAAATGGGATGAAATTTTGTACGGGAAATCAACCTAGTTAATTACAACTTTTTAGAATCTTTTATCTTTAGACAAAAAAAACGTATCCTATTGGTATTTCAGAAATACTTTTGTTTAAACACTACCCACTCTAACTCCTGCTAAGCGGTTAGAAAGAAACTATGATTGAAGGTAGTAAGAAAGAATCTCGGTCGTGAGTAAAAATGCCCTAAGAAGCCGTTATAGTAACCATCTATAATTAATTTTGGTATAAAATTAAATGTTTTTTTTTTTTTTTTTTTTTAATCTTTATTTGAAGGACTTGTTCACATAACAAAAAGCGAACATGTCGTCCTTGTAAATTTTACACATGGACAAATAACGAGTAAATACTTAATTATAAATAAAATTATGCACAGAGTAAAGTATACATAAAATAGAAAAAATTCTACTAGCTTAGCGGACATAGCAATATTATACTAATTTAATATTATCAGAGATACAAATAATAATTATTATGTAACGTCTTGACTAGATCTAACTCGTAAGCCAGCCTTGGTTAATTTATACAAAGCTTTGGCATGATCTGAACAAGGATTTGCTAACATTATGTTACAGCTACCAATTTGTTTTAATTCGTTATAATTGTTAACAAACATATTTCTCCTCATGCGTTCGTTCCGAGTACATTCCACTAAAATATGATACACATCTTCGGTTTTCCCACATTTAGTGCAATTCGGTGATACGGCTCTGTTCATCTTAAACGCGAAATAATTCAGTGGAATATGCCCGGAACGCACTCTTAACCCTGTCACAATAGAATTTCTGTCTAATCTACAAGACTCAAACCAAGGCAAAGAATACGGGTCAGATCTCAAGATCCTATACCAAATCCCTTTATTTACCGATGTATTTTGAAAGTGTGCGGTCCACAACTTATATACATATTTTTTAAGCAAAACTGCGATGTCATTAATAGAAGGTAACACGCTGAGTGGTATACCTTTTAATACTGCGTCATTCGCTAATCTATCCGCACGTTCATTACCTGCCAATCCTATATGAGATGGAATCCATTGAAATGTTACCCTCTTGTTTGATGCTTCCAGCTTACAAATAGCCTTCAATATCTTATATGCTATCGGAGCTCCTCGAAAAGTCGAGGTGCACCGAGCAATATGTTGGAGCGCGCTTTTGGAGTCCGTAAAGATAACAAAGTTTTTGAAATTACTAATACTGCTGATATACTCCAAAGCCTCATACAAGGCAAACAACTCAACATACATAATAGAAATTACTGATTCAATTTTAAATTCGATATCAGTATGAGATTGAGGGTCGTAAATAGCAGCTCCGATACCTTTTTTGCATTTAGAACCATCTGTGTATATTTTATAAAAATTTCTATATTCAATATTAATCATTTCCAGACTATTGCTTTTTAAAACCGTAGCATCTACTATCCGTTTCGACTGTCTAATGTTATCTATAGAGCAAAATATCTTGTTATCTAAATTAATATTTTGTACCCATGTGTCAAGACAAAACATTTCCAATTTTCTAGAAGATCGAAAAGGGTAACATTTCAATATTCCATGGACTGACGCTAAGACCGGTTTCTTTTTATTCGCCCAATAATTCGAATTATTGCATTGTACAGACAGCTGACCGATTACATCAATATTTCCATTATCTTGTAAAGCACGACTCTTCAACCAATACTTTCCTCCTAGGTACATCCTACGAATGTGAAGTGGTTGAAGGGCTAGCTCACTTTCCATTACGTGTATTGGGGTACTCTTGATGAACCCCCCAATCACACGCATACATTGATTTTGAACCTTATCAAGTTTATAAAGATGGGATTTAACACTTGTATCATATATAAAGCTTGCATAGTCCATTCTACTACGAATAACCGAAATATATAATCTCCTTAAATGTTTAGGATGTAAACCCCAGTCAGTGCCAGCTAATATTTTAAGAATATTCAAATATTTTTGAGTCCTGTCAGTAATTTCGTTTATATGCTTCCCCCATTTTAAAGACCTATCTAACCAAACCCCTAAGTACTTAACATTTTCTACTAGTTGAATTCGAGTTCCTTTTAAGTTGATGTTTACTTCCTGTCTATTAATCCCTTTCCGAAACAAACATATTTTAGTTTTTCTTTCAGATATCTCTAAGCCAAGACCTTCAACCAGTTCACACAATTTATTAAGAGCTAACTGCAACTGTACACATCCCTCTCCTATATACTTATATGATCCGTATAGTACGAAATCATCAGCGTATTGAGAAATATGTATATTAACAATATCATGGCAAATATCCCTAGTAAGTACATTGAATAAGATTGGAGATAAAGGGTCTCCTTGTGCAAGTCCACGATTTGTTGATCTGGTAAGACTACCGGAAACTGAGTAATTTATACTTAATTTTCTAGCACTCAAAAACTCCCATAAGTAATAACAGAACTTGGACCCTATCCCAAGCCTATCCAACGCATTTAGTAACCCTATTATATCAACATTGTTATAGGCGCTGTCAATATCCACAAAACAGCCTAAGGTTATTAAATTATTAGCAAACCCCAATTGAATTTGAGACACTAATCTAGTAAGACTATCTAGACATGAACGACCTCTTCTAAAACCTACAGTATTTTTCGAAAAGCTATCATTAGATTCTAAGTACCATTCCAATCGATTTTTTAAAATAGTGTGAAAAATTTTACAGGGACACGATAAGAGAGCTATAAATCTTACTTCAGGAATAGATTGTGTAGAGGAGCTTGCTTTTGGTATGGGTACAATTTTAGCTTGTCTCCATTGAAATGGTACAAATCCCGATACAAGAAACATGTTATAAATCTTGACTAATATATGCTTTCCATTCACCGGGAGGTGTTTCAACATAGAAAAGGATACAGAATCGTCACCTGGGGCCGTATCTTTGGCTTTAATAGCACGATTAAACTCCTGAATTGTAATGGAACTCTCCAAGGTTGTATTAACAGAAGTAAATTTTGGTTTTCTTGAAGAAGTATAATCAGGCGTCAGGCTGCGTAATAATCTATTGGCTGTATCCTCATCGATGTATGTCTTTGGTAATCGATATCCCTTAATCCATCTCATTCGGCGGAGCATCTCAACGGTTGAAATGGCTTCATTAATAGTGTTGCAAAACTCTCTCCAAGCTTTACGTTTGGCTCTGCGTATAATCCTCTGTGCAAAAGCGACTTTTATTTGAAGTACATCCAAATTATTTGGCGTAGGGTTCTTTCTAAAAGTAACCAACGCAAGTCTTCTTTCTGCAACTGCCCTTGATATGTCTGAATTCCAGTACGGTTTCGGTACAAATTTCTGTAGACGTAAGGGATCTGTACACATTCTTACCGTGGGGATATATCTATCTGCCACCGAATTAACAGCATTAATAAATTGGTTATAAGCTTCCTGAGGATCACTTGCCAAGACCAAAACAGAGAATATTGCATGTAGGGTGCGCCTATATTCCTCCCACTTTGCTTTTTTGAAGTTCCTTTTTTTATTATCAGCGTCAGTCGCACAGCAATTAGCGGTTGTTAATTTAATAATAAGGTGGTCACTTCCTAAAGATTCATTAAGAACCTTCCAAATGAAATTCAACGCAATGTCATTAGTTACAAAGGTAATATCCGGGGAAGATTTTTGACCATTACCATTGACTAACTTAAGCCGAGTTGTAGAGCCATCATTCAGGTTAACATAATCTTTGTCAACAATCGTATCAAACAGCTGCGCTCCTCTTACGTCTGTTTTGTACGACCAGTTAGAGTGGTGACCATTAAAATCCCCAGCAATAATAGTTTTATTATTATGTAAACTAAACAGTGAGTCCCAATCATTAGCTACTGTATGCACAGACGATGGGCAGTATACAGAAATAATGAACTCTAAGTTAGAACAGTTCAATAGTTTAATTTCAACGAGTTCAATTCCTGGATTCGCACACTGTATCTGACGTGCCTGAAACATTATTGAGTTATGAATAACAATGGCCACTCCACCGTATCCATCGCCGCGATCCTGACGAACAATATGATAGCCACTTATCCTTATGCTCTTGTTTGGATCAAGCCATGTCTCGCTCAAAATAGCAATATGAATTTTTTCCTGTGATAAAAACTGTTCAAATTCCACTATCTTCGGATGAATACTTTGACAATTCCATTGTATGATGTTAACTTGTGTGGCCATGTTTAAATAAGTTTTTTAAAAACGGACATCTCAGACACCCACTCCGTGACAAAATATAACAACCAATCATAAACAAGTTCTCCACACAATTTTACTTTCTTCCCAAAGTTAATGTTTTTCATGAAAATTATCTCCTTGATCCTCAAAAGTAAACCTTGAACATCAGTTTTCTCACACTCTTCCTTGTTTTGGTTTCCCTGTACTTCTTCTTCTTCAAAATCTGACTGTATTCTACTCTCATCTTCCACTGAACCATCTTTTCGCTTATCACACTTTTTCTTGGACTTCTTAGCAACTCTATCGCTTGTCGTACTACTCTTGTAATTACTTTGTTCTTTAGGCAAACTCGATGCATTTCCTACCACCTCAGCATATGACGGTCCATCACCTGTCGTCATTGGAATGACGTTACATAAGTCTTCATTGGGTGCACTCACATTATCCGTCTCGTATTGAGGAGAAGGAGGGACATATAGAGTAAGAGCCATTTTATATGTGCAGTTAAATTCGGCCATCAGTTCTCGGATTCTCCTTTCTTTCTTATAAACCGGGCAAACCTTCGCCAGTGCCATATGATTACCCTTGCAGTTGACGCACTTAAAAGATGTCGTCTCACAATTGTTATGCATTTGACCACATTTAGGGCAAATAGTTTTCGTTCGAGAGCATTCCTTGTGGTTGTGACCAAATTTCCAGCATTTTGAGCACTGAGACACGGGAAATATAAATGGATTCACCTTTATTCTAGTGCCATATGTGAATATATAAGCAGGTAGGGAGGAGCCCTTAAAGCAAACCCGTACACATTCGCTGTCTTCAAAAGTACCACTATCAAAATTACGCCTTTTCAATCTTTTAACATTTAAAATTGGTATACTGCAACTTAAATCCCGTAAAATTTCATTCTCCTCCAGATCTAGATCGATATCCCTAATAACGCCATATGAGACGCCGACTTCGAAAGTTTTTTGGCACTTATATTCCTTATCAATAAAATATTTGTTATTAATTAAATCATCTGCACTCTCAAAATTGTTGAATTTTATCAAAACTTTGTAAGCGTTTACATATTTTATTCTCGTTATATTTTTAATGTTTTCGTTCTTAAGTAGACGGGCCAACCCTATTTGCTTAGGTAATTTTTCTTTTCTAGACACCATGCTTATTTCAATTTGTTCTTCTGGGATGGGGGTAGTATCATTATTATTTTTACTCCGCGCCATAACTTTTCCTCGTCTCCCAACCTCCGCCCATACCTCTTCTGTATCTATGTCACGACTTCTTTTATCCGCTCGATTACTACAGCTACCCGCTTCCAATTCCGTAAAATTTTCTGTGTTAGTCTCCACATTCTCCTCGAACACACTACACATATCACTATTTTGAGATTCAGCCATAATCTATAGCTAAACAACGCATTGCAATTACTTATACAAATAGATAAGTTCGAACGTACTTATTATACAAAAACTGGTTACACAAACGACCTGCCACAGCAAGCGCGCGTGAGTCAATGAATTAAATGTTATATAACATTAAAACAGCGACATGTAGAAAATCAAGTACCTAATAATTGTAACTGAGTCGAATCTGTACATTAAATATTTTTTTGAAAACCTTATTGAAATAGTAATTATTGTCGATATAGAGGCCGAATCTATAATTTTAGATTTTTTTATCTGTCTATCTGTCTGTCTGGAAACGCATCATGAGGAAACCACTGGACAGATTTTGATGTAATTTGGTATGATGATAGTTGGTTATCCGGGTCAACATATAGGATACTTTTTACTGCGGGAAAATATCTTATCTCTGAGAAATCTATACTAAACGTGAAAGTAGTATCTTCTATATAAATAAAAAGGAATGTTCGTATGTTTGCCCTCTATGCGTTCCTAAACCATTGATCCAATTATGAAAAAAACTCTAGTGTGTTATTTTGTATATAAGAAAGATTTTTTCTATGAACATTTGTCCTTTATGTAAGCACCCGAGCAAAGCGAGAGTAACTAGTTTTAAAACAGCATTTTCTAAAAACTTTTTACAATATAAAACAAAATATTCCCAAGAAACTTGTTTTTTTACTTTCTTACTTCTACCTTTAAACTGAAATAATGATATGGCAATTTTTAAAAATTACAAGCATTAAAAAATTAAATACCCGTAAAAAATTATAATTAACCCACCATTCAATATAAGTTATCAATTCTCGGTTTTCGTGGACAGCTAGAGCCTTTTTAATCTCCGCACGGCGCGCCATAAAGAGGACTCCCAGAGTAATTTGTCAAATAAACGAGCGGTGTGATTTCACGAATAATGCTCTGCTAATTCTTAACCGTGGCTTTTGCTTTTCGTTTGTATGAATTTTGTATGAAATTTTCCAAGTTTGTAGTATTTAATACTTTAATGATATACTTTGAGTGCTCTTAAGCTTAATCTTAGATCTAGTTTTTGTGTGGATGTGCTATGACCTAGCAAAATTGAGTAGGTAATTTTTTATTTACTACTAGCGACTCAACCTCGCTCCGCTCGGGTTCGTCCCTACTTACGTTTTAATGTTTAGTATAGATTTCTCAGAGATGAGATATTTTTCCGCGGTAAAATGTATCCTATATGTTGACCCGGATAACCAGCTACCATCATACCAAATTTTATCAAAATCCCTCTAGTAGTTTTTCCGTGATGCAGTGACAGACAGACAGACAAAAATTCAAAAAATTATAGATTCGGCCTCTGTATTGATAATAAAGTCTATTTCAAGAAGATTTTCCAAAAGATATTTAATGTACAGATTCGGCTTAGTTATGATTTTATTATATGTATAGATTAAAAATAATTTATGATTAACTTTATATTACATATTTTCTGGATTTGCTTGAATATCTTTTAATTTATTTCGTAATCACAAAGTGTGAATGACACTGACTCTGTGGCTTAAGATTCTAGCTATAAAACGACTCAATCGATTTTTTTTATTAAATTAAGTTAATATAAAATATTCATTTCAAATTATCTTTAGCAAAAAGATTCATATTAAAAGAAGCAATGTTCCATATCTTAAAACATGCATTTGCAGTGTACAGATAAATAGCAATCGCAGGCCATTCTATCGTCACAATTGTTCCCAATGATGCATCGACGTTCGAATAAAAAAACGTAACTAACATCACTGATTTATGTGTCCAATACCCGATTTATTAGTCGACGAAAATCCATGAATCTGACGGTCCTTTTTGTTCTGATATAACGCGTGATCGCGTACGAAAATATTGCGTTTCAGTTTTATGATCCGGAAATGGAAACAAAAGCTGGCGGTTGTAATTAGTGCGGACTGAATTAAAATTTTTGGGATTCCGTACGCAAATGGTGTCTATAAATAGACCATTCAGGTTTTCTCGGACATACAGGTTTCCTCGCGAAGTTTTCCTTCACCGTAAAGCAAGTGGTAATCATGTTAGAAATGATTCGCACATGAAAATATCCTAGGTGCGAGACCCGGGATTTGAACCCGCTTCACTCGGTTTCCCAAGCGAGCGCGTTACCACTGGGCTACCACTGCTTCATACTGGTGTTTACGGAATTATTTTACTAGATCTCTAAAAGAATCTAAAACGATTGTGATTTTTGAATCGTAATAAGTGGCCGGTCAAAATTTTGAACGAATCTATATTATACATAGGCCAAAACTAAGTTTAGTGTATTTTGTCCTCTGATTGTCAATCGTTTTTTTTTAGTTAAAAGCTATTGATGAGCTATAGTTATCTATATACTATGATATCTCTAAACAAAATGATAATTATGGTCAAATTTTAATCACTGGGCGAGTACTAGTCAAAATCAGTCAATAAAATATAGACTAACCTAACAAACCTATCCCACGGGAACCGTATATTTTCCCGGCATAAAAAGTAGCGTATGTGTTATTCCAGACTATAATCTATCTCAGTGCCAAATTTCATCTAGATCCGTTCAGCCGTTCTGGTGTGAAAGAGTAGCAAACATCCATACATATATGCTCACAAACTTTCACATTTATAATATTAGTCTATACTCTAGATGATCCTCATACAAGATCTTTTTAGGGTTCCGTACCCGAAGGATGCCAACGGAACCCTAGTTGCCTGTTTGAGTGCTGTTAATAACTCATGAACCGTAATAGGTAGAGACCCTTTGTGATGCGAATTCGACTCGTACTTGATCGTTTTTAAAGTTTATTTTTGATTTTTGTATGTAATTGTAAAAATGGTTAAACGATCCTTTTACTACTCTACGTAATTAATAGTTAAACTATAAAGCGAAATAAGCATTTAAGATTAATTTACTCAGTATTTATTGAAATAAAATTGAGTCAAATTTTGTTATAATTTAAATCACATTATGTCGCTGAAGTAACATATCATTTTCCGGTTCGAGGATAATAAAAAAGTTAAGTACTGGATGTCTTTTTTTATCAATGACCTTTAAAACTGACCTTTATTACTTATTTACTTAATATGCATTATAATTTACGTAAATATAACTTAATTTTTCATCAAAAAACATAGAAAAAAATTGCCAATTTTTTATAATATTACAATTTAAGCAAAACAAGGCGATAAGAGTTAGTAAAATTTAATTATATGAAGGAAACGACGTTAAAAATGTAATGATCGAAAATTTTTGGCATCGCGTAAAATGAATTGAGTTAGCCGCATCTAATTGGCGTTTTGGGGCACCGCTGGCAATATAGAGTGAAATAATATTATTAATCTCCTCACGCCCTGTATGTGCCTATCGAATATTAAGTCTACTGGCTTAGAAAGGGGTTATTTTCTTAAAAGTAAATGCTGGAGTCAGAAATTTATTAATATTTATTCACTGTCTTGCACTTAAGCTAAAATAAATATATTTCTTTATTAGTGATGTAATCTCGCTTCGTGTTCGTACATACGTGAATACAAGGATACATGGTTTATGTACATCTATAATAAGCCGTAAATCGAAACTTCGTTTTATTTCATTATAATAAAATGATACTTGTAGAACCTGCGGCTACGCTCGTGTTCAATCTACAAAAAATAAACTCTTTGGCTTTATGGTATGATGGTATTGTCCATCTGGTATGACAAACAGAGAAATTTTGTAAAATGGTCAAGAGCATTATCTGAACCATACAAACTTGAGTGTGGGGTAAGGCAAGGGGGTCTCACTTCCCCGAGGCTTTTTAATATTTATATGAATGAATTACTTGTTAGACTCAGCAACACACATGTGGGATGCCATATAGATGGTGTATGTGTAAATAACTTAAATTATGCAGATGACATGTGGTGCTGCAAAGCCCCTTAATATACGTAATTAGAAAGTTACTTACAATCTGTGAAGGATATGCTGAGCAGCATGGCCTAAGATACAATGCTAAGAAAAGTGAGTTTTTAGTCTTTACAGGGAAAAATAAAAGTCCAACATGTATCCCTCCAGTTCAACTTAGGACTATACTTTTACAGAGAGTAACTGAATTTAAATATTGACACACACAGACACATTGATACTGAAAATTTAAAAGACGACAAAGACATGGAAAGAGAACGTAGGACGTTAGCTGTAATGGCCAATATGCTGGCCCGAAAGTTTGCTGGTTGTTCAGTACCTGTTAAATTTACACTGTTTAAGGTTTACTGCCAAACGTTTTACACCAGCAGTCTTTGGGCTAGCTGTACTCGAAGAGCGGCATACGTCCTGCGAGTTCAATATAATAATACCTTCAGAGCGCTGTTGAGTCTCCCTTATTATTGTAGTGCGTCAGGCATGTTTGCAGATGCTCACACTGACGATTATTTCGCGATAATGCGTAAGAACGTGGCGTCAGTGATACAAAGGGCGAGGATGGTGTTGGATGCTGTTGGTGCTTACACCAACAGCATCCTGAAGGTATTTGCGGAAAGACTGGATGGGCCGACCACGGGGAGGTTTATCAAGTTACATGTACAAAATGTGACTGGATCAATCTCCCTGTGGTAGCTGTTCATTTATTTTGTTTTACTAACATAGTTCTTAAGTAATTATATTGTACTAACCAACTATGAGGCTATGTTGCTTGATAATAAAAGATTTTTATTTTATAATTTTTATTTTATTTATGTTATACTTACAGCGACTTACCTTCGTTTCGCTCGAGTTCGTCGCTATGTATTTATTTAGTATTGTTGATACAAAAATACTAATATGGCGATTAAAAAATTGGGGTGGTGTGGAGGTAGAAGGGTGAAAAATACTTTACGACCTATTCTCACACTTACCAAATATACAAAAAAAAAAAATTAAATCGGTCAAGCCGTTTCGGAGGAGTGCGACCACAAACACCGTGACACGAGATTTTTATATATTAGATATCTGAAACTCTTTTTTCTTTTGAGTCACAGAACCCTAAAAATAAAAACTATTCTCACTGTTTCAGATTGACAATAACTATGATATCTCATTTTAGCTTTTAGTATCCAAAAAAATGTAACCCAATACGAAATTATTGCCATTCATCATTTATATGAACTACTCACAAGTAATAACATAAAACGATATGAACAAAAACAAGCTTGATGATTATTTTTTCTTATGTTTTATATGAGACAAAGAAATTGTAGCCTTGTAAGGGAAATGTTCAACGAAATAAATTATCTTCATTATCTCGAATTCTCTTTAATAGATGTACTAGTTTTTGATTGCTTTCATATACATAATATGTATTATATATATATAAAATTTCCATGTCACAATGTTAGTTACCGTACTCCTCCGAAACGGCTTTACCGATTTTTACCAAATTTTATATGCGTATTCAGTAGGTCTGAGAATCGGCTACTATCTATTTTCCATACCCCTAAGTGATAAGGATAAGGGTGGTCCTCCCAGACCCCACACCAGGGACGAACCCGAGCGGTGCGAGGGTGAGTCGCTAGTATATATATATATATATATATATATATATATATATATATATATATATAATTTAGAAATATTTTTATAGGACACACAACAAGACCTTGCTTCGCTCAGAATTGACAACTTAATAACAAATTTTAATTTTTTTTCTATAGGTACCTACATATAATAAAATTCTGAGTCGAATCTGTACATTAAATATTTTGTGGACGATCTTATTGAAACAGTTATTATTATCGATACAGAAGCCGAATCTATAGTTTTTATAATTTTTGTCTGTTTGTCTGTCTGGGAACGCATCACGAGAAAACCACTAGGCAGATTTTGATGACATTTGGTATAATAAGAGCTGGTTACTCGGGTAAATATAAAGAATACGTTATACTGCGGGAAAACATCTCATCTCTGAGAAATCTATACTAATCGTTAAATCGTACCTACGGATGGAACTAAGCGGAGCAAGGGTGAGCTGCTAGTGTGTAATAATTTTGTATTATATTTATAGAAAGACTAGCTACTCATACTCGAATTAAAGAAATTATACAAAAATAAAATATACGAGCGAAACCGTGAGCAAAAGTTAATAATAATTATTCAAAAAGTTATTTTTCTAAGAAGACATATAACAACGTATTGTGTTTTTAAATTTTTTAAAATATGTAAGTTACTTTTTTTTTAAATAATATTAGCAATGATTTATTAGTGTTCTATATAAAGTTCGTGAAACTTACCAAATTGATCATCCTGTAACTATGAAATTAAAAAAAATGCCGAGAAAAATTAATTGATTTCTATATCAGAAATATATCTTTTTTTAAGGTTAATTTTTATTATGTATCGACTACAAAATGTGTGCAAAATTAATTATCCTACCCTTAATGTCAATTTTTTTCATTATATTCATATGGGGGGTAACCTTGATATATACCTAAGCCTTAAAATAAAATTATCAAAATCAATTAATAAACTCGAATTGAGTACCTTCTTTTTTAAAGTTGAACAAATATAAAACCTATTTCATCTTTTTCATTTTATACCTTTATTTTATGAATTACCAAAAAATCAAGCAATTGACTTAAACCTGTTCTACTTATCCAGACTAAAGCTAAATGCCATATTTCATTAATCTAAACGCTTTTACAATCTCTATTAATAAGCTAAATTCATTACCGCTTGAAAGCAGTAGACCGTAGTTAAAATTCCTAGGCTTTCAAGCTCACCTTGGGGGTAACCTAAAAATGCTGTCGAGAGCTTCTTAGTTCATTTGGTCTCGTCGTTGTTTATTTGCCTTCCGAGTTTTCCATTTATTTTCTTTAAAAATTTTTGCGCTCCCACGAACTTTATTAAATGCTGTTAGAATTAACATAAGTCGACGTATCTGGCGTTCAAAAATGCAAATTTTTTGAATATCTATAGGTAACAAGGTGAAAATTGCAATAACACACACCACTATCTAGTTCCATGGTAAGTTACAAGGCCTGTGTTATGGATACCACATAGTTTATACACTAGATGTATACAACTTAAAATACATACATATTATATTTATAAGCACCCATGACCAGTAAGTACAAACATTAGTGCTCATCACACAAATGAATGCCCCCAGCGGGACTCGAATCCGCGACCGCTGGCACAGCTCCTACAGCTGAGTCCTGCATTCGAGTCACTACAAACTGAGCTAAGCGTGTCGTCGAAATGTCGTCGTCTTATAATTAAATCGACAAAAGTCTACAGTAAGCTTAGAAAAGCTTAGCATTGCGTCACATCGTCTAAGCATTCGCCGACGAGAAACGTTATTTCCATATTTTATTTGTAAAACTTAACAAGTTAAAACATTTTACAATCAAAGAAAATACATTAAAATAACAAATATAGTTGTTATATTAAAAAAATATATTATTATTTTATTTATAACTAGCATTGACCGCGGCTTCGCCCGAGTCCAGATGACCGAAAACCAAATTCGTAGGTTTTACATATTAGTATACTATAATTACATTGCAGTTTTTGTATTTTTTCTTAGAAATGAGACATTTTCATTAGGTAAAACGTATCTTATATATTGACTCGGATAACCAGCTATTACCATACCAAATTTCATCAAAATTCCTCCAGTGGTTTTTCTGTGATGAGGTAACAGACAGACAGACAGAAATTCTAAGAACTATAATTCGGCCTCTGTATCGATAATAATGTTTATTTAAAAAAAAACCAAAAAAATATTAAATGCACAGATTCGGCTTAGTTACAATTTTATTATATGTATAGATTTCCATAAATTATATTTTAGCACCTATTTTAAATCGATAATGACTCGTTTGACCTATATTTAGAAAATAAATATTTCAAGGGCTTGAAAGTAATATAAGCTACGGTTTTCTTAGAAACGTAGCATATGAGTCTAATATTAAGATAAATTGTACCTAAACAATGATACTATAGTTATGCTTTGAAACAAGTAGGGCTTTATAAATAAAGCTGCTAAAACATCGTCTAATGTGTATTACATATAAACTACCAATTTCCTGCATGATTCAGCGCTCGTACATTTTTGCCATGAACGAATTAACCAAGGCTAAAATTTCCTGGTTACTGACAAGACCGGTAAAGGTACGACCGCTTATATGTCGGGTCCAGTGGCTAATTCGTTCTTGATTTTTGCATATCGAGTCTATTTTTCAAAGCAATAATATCTGTGAAGAATATTTATATGATACTTTGTAAGTCAAAATAAGCTCTGTCAGTCGAATAAAATATTCATATTAATTTGATGATACGAAAGTGTGTATGTATGTTTGTTTATTCGTATCTTAAAGCTACGTGCTTTTTCTATACATATATTTTTTATTACTAAAAGTGTATATATGTTACCGCAGGTCATATTCTATCTGAATATTTAATTTTATCTAAAAACAAACAGACGCGTATCTAAATTTTCCTATTTATAATAGTAATTAAGGAAAATAGTGAATAAGTGAGCTGAGTGACAACTTATGTTGGGCCATTAATACACAGCACCATCTAGTTCCATGGTAAGCTACGAGGTTTGTGTTATGGATACCAAATAGATGATACACTACACATATAATTTTAAATACATACATACATATTATAAATATAAACATCCTCCTCATGACTGGAGTACTAACGTTCGTGCTCATCACATAAATGAATGTCCCCAGCTGGACTCGAACCTGCAACCGCTGGCACTGCAAACTGAGCCAAACATGTCGTTAAAGTGATGTACACAGAAAGAGTTATATCATATTTATTTTGTACTTCTCCTCTGGACCTCATGATCTATACACGCTGGCCAGTAATAAATGAAATTATACCAATATCCATATTTGACTGGTGCGATACCTGAAAGTCCGCCAACCCACACTTGGCCAGCGTGGTGGACTGTGGCCCGATCCCCTCGTATTGAATGGAGGCCGATGCCCAGCAGTGGGACTTTAAAAAGGGCTGAATGCTATACCTGACAACCACCTAATTAGAAACAAGTTTGTAACTTGAATCCTATCTATAATATTACTATTGGAAAACAAAACAAACGGAATAAACATTTATAACTTAAAAATGCTTTCATACATTACTACGTATAATTAAAATCCACAATGAAAATGACTTATACGTCCCCCGGTGATTTGTTTATCTTATCGCTACGTAATAACAGCTGATCGGTAAATCACTGAAATTGTTATGGATGACTCTTGCACTAACTTATTATTAATCCATTAATAATATATTCTGTTCATTCCCTATATTTATGACTAGCGACTCATCCTTGCTCTGATCGGGTTCGTACCTAGATACGTTTTAATGGTTAGTATAGATTTCTCAGAGATGAGATATTTTCCCGCAGTAAAAAGTATCCTATATATTGACCTGGATAACCAGCTATCACCATACCAAATTTCAGCAAAATCTGTTCAGTGGTTTTCTTTTATTGCGTTTCCAGACATACAGACAGACAAACATTCTAAAAACTAGATTCGGTCTATGTATCGATAATAATGATTATTTCAATAAGATTTTCCAAAAATTTTGAAATTGAGGAAAAAACTTTCTACTGTAAAGTACAACAAGTATTGGTGGTTTGAACAAATAAACACTAAGGCAACGAATAGTGTGTTTCATCCATTGTAAAAAAATCGAGCAATTTTTACATGCACTCTAAAGCTATCAGAATAAATTTGTTACATTTTTTCCTATCGAAAGCCAATCGGTTTTCAGATATTTTAATACTGGCGCTGTTTCAGATCATTTAATTAAGTGT
Organism: Brenthis hecate; assembly: GCA_951806755.1. Lineage (NCBI taxonomy): Eukaryota > Metazoa > Arthropoda > Insecta > Lepidoptera > Nymphalidae > Brenthis > Brenthis hecate. Next base: position 23,846,031 of record OX638252.1, on the reverse strand, counting down.
TGAAATCGAACCCGCTACATTTCTTAAATTTCTTGCCAAATCTAGTGCCAAATCCATTTTAACGTAATACGAACAATCCATCTGTGTTTTAACAATTTGAGTAATAACTCTTTTTCGATAGTAAAAAATATTGTAATTTTAGTGCAATATAGTTGCTTTATCTGTGCTATTAATTATGAAAGTCTACTTTTAGCCCGCGGATTCACGTAAATAGTTTATTTTGTTCGTAGGATGATGTTAGAAAAGAGTTTTTTTTTTATAAAATGAAAGAAAAAATAATATAATATGTATGTATTTAAAGTTATATATGTATAGTGTAACAACTATCTGGTATCCTTAACACAAGCCTCGTAGCTTACTATGGTACAAGATGGTGTTGTGTGTTAATGTCCCAACATATTATTATTATTAATATTTTTCAAATGTTATTAAAATTCCAGTTAAAAAAACATAAAAAATAAACTTATATTTACATACTAGCGTCTCATCCTCGCTTCGCTCGGGTTCGCCCCTAAGTCATTATTAAAATATTAAACGTTAAGTGAAGCGTACCATAATGCTATTTCTGAGATTAGTGCGCACCGGCGTGCACAAACGTACAGACAATAAGACAAAATTTCTTAAAATATTTGTTTTCGGTTCTATTGCTTACGCAATAAATAAAGACTCCCAATAGTAGTTTTTCTCTAATATCTTCCATGTACAGACAGCGATCAGTTACACTTTTATTATATGTATAGATTATTATATTATTTGTACAGATTAGATTAATAATATAATTATAAATGTGTGTTTATTAGTTTTTTCTTCTCTCACGCTACAACTAAGAAATATCTCGAGGTGTTATTATATACATAGAGATAGTTTACGGCTAACGAGTTATTTAGATTGACGATGATTTTGGACTGACTTAAAAAAGGAGGGTACATTTATTTCTACTGTATATTTTATTTGTGTATATATTATTCGATATCTTGGCCGATAGATTTTCATAAAAAAAAATTCATGAGTAGATTACATCGTAAAGGTTTCATATAAACACAAACTTCTCCCAAAATAAGAAAAAAAAAACTTTTAATTGGTTTTAAGTCTTTGTATCTTTTTTGTTCAAAAATATTTATCCTAGTATAATTGGGTTTCAAAATGCGAAAGTGAGTGAGCGTACTGCTTACATCTTTATGTTGTGACGTATTTTAGATATAGAGATAAAATAAAACTTATGTTTATAATCATAAAAGTTATATTAAAATTTAAAATAAAAGTTTATAAAATAAAATGTTAATAGAGATAGAATTAATTAATTTAATTAATTAAAAGCATATATTTATATAGATGTACCTATAATAAAGTTTTTATTCTATTACCAAATCTTTCTATAAGATCAAGTGCACACATACATTTTGATTTTATTTTTATAAATTTAATTTTTCTATAATTTCTCTCTAATCTGATTACTATTTATAAATTTATTTCAAATTATAAATTATTTATTTTTCATTATTCATTAGAATATTATTTTTATAAATAAAATTTTTATTAGATATTATAATAAATCAATTATTTACGTTAGTATTAACATATTTATATTTCTAGTAAAAAGCAATTTAAATGGAGATTAAGATGGCTTATGCCTAAATGTATACAGAAAAAAATAAAATTGAAGTGTCTGTTTGTAATGTTAAAATAACAGATTTTTGTTAAAATATGTAAATGCATATGAAATTATATATTATGAGAAAAGCACAAATTAAAAAAAAAATGTCTGTCTGTCTGTTTGTTCCGAATAATCACTGAAACGGCTGGACTGATATTGAGGGACTTTTCATTGGCAGATAACAGTCAGTAGATGTCATAAGGCATCAGCTGCTACTTATGCAACTTTTATTTTAGAAAAATTACCATAATGTAATATTGTAATACATAAGCGATTTCCTATTTTAAGTTACTAACATATCAGTAGGCTAGGGTCGATTCGTCCAATGCCATACAACGTAAAAGAATTGTATGGTTCATGTCCAGGGTTGGTACGTGTAATATGGTTCGTGTCCAGGGTTGATACGTGTAATAATGGCATTATCAGGAGTCTGTCTGCTAGGCTGATGGTGTCAGCAATGTACCGACGCTGGGTGGATAGTGCCACCTAGTTTCTATTTGTAATTTATATCATTTATTTTTATTGTATTTATTGTATGCTTACTATAGATCAAGGGTTTGAAATAAAGAATTATTATTATTATTATTATTACTTTTCTTTGTTACAGGCCGAAAAGCGGTTCGATGCTTCTATACAGCCGCAAGAAGGTACGTTACCGGCGCGACGGTTACTGTTGGAAGAAGCGGAAGGATGGAAAGACCACAAGAGAAGACCATATGAAACTAAAAGTACAGGGGACTGAGGTAAATAATATTCTAAATACTAATAAACTAAATTAATAGGAAGGTGTAATAAAAAAATCACTATTTATCTATCAAATAAATTGATTCGTATTAAAATCTGCGTATTCTTTAAATCTTCGTATGTTCTTCGTATGGTTTTAACTTTTATTTTCGCAGTAAAAAGTATTTTATATGTTGACCCGAATAATCAGCTGTCATCATACCAAATTTTATCAAAATCTGTCCAGTAGTTTTCTAGTGATGCCGTCACAAACAGACAAACAGACAAAAATCCGGCCATACATTCGGCCTCAGTATCGATAAAAAAAACTATTTCAATAAGATTTTTAAAAAAATATTAATTAATGTACAGATTCCACTCAGAATTTTATTATATGTAAAGAAATTTAATAAGTTAAGGAAGTGATTAGTAAAGAATGGCGGAGAGTTAAAATTAAGCTCAAACTAGCATAAACTTGTTGATTTTACATTTCATTTATTTCACAATCGAACATAATTTGTCTTATAGACAATTATTACATATAAATTTGAAACATCTATTATATGCAGAAACAGACTCAACCGTATATATATATATATATATATATATATATATATATATATATATATATATATATATATATATATATATATACTGGTTTCTTAAAAACTAACTTACATCAACACAGATATTATTTAACATTTAATGCATTTTGAAGACCATATTCTCAATGAGAGAGCATTTCATTTTGTACTGACAGCTGGGGTCTAGCGGAATAAAACAAAACAAAGTTTGAATAAGATTATAATAATATAGATATTGGAATAAATATTTATTAAATTATCAATTTTTTAGGTAAATCATATTTATGATAAAACTACATATATCCTTATACTGTTTTTGAGCTATATTGTATGTAAAAACGTTTTTTTTTAATAAACAAATTAAAAAAAAACAGCCATTAGGTATATAAAAGGCAAAGGTGGGATTATCTATAAAGGAGATTTCTAGTACTCAATCCATGGAGAATATCTACAACACTAATTTTGTCTAACTTCAAAAAGTTCTAAAGGTATACTTAAAAAAAAAGAATGTCTTGTGTTATGGATACCAGATAGTTGATACACTACACATATATAACTTTAACTACATACATAATATAAGTATAAATATAAACACCCATTTTTTTTTTAACGTTGGGAAATGCATTTACGCACGACGTGTGGGACTCACCGGCGTAATACAGCCAGTACTACCCACTAAAACCCAACAAAACCTTCCCCCGTCTTAATGGGGCGTCGCAGGATCGCTTACGCATTCAACTACGACGCCCCGAAGGCAGGTCTGCCAAAGCAGACCACCACAACCATGGGGTTGCTCCAAGGTCCACTCTGCTATCAGAGAAGTACCAGGAGCAACCCGCAAGGTACACCGCCCCCCGAAGGGGCTACCTCCCACCGCCCCCCGAAGGGGGCCACCTCCCACCGCCCACCGAAGTGGGCAACCTCCCTGTGCGTTTCTTAGCTTCGCGCCCGGTTGGATTGCCGGGCACTACAACACCCATGATTGGAGTACAAGCATTCGTGCTCATCACACAAATGAATGCCCCCAGCGGGACTTGAACCCGCTACCCCTGGCACACCAACTGGGGTTACTACAAACTGAGCCAAACGTGTCGCCAAAGAGATAAGAGAGCTTTATATCATATTTTTATTATTTTAAAATACATAGTTTAAATTATGCTTACGAAAATATATGAGAGTTGAGCTAACCGTTATTTAAATGCAAATATAAATAACTTATATACAACAATAAAGAATTATTAAAAAGAGCAAAGTAACAGAACAAAGTATATAAAGAAATATGGCACTAGCGAAAAATCCACTGCTTAATTCATTAAAATGTACACAGTTCGCAAAAATATTCAGTAGCTATTGAAGACAATTCTGGCTTTCAGTAGTGCAGTAGTGTGAATCTCATTTAGTTCTGACAGTTGGTTGGGTGACGTCAGCAAACACCCGAATACACGATTATGAGGAAATACAAGCGATATTTCGGTGCCACCGTGTTGATTGAGTACTGTTTCCTGGATTTTGCACGCTATCTGTTATAACAATACAAAGTTTAACTTTCTATAGGCGTGTTAATGACTATGGGTTTAGAGTTAGAAAATTATTAAGGTATTAATGCTCTCATTTGTATAGATTATGAAGCTTTTTCGGTATATTTTAAGCCAAAGAAATGTGCTATGTATGTGTATAGTTGAGAAGGAATTTAATATATTTCGATGTTACGCTTACTGACCATCGATATTCTTTTTTTTAATCTATACCTACAGACTAGCGACTCACTCGGGTATACTCACACGACTAGGGTTCGTCCCTAGCTTGCTTTCCAATACAAACTTTCATCCTCATTGGTACAACCTTAAGGGATGATTTTCGGGATGAAAAGTATCCTATGTCCTTCCCAGGGCTCTCAAACTATCTTCTTACGAAATTTCATCTAAATCTACGCCACAAACTTACAAACTTTACCTCTTATAGATAATAAAATTCTGAGTCAAATCTGTACATATTTTTGTTTTATTTTAAGATCTTATTGAAATAGTCATTATTAACGATACAGAGGCCGAATATATAGTTTATAGAATGTTTGTCTGTCTGTCTGGGAACGTATCACGAGAAAACCACTGGACAGATTTTAATGAAATTTAGAGTGATGATAGCTGGTTATCCAAGTCAACTTATAAGATTCTCTTTGCTTCGGAAAAATATGAATATAAATATTTCATCTCTAAGAAATCTATACTAAACGTTCAAACGTAACCTGAGCACAGCGAGAGTGAGTCCCTAGTACTAAATACACCAAAGTCTTGATCAAATTAATGAGTCAATTGTATTTCGCCTTCAAATACCCATGTTAACTTATAGATATAAGTTAGCTGAAAACCAACAATCGATGGGATAACAAAAATTCAATTTAAACACTTCACATAAACAAATTGACCAGTCCTTTCGAAACGGTTTGATGAATAAGCAAATGAATCTCTACCAATTAACTGCGATGGGAACCGCTAATTGGACGGATAACTATGTATGTTATTTTTGTACGCGGTTATTGAATTCATTATTTTGGATTGGCGTCACTCACCCTGTTAATGGTTTGAGCTCTATGCTTAATTGTACTAATGATATGGAATTTTATTATATTTTTAAAGGATATAGGGATGTAAGGGGCAAGGATAGTTAAATTTTTGATTTATATGGAGATATTTATACGTGTCAAGAGGTCCCTTTTTAACGCCCCACTGCTGGGCTCTCAATCACTTTCTGATATAGAACATCTGACCATAGTACAGCATGGTAGCTAGTAGCTAGCCAACTGCTGGTTGACGGAATTTAGATGTCTTTCGAAAATTATTTAGATTCTGTCAGTATACTTAGTTACAGAGATAAATTAAAATGCACATTACACTTTCTTAGATTTACGCGAATAATTGACATTTTAAATAAAACTATCTTTTCGGATTTTTTCTAGAATTTATTTTGATTTTTGATTCCCAACGTTTCGAATGCTTTACAGCAATCATGGTCACAGGAGAGACTGGGGTTTTAGATGTCTCAAAGGTATTACATATATAGTTGTTACAGAGGGCCTCCCCATTTATTTAAAATTATTTAAAAAGTTAAAATTCATTGGCCATAATTGATTATATTGAAAATACACAAAAAATCGAAACAAATAAGTACATTCTATATTTAAGATGGCTAAAAATTTTAATGTTAGTGCCAATTTCAATACTAATAAAGTCGAAAATCTTTTTAAATCTAGAAAACTCATGCCTCAAACTTGAATACTTAACATTAGTATTTCATTATAATGTATCGTTCTAGTGACCTACTGCCCACAAAATGGTAAAATTTATATGAAACAAAAGGTAAAAATATTAAATTCTATTTAAAAATATAAGTGCAAAACAAATTGTTCCACAATACTCGTAGCTTTGTAAGCCTACGTCGAATGAGGTAAAACAATTGAGAGATTAAAAGTAAGCGTGAAACCTGTTTTGTATACAAATAATATTTAAACGGTGGTTACGAGTTGTTTTATAAACAACTACCATTGCCCGCGGCTCCGCCCGCGTTCAGATGACCAAAAATCAAATTCGTAGGTTTTACATATTAGTATACTCTTACAGTGTAGTTTTTGTATTTTTTTATCAGAAATGAAATATTTTCCCGCGGTAAAAAGTATCCTATATGTCGACCCGGATAACCAGCTATCACCATACCAAATTTCATCAAAATCTGTCCTGTGGTTTTGTCGTGATGCGGTAATAGACAGACAAAAATTCTAAAAACTATAGATTCGGACTCTGTATCGATAATAATGTCTATTTCAATTAAATTTCCAAAAAAATATTTAATGTACAGATTCGACTTAGTTACAATTTTATTATATGTATATATTTTATATATGTAGATTATACTAGACTTGCTTCGTGTATTTGCGTGTAATTTGAGTTAAGCTCTTAGAATTTAAAATGATAATTCGTAAAGCATTTTTTAGGTTTGGTCGTGATCTTTAAAACCGATTAGGTTCTAGTTAATAGTTTTTAGGTTTACAAAACATTTCAATTTAATATCCATACTTATAAATGCGAAAGTAACTCTGTCTGTCTGTTTGTCTGTTACCGTCAGCTGAACTGATTTAGATGAAATTAGGTATGGATATAGTTTGAGCTATTGAAAAGGACATACGATAGTTTTAATCCCGGAAATCATGCCTTAAAGGAATTAAAGGGGGGTGGAAGTTTTTATGGGGGATCAATTATTTCTCAAGTAGGTAAGGGATATATGTATAGCTCATACCTATGTATGTTTGTATTCAGCCCTTTTTAACGTCTCACTGCTGGGCACGGGCCTCCCTTCAGTACGAGGGGACTCAGGCCACAGTCCACCACGCTGGCCAAGTACGGGTTGGCGGACTTCACATGTCTCTCGAAAACTTGCTAGGTTCCCTCAGACATGCAGGTTTCCTCACGATGTTTTCCTTCACCGTAAGGCAAGAATCATGTTAGAAATGATTCGCACAAGAAAATATCAGAGGTGCGAGACCCGGGAATTGAACCCTATTCACTCGGTGTCCCAAGCTAGCGCGCTACCACTGGGCTACCACTGCCTATGTATGTTTAGTCTATCTATTTCATACTAAGCGTCAAAACGCACCTCAATGATAGTTAAATAAGGTAAAAAACGGTAATAATATAACCTATAAACTTGTACATAAAACAAAATCTTTCTTTTTACGTTCTATCCTAAAGAAAGGTTGATCATAAGAAATACTACGTAGGACTAAAGTAGAGAATTTTATGCTTTACAACTTTTGCAATAACTCTAAATGTTATTTTGAACAAAAGGAACAAGATATTTACAAAAAAAAATAACGATTTTCGTGACCTCTGACTCCCGAAATCTTTTGACGCGTACTCGAGATTATGTGAGACTTTTGAACCACCTTATAAAATACAAAAATAAATTCTATGCCGTAAATAGTATTTTTTTTCAGTGCTCAGCAAAATCTCTTTTAGATTATTATTAATAACTAGCATAACCCGCGGCTTCGCTCGCGCTAAAACTACAAAAAAAATCTAAAAAGGTAGTTTTTATACAAACTTACATCCCATATTTTTAAGATATGACAGCCGACAATATTTTAAGATATGAATATCTAATAGGTAAACATGTACCTACAAATTTTACGTATCGAAATATGTTAGATTTGCTTTGCGTCGGCTGGCACCGACTTCGAAAATATCTGATTAGGTATCTATTCTAAATGAAAACCTCCATTTAGTTATTTTTTACATTTTAGTGCTTTGAAGTTGTTTTTTTTTTAAGTTTTTATCTTCTGTATAGTACCTATTGACACGTTTTGACATTATCAATAAAAAAAAATTAGAAACTCTTTTTTATATAGATAGGTAAATTCTATTCATACCTATATGTTTTCCTCAAATTCAATTCAATTCAATCCAATAATCATTAAGGTTGAATTTTGACCTCTGGGCGACCACTAGTTTTTATAAATATACTAGCATTGCCCGCGGCTCCGCCCGCATTCAGATGACCAAAAATCAAGTTCTTATGTTTTACATATTAGTATACTCTTAAATTGCAGTTTTTGTATTTTTTCTCAGAAATGAGATATTTTCTCGCATTAAAAAGTATCCTATATGTTGACCCGGATAACCAGCTATCGTCATACCAAATTTCATCAAAATCTATCCAGTGGTTTTCCCGCGATGCGGTATCAGACAGACAGACAGACAAAAATTCTAAAAACTATAGATTTCGACTTTGTGTCGATAATAATGTTTATTTCAATAAGATTTTCCAAAAAATATTAAATGTACAGATTCGGCTTAGTTACAATTTTATTATATGTATAGACAATGTCTATATTAATGCTAAGTATTAAAGTGGTCATAGGATATCTCCATATATTTTAATTATTAGTTCCATAACAACTGATTGCAAACCTGTTGGTGTGTTTATAATAATCATGAATTGAAAAGTATGTTGTGGAAAATTTTACTCGTTTGTACTCGCGATTCTGCTCACGTGGCTAGTTACAACATCTATACAAATAAATAAAATTGAAGTGCCTGTTTGTAATATCAAAATAACAGTTTTTTACTAAATGTTTATAAAAGTGCATACGGTACTTATAAGACAAAAATATTTTTTAAAATTTTTGTCGGTCTGTCTATCTATTTATTCCACATAAGCTTCGAAACTAACATATTTGAAAGTTGGTTAAAAAATCGAATAGAAATAGTTAAGCACTCTAATTCACGTGGCAGGTTTTCTCGGTTTGATATCAGCACGCCATTGTTTTGTTCTTAGTTTGGAATGATGCCAATTAAGGAAAGGTGGAAGCGGTTAGCGGACCGCGACCTTGCGCTGTGTTTATTTATCGCCCTGATTTTTAGTGATTTATTGATTGGTGGAACACAAATCTGTGGATACGCTTAAGACTTACTTTGGACTTCGATGTCCGCGTTTATTATCTAATATATAAAAATCTCGTGTCACGGTCTTCGTGGTCACAATCCTCCGAAACTGCTTGACCGATTTTAATTTTTTTTTGTATATTTGGTAGGTATGACAATAGGTTGTAAAATATTTTTCGACCTTCGAATCCCAGCCCCCATTTTTTAATTGCCATTTTAGTATTTTTGTATGAAAAAATATTATATAAATAAAAAGCGACGAACCCGAGCGAAGCGAGGATGAGTCGCTGTATAACAAAGCCAAAAAGTTTTTTTTTATGGATTGAACGTGGGCGTAACCGCAGGTGGTGCTAGTTTATAAATGCGAAAGCTTGTATGTATGTGTGTATGTATGTTTGTATGTATGTGTGTATGTTTGTTAGTCCTTCACGTATAAACGGCAAGACAAATTTGAATGAAATTTAGTACACAGATTATGACTTAAAGTAACAAGTGATGTAGCCGCCAATAATTTAAGATATGAATATCTAATAGGTAAATATGTGTTTTACGTATGGAAATATATTAGATTTGCTTTGCATCGGTTGGCACCGACTTCGAAAATATCTGATTAGGTATCAATTCTAAATGAAAACTCCCGTTTAGTTATTTTTTACATTTTAGTGCCTGGAAGTCGGTTTTTATTTTTTTTTAAGTTTTTATTTGTCCATAAATATATATTACTACTTATGATACCTTGAAAGGCCAACATTTCCAAGGTTTGAATTCCAGTTCACTAAAAATATTTTTAGTCAAACATAAATTGAAAGCTAATCTGAGAAGCGAAATTATAGCATATTGTTGAACTAGCAAACACGAAACCCATGTAGTTTTTCTGGCAATATGTCTATTGTTTTAGTATATAATCTATACATATAATAAAATTCTGAGTTGAATCTGTACATTAAATATTTTTTGGAAAATCTTATTGAAATGGAAATTATTATCGATAAAGAGGCCGAATCTATAGTTTTTAGAATTTCTGTCCATCTGTCTGTTTGGGAACGCATTAGGAGAAAACCACTTGACATATTTTAATGAAAATTAGTATGATGATAACTGGTTATCCGGGTCAGCATATAGGATACTTTTTACTGCAGGAAAATATCTCATCCCTGAGAAATCTATACTAAACGTTAAAACCTAACTAGTGACGAACCCCAGCGGTGTAAGGGTGAGTCGCTAGTAAAATAATAAGCTTCATCCACTCTTAAGTATTTCATTGAAGTTTAAACTATAATTCCTATATAACTTCATTGTTACTGCCCTTCATAATGAATTGTGGAACGCGGAATTTGGCAAAGCTACAAAACATAGAAAACATATAAATTTACAATTCTGCATCTTTCTTTCTACTTTAACTTTATAAATACTTGGCATTTTTAGCACCATCTAGTATTATATGATCTGTGGCACTACTTTTACATTATTGAAGTACTAACGTGTTTTTCTACTGATCTACGTAACTACTGATGCGACTCACATATGTAAATGTTGTTTTTGGCGGAACCCTAATTCCTTAAAATAAAAGTAGCCAAAGTTACTCCTTATAATGCCAGTGAAAGTTTCGTCATAACCGTTACAGCTGTTTTTGTAATCTCAAAAACAAAGAGACAGACAAAAAAACTATTTTTCTTATACGTACCATATATACTTTTATATGCATTTAGTTAAAATTTGTTAATTAAAAAAAAATATTACGACTTTAACACAGCACCATCTAGTTGCATAATACGCTACGAGGCTTGTGTTATGGATATCCAAATAGTTGATACACTACACATATTATATAACTTTAAATACATACATATTATAAATATAAATGACTAGAGAACAAATATATATGCTCATCACACAAATGAACGCCCCCAGCGGGACACAAACCCGCGACCGCTGGCACAGCAAGTAGGGTGGGTCACTACAAAAATCCAAACGTGTTGTCAAATTATTATACTAGTGAATTTATGAGTCGCTAGTTTATAATATATCGCCCACGTCACTTAGTGCCTAACATTAAGTTATACGTGTGCCCCAACCAAAACCTATTTGTAAACTGAATTTTATTCAAATCAGTTCAGCCGTTTTAGCATGAAAGATCAACAAACATACATACAATCTTTAGCATTTATAATAGTAGTCCTTTAGTACTCGCAAAATTAGTTAGTTACTAACATAAACTAAAAATGAAAACAAAATCTTAGCTGCCCCGCTTTATCTTGTATTTTGGGCAGAATTTCTGAGGCACGCAACACTGTCACTAGTTTATGGGCTAAAAGCTCCAGGTGTTGGAGTGTTGCATCGTTAGAATCACTATCACCAGAATATATGAGCGCTCTTGAACTAGAACGTGTTTCTAGTCTTTAATTTTGTTTATCATCTCTTTTGTTTGCATTTTGGATAATTTACTTATAAGAGATGATAATTGAGAATTTTCTTAGTTGTATTAATTAAAGAAAGTTTTGTACGATCTTAAATAAAACTATCCTTTCGATTTTTTTCGCGGATTTATTTTGATTTTTAGTTATCGACGTTTCGTTTGAGACATTTAAAACCTTACTTAGTCTCTCATGTGACCATGATTGCTGTAAAGCATTTGAAACGTTGGGAACCAAAAATTAACATAAGTCCACGAAAAAATCCGAAAAAATAGTTTTATTTCAAACTAGCATTGCCCGCGGCTTCGCCCGCGTTTAGATGACCAAAAACCAAATTCTTAGGTTCACATATTAGTATACTCTTACATTGCAGTTTTTGTATTTTTATTTTTTTCTCAGAAATGAGATATTTTCCCGCGGTAAAAAGTATCCTATATGTTGACCCAGATAACCAGCTATCACCATACCAAATTTCATTAAAATCCCTCCAGTGGTTTTTCTGTGATGCGGTAACAGACAGACAGACAGACACACAGACAGACAGACAGACAGACAGACAGACAAGTCTAAAAACCATAGATTCGGCCTCTGTATCGATAATAATGTTTATTTCAATAAGATTTTCCAAAAAATCGATACGCACTCATATTCAAACATACGAATTTTTAATAGTAGAGTGTTCAGAATGAACGTAATATTAAATATATTTGCTGTATTCTACACTTCTTTTTATTTATGACGATAGTCTGCTTACCTTATAAGTATTTATGGCTTCTTGTCTGGCTTCTTGATTAATTTTAGGTGTCAAGGCTCATTTACACTCGATAGACATTAAGAATGTTTGCTTAAGGACACTATAAAATTCTTATTTGTGATACAAATATAAACAGTACTTGTGTAATATAAAAATACTAGCTGTGCTCCGTGGTTTCACCCGCGTTAAATTTGTTTGATTATAAACATCAGTTTTACAGTAATGTATGGAAGTCTGTCTGAGCTGTTGACATTTATGATTACTGCTCAGCTTCCTTGGGTAGTAGCATGATGATATATATCTTCCTCAATAAACAGGCTATGTAATTCAAAAAAAATCAAATCGGATTAGTAGTTCCTGAGATTAGTGCGTTCAAACAAACAAACAATAAGCAAACTCTTTACTCTACAACTCTTCTCTTTACAATATTAGTATAGATATGTATTACGAAACATTGCTATTCATATTATCCATAACGCGTAATACCGCAAGTTCAAATCCTCACTGCAGGATATTTGATGTATACATATGTACCAATGTATTTGGTCTTAGTATTATTTGTATCGATCCCTTTGTAACGTCCCACTACTGGGCACTGGGTCTTAAAAAAGCGACAAGTGATAGAGTGCCTTTTGATATTCCTATGATTAGATAATAAACGATATTCAATAAAGTGTATCAAGACTAATCTACATCTACACTAATATTATAAAGAGGACAGATTTGTATTTTTGTATGTTTGTAACGAATAAACTGAAAAACTACTGTAAAGATTTAGATGAAATTTGGTAAGAAGATAGTTTGATACCCTGGGAAGGACATAGGATATTTTTTATTTCGGAAATTATCTGTTAAAGGGGAGAAAACGGGGATCAAAGTATGTATGGGGAATCAACTTAGGGACAAACCCGAGCGAAACGATGGTGAGTCGCTAGTAATAAATAAAAGCCTTTAGAAAGAAACGCTGTAAAATTTCAGGAAAATCTAAAAGTAAGTAATTTCACTTTAGAAACATTTATGGCACACAAATTACAACAACATCGCATGCATATGATGAAATTATCCATTTCGACATGTTACCGTGTTGGCGGCAAAAAATTGTGCTTAATAGTAAGTATATTTTTCCGTCAACGATAATTTTTATTTAAAATTTTCGTTTGCTTCCAAGAAAATATTTTATAGTGCAAGAGGACTAACTTACGTGCAATTCTGAAGCTATAGAAATAATAATTTAAATAATTTAATGCTTTGTAGACTAAAATTTATTATGCTGTGAGATAGTCTACAAGTATTTTGATTTTTTAATAATTAATATAATAAACTTGCTGACCCGGATGTCCTACGAGCATCTTAATTCTAATTAAAATTTAAATAATATAATTTAAAATTTATATATAAAAACAAAAATACTATCAGTTACCTTATCCAAATATTGTCCAACATTTAAAAAAAATTATCCGAATCGGCTTTTCATAATGCTCAAGTAATCCGTTAGTAATGCTAACGGATACTATTTCATTTGTATTACATACATCAATTCTTAGAAAATAAGTAGTAAAAAATCTATAAATATAACACCGTTGAAGGATCGATGAATCCACATACTCGAAAAAAACAAAATGTCCCTGATGAAATATTGTCTGCAAGACTAAAGTTCAGGCGTATTGTATTGATAATTTTTTAGCTGTTCAATAATTTTATTGGATTAAAAATTTACCTATCGCATGTATTCGCATCAATTTGTGTCGGCTGTAATTATGAGGTAGAAATGGTCGTCTGGTTCGGACCGGGCTTTTGAATGCCTCGTTACCTACGCTCTGTACCTTTTATAGTGCGATACGTCCGTCATAAACTGCGCTTTTATGTAGTGCGATGAAAAAATTTTGATTTTTATTTATGGTTAAAAAATTATACCCTTTGATTCATTGTTCGCTGTTTTGGCTATTTCTACCTTTATTCTGAATGTTTGTTTGGAGTCATTGTAAAATAAATGGGAATATTATTTTATTCTTTCAATATGAACTCAATTTCTAAAGGAAAAGCAACATATTTCAGTTGATTTTGTTTTATAATATGTTAGGAGTTAAGATTTATATCACTAACATGTATGTATACGTATCGTTATTTCAAACCATCAGTATAGATGATAGAGGCTCTCAAATTAATATTGTGTCTTCCGAAACAATTGTCGGAATCGGTCAAGTAAGGCCGAGCATTTGTTTTCAGTCCAATAGCTGTTAACCCTGGCTTCTCGCCAGCGCACCTCGTTTACGTAAGCACCATATCGCCGCTTGGTAAATCAGACGCGATCGTGACGTGTACAGCTAAATATCACGCTCCGTTTCACATTTCCAACAGATTGTCATTGTCATGTTGCTACAAATAAGTAAGTTCTGGAACGAAATTTTGTTTATTCAAACGTTTTAATTTATCAGCTTCGAAATTTATGAAGGGTTCTCGAGTACAGATATTTATATGTTTTTATATTATTTTATCGCAAGATTTACGTTATATAATTCTAAAATTAGGAAAACTCATACATTTGTTATGTATTATGTTTATATCAAATAAGGAATTTTATAATGTACTAGCGGCTCACTCTCGCTTCGCTCGGTTTCGTTTTAAATACATATGAATAGTTATTAGCCGGCGTTAGCCATATAAATTTTAAGTTTTTTTTCGTTAATTTTTCTCTTTATTAAAACCTTCCGTGAACCTTAAGGAACACACAAAAAAAATTAGCCTAATTGGTCCAGCCATTCTGGAGTTACCAGCTTACCTTCGCTTACCAACATTCATTTTTATTTATATAGATGTAATAGTAATCTAACTACATCAGACAGAATAATTACAAACTAAAATCGTAATATACAAGTTAAAGGGTTTGCGGTTCATCGATATCTACTACTAATAGAGAGTCAACGTAAAAAAACACAACATTTTTGAAGGTTCACCGTGAAATCCAATTACTCCCCTCACTGGTTTCGAATGAGCATTCCCGCTGTGGACTAGTTTTATTGAAGGAAACCTGTGCGTGAGGTGCTTGTAAAATTCACCGGAACCCTTTAATATTCATATAAATAAAAAGCTGTAGACTATACGTACATATATGTACGTATATGTACATATACGTTTCTTACTATAAATGTTTTATTTCAATTATATTGTGTTTACAAGCATTTGTTGATTTGACCTATTTCAGTTATATCGTTAAAAATATTTTTACTGCCAATTATTTTTCATATTGCTTACTCTTATATTATATTAATTTTTCTCTAATTTTTAAGGTGATGTACAAGCAATTTCTTTTTGCTCAAAATTAAACTTTAAGTTTTATAGTTTTATATATATTTATATATATAATAATATATATATATATATATATTATATTATATATTATATATATATATATATATATATATATATATATATATGCGATACTGTCTACTTCTAACAAGTTATATATTATATTAGATATAGGCTAATATTCTTATAACAGACTTTAGTTATAGATAGAGCTTTTACTTTCATATAATGTAAGCTAAATTCTAGAGAACAAAACCAAAATAAATTGATAGAAAGGAAGAAGAAGAAACATTTAACTAACATAAAGTTTTTTTTTTGAAACCTATACATATAATAGAATTCTGAGTCGAATTTGTACATTAAATATTTTTTGGAAAATCCTATTGAAATAGTCATTATTATCGACCCAGGCTGAATCTGCGTGTCTGTCTGTCTGCCTGGGAATGCATCCCAACATGAAAAAACCACTGAACAGGTTTTGATGGTATAATGATAGCTGGTTATCTGGGTCAATATGCTGCAGGAAAATATCTCATCTTTGAGAAATCTATACTAACCGTTAAAACGTACATAGGGATGAACCCGAGCAGTGCGACGGTGAGTCGCTAGTATTATATGTACGTGTGAGTATGTTTAACTTGAAGCATTTCAACATTTGTTTTGATATTTGTCATAAATAACAACAATAGAATCGTCCTTCATATTTCTTTTATAGCTTTAACCGATGAGATTTTTAATTCAGCTCGATTTGGTTTCGACTCGCTTCCAGTTTTTCGTATTTTCTGCTCTACTTTCCTTTTGTTCCTTTCATTTTGATCTGTTCTCTTATAAACATCACTCGACTGAAATGGTATATAAATTTAATGATTGAAACGGCTTACTTATTTTTATTGATCAATTTATTATTTTACATCTATCTTTGTAAATTAATCTATCATATATATTAATTTCTCCCGCAACCATGTTTGCTGTAAAGTATTCAAAACGGGAACAAAAAATCAAAATAAAACCACCACAAAATCAGAAAAGATAGTTATTTAAAATGTTAAATTCGCATAAATCTAAGAAACTATTATTTTTAATCTATATCATATAAATCTATAATAAAATACGCTAAAAATATCCTTAAATTTATATTTAATAATAAATTGTGCAATATATTAAATAAAACTATTTTTTCGGTTTTTTTCGCGGATTTATTTGGATTTTTGGTTTTATTTAAAATATCAAATATTCGCGTAAATCTAAGAAAGTATTTTGTGCGATATAGTTATTTAAATGCAACATTTGGTAAGCAAAAATTGTACAGCTTATGTATAGGTACTAGACCTACGTGGTGGTTGAAGTACCTTCATTAAAAAATTGAGCGTTCTAGAGGGCAGACTTTGGACTTAATATATTTCCGTTAATAGGGAATAAGAACCTTTTGATGTCGCAGCTAAAGTGTCTATAAAAGCTCGAGTACAATCAATTTATAATACATAAAGTGGTCTGTGTAGATATTATAGTGAAATATAGTATTTTAATCAAATAACACACTATAAAAATGACAGTTTGTATGTATGTATATATGAGTTTGTTGATCCTTAACGCTGAAATCGCTGGGCGAATTTTGATTGAATTTAATATGTATTCAGCTCTTTTTAACGTACCACTGCTGGGCACGGGCCTACCTTCAGTACGAGGGGATCAGACACACCACGCTGGCCAAGTGCGGGTTGGCAAACTTCACATATCTTTAGAAAACTCGTTAGATTCTCTCAGACATGCAGGTTTCCTCACGATATTTTCCTTTACCGTAAATACAAGTGGCTGTCCTGTTGGAAATGATTCGTACATGAAAACATCAGAGGTACGAGACCCATGATTTGAACCCGCTTCACAAGGTTTTCCAACTTGGTATGATCATTCAATTCAAAAATCATATTTTGTACGTATTTTCTGCCTTTTCATTACAATTAATTACATTAAAAAAACAAAAAATGTTTTTTATCACATTAGCTTACTTATAAACAACTAGCGACTCACCCTCACTCCGTTTACTATTACGTTTCAACGGTTAATATTAGAAATCTCTAAAGATGAGATATTTTCCCGCAGTAAAAAGTATTCTATATGTTGAACCAGAGAACCAGCTATCATCATACCAAATTTCATCAAAATCTGTCTAGCGGTTTTCTCGTGATGCGTTCCCAGATAGACAGACAATAATTCTAAAAACTATAGATGCGACCTATACATTAGATTTACCGATGATAATGACTATTATTTCAATACGATTTTCCAAAAAATATTTAATGTACAGATTCGATTGTTAGAATTTAATAATATGTACACACACACACACACACACACACACACACACACACATATATATATATATATATATATATATATATATATATATATATATATATATATATATATATATATAAATTTTGATACGCTTTCTATAGAAAAGCTGTTGTTTACCATTAATTGAAGTTGAGTGGCATTTATAACCGAGGGAATAAATATTTGATAACCGAATACTTTATCCACCTAAAAATCTAAAAATATTATGAACTAACTAAAAAGGATTACTTTTTGCCCACAAAACTTAGTAAAAATTGATACATGATATAAAATTTGATTGAATTTTAAATAAAAATGTTGCATCAAATTTTTACTACAGCCATTTCGGAAGTTATCATCTCGAGAGCTCGATTTTTGCAAATCACACCTTTTCGTCTAACTTAGTCGGTATATAAACATATATTTGGCCTAAAGCCAACTCAGGATAGTTCCAATAAGAAATGTCACACAAACTCACACTTAAATAACATTTTATAGTGCCTGCCTGAACAGGTGGACACGTTTCAAGTACGGAGAAGATTTCAACTGACTAGATGCCTTTTTAAAAGGCTGTGGAGTTAAAAGTGAATTAGGCTCTGTACATAGACGATACTGACAATGATAAATTGAGTACATTTATTTAATTAGATCGTGATTTTTGATGTCGTGCTTTTGTTATATAATTTTTGGTGATGGGAATTTAAATGATTTTTTAATTATTAATTGTTAGTAAGGAGGCTGTGGTTGGTTGATCTTTTATACAAAAGACAAATAATAGTTTTTTTTTTAATTCTATATGTATAATAAGCTTTTGTAAAGTTAAATAAAATTTATCACCCATCATCTACGAGTATCATCCAAAAATCCTTTCTTACTGCTCACTCACTTTGTCCATTAAGAAGTGTTTTGTACAAATTCTTATAATAATAATAATATATAATATAGTCTTTTATTCAGATCAAAATTATTACAATTATATGAAAGAGAACAATACATGAAGAACTTACGTTTAAATCTAAGCTAGTCTTTATTTGAATTTTGCTTATTCTCTGTAGATCTGTTTGCCAGTCGGCAAAGGCCTCCTCCAATCTTTTCCACTCGTATCTTTCATGAGCCACCCTGTTCCATGTTACAACTGCCATTTGTCTTATGTCATCATCCCATCTTTTTTGTGGCCTACCTCTTTTCCTTTTTCCTTCTCTAAGATACCATCGTGTCAAAATTTTCCTCCATTTATCTTTTCCTCTTATCGTGTGCCCTGCCCATCGCCATTTAAGCCTTCTAATTTTGCATGTTATGTCGATAACCTTTGTTTTGCTCCTTATTACACGGTTTCTCAGTCGATCTGACTTTTTCACATGCATCATGCTCCTTTCAATTGCATATTGGCAGGATGCAAGTTTGCTGGTCGTATTTTATGATAAGGTCCATGTTTGGCTGCCATACATGAGAACTGGTAGTATGCAGCTGTTAAATATTTTGCTTTTTATATTGTTTTTTATCTTTCATGATTTCTTTTAAACCCCAGTAAAAATTCTTACTTATAATAAATCCAGCCATTAAGTCAATGAGAGTTAGAATTTTAGTAAGCAAATTAAGATGCTATTAGAAAATATAGTATTTAATTATAATTATCAAACAAATCAATAGACCAAATATAGATATGACGACACGTTTGGCTCAGTTTGTAGCCTACTTGCTGTGCCAGCGGTAGCGGGTTTGAGTCCCGCTGTAGGCATTCATTTATGTGATGAGCACGAATATTTGTACAACAGTCATGGGTATTTATATTTATTATATGTGTGTATTTAAAGTTATATAGGTATGTGTAGTGTATCAACTATCTGGTATCCATAACACACGCCTCGTAGCTTACCATGGAACTAGATGATGCTGTGTATTAATAACCCAACATATTTTTTTTAATAAAGCTAAAACCAATAACAAATTACTGATTATCATATTAAGCTATCTCTGATACATCCCACATGTTTCTAACAAATCAAACTTTGTGATTGATCTAGATAAATGCGATAAATTATACGAAGTACTGGCTTCGACTTAAAGCAGCTGTACGTGACTTAAGGATGCCAGTAAGAATACGGCAGACGGGTTAAGATATTGTGCTAAATTGTTTCTATACGTCAAGAGTTGAGATTTCCCAGCACTTATATTTGTTGAAATTTGTTTTCTGTACTAATAAATGCAAAAGTTTGTACGTGTGTTTATGGTTGTGACTATGCCTAGACGGATTTAGACTTAATTAAAGTACAATAATATAGTGTAGTCTATGACCTGGAATAACACGTAGACTACTGTTAGTTTTTAAATTAACGCCTAAAGGCACTTCGGAGCAAAGCAAGAAAAAAGCGCTAGTGACAAATACTTAATGTGTGATGATGATGATGTGACACCATTTAAAATTAATATATTTAAGGATGTGTAAAATTGGGAAAGCACTTAAACAAACTATCGATATGTTAGTTCCTGATAATTTAGCTTTCTATTGGTAAAAAAATGGTTAAAATCGGTCCAGTAGTTTCGGAGCTTATTCCGTACAAACAAACGAACAAACAAAAAAACTTTCCTCTTTATAATATTATTATAGACATTTTTACTTTTCACATATTCGTATTTTTATAACATTGTTAACAACTACGAACTATTTTCACTACTATTTCAGAATAAGTTGTCGTAAACAAATAATTAGGCTTTTTAAATAAAACTATCTTTTCGGATTTTTCGCGGATTTATTTTGATGACGGGAACTTTGTGATGAACTTTTTGATTTGGTGCCACCGTTACGATTCTGTCATCGTACCCTTCGCCGTCGGGTTGGATGTCATCCACACATTTTAGATGCTTGGCATCCTACAAATGTATTTGCATCTCGTTCTTTTTTACCTCGAACGTGCAAAATGTGGAATGATCTTCCTCATGAGGTTTTACCTGAGCGCTATAACATGCTTCAAGAGCCGTGTCTTCAGGTCCCTTAAAGGCCGGCAACGCATTCGAGACTCCTCTTGTTTTGCAGATGTCTATGAGCGGTGATAGCCACTTACCATCAGGTGGATCGTTTGCTCGTTTGCCCCTTTTTTCTATAAAACTACAACCAAAAATCCAAATAAATGCGCGAAAAAATCTCAAAAGATAGTTTTATTTAAAATGTCAAATAAAAGTATTACTATTTAGGCTTTTCTTTTAAATTCATATATTACCGTCCGCATGAGAAACCTTTTTATATTCTGAAGTACTTATACTAGATAGAGTAAAACGACCACAAAACTTCACTCTCTAAATTCAACTTTATTAAAGTTCAACTACAACTGAATTAGCTAGCTTAGTTGTTAGAATAATTAAATGCAAAATTCTGCTTCCAAAATCTCCATTTGTTTACGAATTTCAAAGCTTTTGTTGTAAAATTGTAAAAATGTTAATGATATAAGCATGTGTGATTATTGGTGGTGGAAAGATTAATTTTTAGAATAAAAAGTTGTACTAGTAAGCTAAAGTAATATCTGATCTTATGAATTTGAATAATTTAATATTCTCTTAGTAATTATATAATATTACGTACATAATTTTTAACGTGATCAATGAAATTAATCAATTGGCCGATTTTATTTTAAAGGTTGTAATCGGGCTTACGAAGCTGTAGCGCTGTAAAAAAAGTATTTATAGCTTTCTTTGCTTTAAAATTGTATCTTACTAATATTATAAACGCCAAAGTTTGTTAGGATGGATGTACGAATGTTTAGATGGATGTTTGTTTCCTTTCACGCAAAAAACTACTAAACAGATTTTATCGAATCTTTGCAGTAATATAGCTTATTCACCCACACACAAATACTATAATTTACAAAGAATTCTCATACTTAAATGAACTATAAGGAAGGAACCGCGGGAAAACATTTGTGAAAAACAAAACAAACTCAAATCTTAAAACAAAATATCAAAGGTTAAGGACAGATACTTTGTTTTTTATATTTAAAAATTCTCCTCCGACCAGACGTAATAAAACAAGTTTATATAGGAAAATTTAAACAGCTCATCAACGTGCCTTCCCTCGAGTATTTGAAAATTTAAAAACGCTTAGAATGAAAGATTTTCTTGTAGTTTTTGATATCTCAATCAGAATTCAATATTCGATTTGTGCGATTGGTATTACATATTGCTTGGAGTCGTAAAAGTCTAGTCCACTCATAACCTTGATTTTCGCCGAGATATGAGTATATTGGCAGTTTGTAGGGAAGCTTATGATAGGAATTATGGATGGGATGAACAAAGTAATGGCTTTGTTAGTTTGTCTGTATATTTTATGGGTTTTTTATGGTACAAAGTCATTTACAATTTTCATGTTTATAAAATAGTTTATTCTTCATATTCGTCACTCTTCGTCAATATCTACCATCTATACGTATAATAAAATTCTAATTTAGTCGAATCTGTACATTAAATATTTTTTGGAAAAACTTATTGGAATAGTCATTATTATCGATTTAGAGGCCAAATCCATAGTTTTAGAATTTTTGTCTGTCTGTCTGTCTATCTGAGAAAGCCTTACGAGAAAACCACGGAACAGATTTTAATTAAATTTGGTATGATGATAGCTGGTGGTCCGGGTCAACATATAGGATACTTTTTATTGTGGGAAAATATTATCTCATTTATGAGAAATCTATACTAACCGTTAAAAAACATATCTATCTAACGACAAACTCGAGCGAGGGTGAGTCGCTAGTTCAATAATATTTTTATATATAAATAGGCAACGACAAAAAATTTCAGTACTTTTGTTACCCCCGACGCAAAAAGAGGGTGTTATAAGTTTGACGTCGATGTCTGTCTGTGTGTGTGTGTGTGTGTGTGTCTGTCTGTGGCATCGTAGCTCTCAAACGGATGGATCGATTTCGATGCGGATTTTCTTTATTTGAAAGCCAGTTTCCTTACGGTGGTTCTTAGCTATATTTGGTTAATATCGGTCCAGCAGTGTAAGAGTATAAGCTCTTTTCCAAAACGATGTAAGGCATTTTGGCGTATGATTACTCGATTAAGCGCTCCACGCGTGCCAGTGTAATCGTTAAATGACAATTAATTTGCGTAGGGGGTTTTTTAAATTTTTAATTTATAACTATTCTCTTCTATTGTCAACCTGATATATAAAAAAATATTTTATTGTTGTACGTTGTTTTCTGTAACCGATGCAAGCCAACTTGATGCCATTATACAGAATAATTACTGGATGGCTTAAAATTAAAGTCTAAATTTTTAAACTGCAGACACTCGGCGAAATGTAATTTATTAAGATTTTATGTAAATATTAAGTATACCTATTAACGTGCATTTTTACTCCAATTTAATTTTGACCCGACGAAAAAAAGGGAGAAGTTTCTCAATTCGACACGTATTTTTTTATATTTGAGTGATGAGACAGCAATCATTAATCCAAAAAAAGTATCATTTGATCTCAAATAACGAACTTTTTAGTTTTATTAACCACTATCTGCTCACCCTTGCTTCGCTCGGGTTCGCCTGTAGAAAATCAAAAACAAACCTGTCCCACGGGAATTTTACGGAATAAAAATATAGCCTATGTGTTATTCCAGACTTTTATCTATCTCTGTGCTAAATTTCATTCAGATCCATTCAGCCGTTCTGGTGTAAAGAATAACAAACATCCATACATCCACATTCACAAACTTTCAAATAATATTTAATATTAGTATAGATCTTCGAAAAAAGAGTATGTATAATGAACAATTCGCATACTGAGTTAACAGGTCTTTAAGAACTGAACGTTAAGAAATAACTGGACGAAGTTTTTCATGTCCTATAGATAACTTTAGTCGGTGCCAGCCGACGCAAGGCAAGCAAAAATGAACGATCCGTATATAGAAGCATTAACCTAATGTACATAATAAATAATTATAACTACATCTATGTATACATATAATAAAATTCTACCTGAGCCTAATCTGTACATTAAATATTTTTTGGAAAATCTTGTTGAAATAGACATTATTATCGATACAGAGGCCGAATCTATAGTTTTAAGAATTTTTGTCTGTCTGTCTGTCTGTCTGTCTGTCTGTTACCGCATCACAGAAAAGCCACTGAAGGGATTTTGATGAAATTTGGTATGGTGATAGCGGGTTATCCGGGTCAACATAATATAAGATACTTTTAACCGCGGGAAAATATTTTATTTCTGAGACAAAATACAAAAACTGCAATGTAAGAGTATACTAATATGAAAAACCTAAGAATTTGATTTTTTCCCATCTGAACGCGGGCGAAGCCGCGGGTAATGCTAGTCTATCTATATAAAACGACTGTTACCAATTTTTTTTATTAAAACACGAAAGCTCATCAATAGCTACTTAACTGAAAAAAAAAGAAAATCAGTTGACAAACACAGGAGAAAAAGGTCCTGAACTGTTTGGACTTTGCCTATTTATACCTAATCTATGAAACATCAGAGGAGAATTCGTGACGAAAAATCCGACCTAAAGCATTTTATTGAGCTGAATAGTACCGCAAAATACGATTGGGCAGTTCAAGCGATTTAGATCCATCCATTTGCCAGGTTTATACGTTATCTGTTCGATTGGACTGGACCCCAAATGAGCGGTGTGGGTGCGCTGTTTTATTAGATTGATGATGCGATATACTTGCACTGGTTGAAATAGAATATATATATCTATATATTATGTGTAACTATGCCAGTTTAATCGTTTGTAAATTATTTTTGTACAGCACAGTGGTAGTGTTAATTGGTTAGAATTGTATAAGGTTTGGATTTGATCACTGAAAAAGTATGGGTTTAAATTAAAGTTTTTTTTTATAAAACTAGCGATTTATACTCGCTTCGCTCGGGTTTGTTCCTGGGTTGCTTCCCCATACAAACTTTTATCCCCATTTTCGCCCCATTAAGAGATGATTTTTGAGATAAAAACTATCCTATGTCCTTCCCAGGGTCTCGAACTATCTTCTTACTGAATTTCATATAAATCGGTTTAGTAGTTTCGGAGCTTATTCGGTACCAACAAACAAAATAATCTTTCCTCTTTATAATTATTAGTATAGACTAGCGTATGTTTTAATTTTTTTGAGCGGAGCCCTAATTATTTTTCTAAAATAAAAGTAGTCTATGTTTCTCCCAATAATATTCGCTATCTTCTGGTGAAAGTCCCGTCAGAATCAGTCCAGCGGTTTCAGAGATTATCCGGAACAAACAGACAGACAGACAAAAATGTTAAAAATTGTGAAACGCTGTTATTTTGACATTCAAACAGGCACTTCAATCTTATTTGTCTGTATAGATATGGCATTATTTTAAAGGAAAAGATTAAAATTTTAGATTCGTTGTTCTAATTACGTATGTTATGTTTTTTATATATGTCTTTATTTGGGTTTTAAAATATCTATTTTTACAAAGGTATGATGACAATAAGAATTATATTATAAGCAAAATTTTCCATTTGAAAAGAGTTCTTACACGATTAAAATTTCATTTAATCATCTAAGGATTCTTCAACTTATTTTAAATTAAAAAGTATGTCACTAGTTTTATATAATTTACTAGCGACTCACCCTCGCTTCGCTCGGGTTCATCCCTAGGTTGATTCCCCATACAAATTTTCATCCCCATTCTTTACCCCTTAAGGGATAATTTCCGGGATAAAAAGTCGGGATAAAAGATCCTATGTCCTATCCAGGGTGTCAAACTATCTTATTACCAAATTTCATCTAAATCGGTTCAGTAGCTCCAGAGATTACCCACTACAACGTCACAAACACACAATTTACAAACTTTACCTGTTTATAATATTAGTATAGATGTAAACACCATGTTCAATTACATCGGACTTGTATGAAATACGTGACAAGAGCCTTGTTGAATATTATCACTGATAAGTGGCAACTTGTTTTATAATATTTAAATGACGTTGTTTAACATAAGTACTTTCACGCAATTTCAATTCTGATGATGCTTAATATATATAAAGTAGTTTTTGCTCGAAGCTCTGATCGCAGGTAATTGGGACGGGGATAAAATTCGTCATGATGCAATCTATCTATATGCGTGCGAAATTTTATCCAAATCTGTTAAGCTATTTAAGAAAAGGTAACAAACAGACAGAGTTACTTTTACGTTTTAATATTCTATTATAGTTAGTGATTGTAGAGTGCCTTATCTAAATCGTCGTATATATAGTATTCAACTTTGGCTCCGCGTATATAAGCCTCAGGGCATTGAAAGCTATTGTATTTAAGAATAATGTATTTCTATTAAAAATTACCTATTATAATATATAAATGAATAAATTTAATATCTTTTTAACAATTTGAGAAGAGCCTACCTAAGGAATTTATGTATTAATTATATATTAATGGGATTATATATTAATTATATTTTATTTCATAAACATTGCCTAATGTCAGTAGGTACGTTATATTAAACTCACTTAGGAGAGCGACATTATGTATTATGTACACTCCATTTAAAGATTCATATCTCAGACATTGAACCTGCCACCTTTGGCGTAGAGGACATGCTAGTTAGATTTCACGCATGGCACTTACACCGTAAAATATCTAAAAATCTGGAAAACGCTGAAATATGCTTTGAATTCGCAATATATATATATATATATATATATATATATATATATATATATATATTAAAAATACTTGATATTCAAATAGAAATTTCTGTGAAAATTTTTCATCACAATCATCCTTTGCCCGCTATGTGTTCAGAATAAAAATTTAAAAGTATAATGTTTGTGGTCAAAGTTACCACGTGCAGTTCTAATACGTGGTGGTCTCGTGCTTGAATAATATATTTTAGTGGCCTCTGAGTGCCTACTGGCAAACCTTCAGCAAACATGGACTGATAGCTCTGACTTTTAGTTAAAAGTTATTTAATGAATCAAAAATCGTAGTCGAATTCATTTTAATTCTGAATTTAAATTGTATTTTCAGATATTTGACGATCTTGCTGATATATATATATATATATATATATATATATATATATATATATATTTATATATATATATATATATATATATATATATATATATATATATATATATATATATATATATATATTAAAATAAAATCGTGATAAGATCCGAAAAGATATTTTTATTTTAAAATTTCAAATATTTGCGTAAATCTCCAAAAAAGAAAGTATTACATTCCTAAGTAGCTTCTAGTGACTGCCTAATATCCCATGAGAAGCACCCTAGTCTACCGCTAAAATAATAGTAGCAAAAGTCACCTTTACAAAAAAACATTGTAATTCAGGCTAAAAACATATAAAAAAACTAGAAACTTCGCAGTTTTAGTGAGATTTTTTGTTTCCGACGATTTGAGTACAGCAAAAATGATTATGGGATATATTTCCCACCTTGAAAATATCCAAAAAGGGCAGTTTTTAAATAAATATTTACATGTGTTTGAAAAGAGCGAGTGCAGATCATTATTAATCACTACATAGTACATAGAATAAAACAAAGTCGCTTCCCGCAGTCTGTCTGTTCCTATGTATGCTTAGATCTCTAAAACTACGCAACAGATTTTGATGCGATTTTTTAAATAGATAGAGTGATTCAAGAGCAAGGTTTTAATATATAATTTGTTAAGTTTTGTCCGGGAGCTTTTAACGAAAACGCTGCCTTAACCCTTTGAGATATAACAAAATAATGTATGGTGGAATTGTGTATCTTATATAGGTCTACAGAAAAGTCCGCGATGGCATATGTCTATCTCTTAAGGATAACATACTATATCGGGACGAACCCGAGCGAACCGAGGGTGAGTCGCTAGTTACCTTTGAGTATATATTAAAATTTAGCAGTGTAATCAAATCGTCAAAACTAAAGACCACTTATTTGTGAATTTCAAATAAAACATTCATTTTCATAGAAATATAATATTGTGCGAATTCAGCCAAAACATTCGTAACAAAGTGAAAAAAATTAAAGTAAATAAAACAGTACTTTTTCATCGGAGTGATGTGATAAAAGTGCTCGGATGATTTAATGGATCACTATTGCATTACAAAACCAATGAAGGATAGGTTTTTTGTAACTGATTGTAAATTTTATTAATTTGCTATAACTTTATATTAATTTATACTTCATACTAGTAAAGGCAGTATTTTAACACGCTTTTATTAAAAAGACTAGCCACTCACCCTCGCTTCGTTCGGGTCCGTTGCTAGGTGATTCTTTAAATTAACATAAGTTTTTTTTTTAAATATATAAATCAAACTTTAACGTCACCAGTTTACTTATATTAAAATTTAATTTATTATAATGTTTATTACAGTGTATCTACGGGTGTTACGTACATTCCGCCATCTTGCCAACCTTCCATCGAAGATGTTACTGGCTGCTACAAGTAAGTTAAAAAAAAGTTTTTATTTTTATATAAAATCAATGGGTTTTCAATTTCTAGACCGATTATCTTTATTTGTAATTACATCTAATAATACCTATATAATAATACATATATTATATACTATAGCTATACATATGTGTATGTACAAATGTTAGTTTTTTGGTTCTGTCTGTCTGTCTGTCTGTCTGTCTGTCTGTCTGTCTGTCTGTCTGTCTGTCTGTCTGTCTGTCTGTCTGTCTGTCTGTTTGTATGTACCTATGTATGTATCACATATATGTAATATCTTAATATTTATTTTTTTAATCTAACATTTGTTATTTAGCATCTTAATAACTAGATAAAAAATATAATTACTTTTAAATTAAAAACGGTACCTTTTCCTTCAAACTTCAACATTGGAAATCTTTATATCGTACCACTCTTGAAGTATAACCTATTTATTAAAAAAGAATCATCAAAATTGGCTTATCAATTGAAACATACAGGACAAATTGTTCCATGCAAATTACGATGGAAATAAACAATGCCATGTAAAAATTGAACGCAGGACGTCTAAACTTGTGGACAGTGCTAGTTAGTGCTTTTACATAACGATGTATAGTCTAAACTTTTCAATAGATATAAGGTACGTGAAAATAAACAAATTACATGGTTTTACATCAATATGATGTCAAATGCATAATCCTATATAAATATTTGACCCAAACGAGATACGAACTCGCGAATTCCAATGAAGATATTGATCCTCAAAACGGAAACCTACACCAGGTCGTCGATATACGTCGTATCTACAACCGTAAATAAAAATGGAAAGATAACATAGATATAGACAGAATAATAGCCATAGATTATAGGATTTTGATAAATTACTTGTACTTTAATTTTCTACTTTCCTCGCGTTTGGTCATAAATCAAAATCACCATCGTTATTTGGTTTTTTCCACTTCATACCATAACCTTCCGATCGATTGCGATAATCGCCTTGCCAATTGGTTATTCTTGCCTAAGCAAATACTAACTTTTTATATTATAGTGTTCCTAGATCTAGATAGATAGATAGATTTTTTGTAAATTAGAATTTTACTTATTAGGATTCATCGATCAAAAATATATTAGATACACAATCAGCGACAAAGAATGTCCTCACCAAATGAGCGCCCATTTTACCATTTGAGCGCACTTCTGTTTTTTTTTGTGAAAACAACTTTAAGTAATGCTTATAAAGTTCAATTTACATTGCTATATATTTATTTCAATTAGAATAATTACCTAAACACTATTGTTAACAGTTTTAAGAGAAATTTTGCATGAGATTGTGTATCTAGTACTTTTTTGGTCGATGTTAGGATTGCAATAAAAAGTAATCTTTATCCTTCTATAGACATATATAACTTTCATAATTATTAGATCTAATTTTATGCATTTTCCCTTTAAATAAGCAAAGATATTTTCTTTAGATTATGTTTTAATATTATGTTATTATATTTATTTTCAGCGGTTTTTTTAAGTGACTTAAACACTTTAGAATAATCGTCAAAATTTTCGTCAGTTAAAAAAACTCAGTAGAGACTATTAACAAAACCTAAACCTAAACCTAGCTAAATCATACTAGTCCATACTAGGTAAAATTTGTGAGGTTGGATGTGAGTTTGTTACTCTTTCACGACACAACGGCTGAACGGATTTAGTACAGAGATAGATTCTGATTCAAGAGTCTGAAATAGCACAAATATTACTTTTTATCCCGGAAACAAGTACGGTTCTCGTGGGATAGATGTGTTTTTGTCTAGGGACGAACCAGAAGCGAAGCGAGGGTGAGTCGCTTATAAAGGCCAAACTTTGTGGAGATGTTTGGATTGATATTTGTTACTCTTCCACGCAAAAACTACTGAACGGATTTTAATTAAACTTTACAATAATATACCTTATACATCAGAGTAACACATGAGCTATAATTTTAAAGTAATACATAATTGAAATATGCTTGCCTCGGGAAAGCGCATGTACTAAATAAATTACATTCCTACGATATGGTAAGCAGATAAAAACCATTTAAATCAATAAAAACCATTAATCCAATATGGCAAAAGTTAAAATGGCAACTCTGAAGTGAACAAACAATTCTAAGTTTTACAAACATTCAATTTATCCTACGGATTCTTTAAAGTAAATCAAACCTAACCCAAATATCTTGCCAGTTAAAAACATCTGCAAATTCGTCAATATGATTCAGAAAGTTTGGATTGGGAAATTAGATTAATATTTCACCGGTTCGAATGAATATATATATATATATATATATATATATATATATATATATATATATATATATATATATATATATATATATATATATATATATATGTCAAGAATTAAAAATCACTAGCGTACTTTTTGACCGACTTCAAAATCAAGAGAAATGAAAACAGACATTGACTGTATGTTTGTGTGTATGTTACGTAATATCTTTGCTAGTAGTGAACCGTATATTGTAATTCTTTTTTGATAAAGAGGTTATAGCTCAAAGGTGTGTATAAATATGAAATAATAATAATTATTAATTGATTTTAAAGTCATTTTATCTTTTTTTTTTTAGTTAGCTAAGGGAATGGTGAGATTGAGACGCTTATCTTTTAAAATTAATTTTAGTTCTAATATCTGACTGTTTGTAATTCTATGTAACATTAGACCAATATTAAATGGTATACATGCTTTATATAGGAAATGCGAGGCAAAAAGCTCAAGGTGTTTCCTAAAATAAAGGAGCTTTTATTATTATCGGCACAATAAGCAACAAGTTCATTATAAGACATTTTAATTAAAGGGAAAACTGACTTTAGAATTACCTGTATCTGTACCTTTGAGATATGACCAAGTCATTAAAACAATAATTATAAAAATCAGCCTAAAATTTTTGGAAGATATCGCGTTACATACAAGGATAATTTACGATCTTCTGTGAAGTTCCTTTTAACCTCCAACGCAGAAAGAGGGGTGTAAAGTTTAACGTGTGTAGGTATGTGTGTCTGTGGCATCGTAGCGCCCAAACGGATGAAAGATTTTAATTTGGTTTTTGAAGTTAAATTTCACTTCTGGTCTCTCAACAATTCAATAATCAATAAGCCATATACACATTTTTCGATTTATCAAATTGATGAATGAAATAATAATATTATAATAAATAGCTTCAAATATAGGATTATATGTTGAGCAACATATTTTACGCTTTATTATCCTTAATAACAATTATCTGAGTCTAACCAAACCATACAAAAACCTATATATGGCAGAGCCACGTAGGGGATCGCCGGTTCGATTTTTACGCTACGTGAATATTTATATAGTTCATACATACCCTGGAGGGTAAAATACATATCAAATGTTCAAGGTAGAGTTACGAAGCCAAACCGAGTGCAATTAAACCTAGGAGACTTATCAAGTGTATTACTATAATTTGCTTTACGAAGAAATCACAAGTTGATATTTTTTCAATATTTAGGTATGTAGTTGAAATGAATTGAATTGAAAACAATGGAAAACTGCCTTCAGCGTTCACATAACAAATTATCTATTCAATATTGTGTAAGTACATGTGACAATAAAAAATATGGCTTCAAAACAAACTAAACTTCATAAACTTAATAGTACAGCTATTTTTCTTGATCACGTTTTAAAATTAATAAGTGCTGTCAATCTGATATTCATAATATCAATAATAAATATATTCTATCACTATGTATTTAACGAGATACTTGTTTTCAATTCAGCCATTTCGAAAATTAGTCAAACAAACAAATAGGCCACAGTACAAAAAATTTGAAATAACACATAAATACTTTATTATGTATAAGTAATTATATTTATAAGTACTTTAG
Organism: Brenthis hecate; assembly: GCA_951806755.1. Taxonomy (NCBI): domain Eukaryota; kingdom Metazoa; phylum Arthropoda; class Insecta; order Lepidoptera; family Nymphalidae; genus Brenthis; species Brenthis hecate. Next base: position 23,813,540 of record OX638252.1, on the reverse strand, counting down.
CTTATTTCTGGGGAAGCTGTAACCAGTGAAACGTCACTATTGTTGGTTTATGTTGTTGGGACATTAACACACAACACCATCAATTTCCAAGGTAATGTGTGTTATGGATACCAGATAGTTAATACACTACACATATACAGTTTTAAATATATTATAAATATAAACACCCATGACTGGAGTACAAACATTTGTGCTCATCACACAAATGTCCCCAGCGGGATTCGAACCCGCGACCACTGGCGCAGCCAGTAGGGTCACTCGGATTGACGGGACAATTCAAAAATGTTCGTATAAGTCTAATTAAATAAACTTTAACATTTCAAATGATTACCTGCAAACATAACCTACTCCTTTATAAATCGGTTAAATATGTAAACTTTTCCCACTGTATAGACTGTTTGAAAAATCTAACTTTGACCGCTATCTATTATAAAATGACATTTGAAAATGCCATAGCTGGTTAGATTTCACGCCAAAATATCGAAGCGTAATTGAATTTCTGATTGCACCGTTGCCCCCGAGTGTACCGTGTAACAGGTGTCGATACTAGTGACATATATTTAACTTACTGTATCTATAGAATAGAATATAGAAATAATTAGTTTGTCTCAATGACTATTGAGTATTTGTAGGCTATGTAATGTACATAATAACTTAAAAGATTGTTTAAATTAAGATGGATGTATGAGAATTCTAAAATTTTTGAATATGATAAATATGCTCAAATATATTTTTTTTTGTTGGGACATAACACATAACACCATCTAGTTCCATGATAAGCTACGAGGCTTGTGTTATGTATACCAGATAGTTGATACACAACACATAAATAACTTTAAATACATACATATTATAAATATAAACACCCTAAACTGGAGTACAAACATTTGTGCTCATCACACAAATGAATGCAACCAACGGGACTCGAATCTGCGACCGCTGGCACAACAAGTACAAATTAAGCCAAACATGACCTTAGATGTAAAATAAATAAATCTAAAAAGCGACCTAAAATAAATAAATAACAAATAATAACATTAGTAAAAAACAAAATTTTAGCTATTTATTAAAATAATAAGCATTATTTTAGTTTAAAGTTTTAGTAGTTAATAGTTCTCAACTAGCAAAGAAATCGTGTGATATCGAACAGCCAAAAACGAGTCGAACATCGCCCTTTTGAAGTCGATCAATTATACAGATTTAATAATGTTTTAATTCGCTTAACTGCTTCACATATTATGTATACCTTTTTTTTAACGTTGGGAAATGCATTTACGCACGAGCTGTGGGACTCACCGGCGTAATAAAGCCTGTACTACCCACTAAACCCAACAAAACCTTCCCCCGTCTTAATGGGGCGTCGCAAGATCGCTTACGCATTCAACTACGACGCCTCGACGGCAGTTCTGCCGAAGCAGACCACAACAACCACGGAGTTGCTCCAAGGTCCACTCTGCTATCAGAGAAGTACCAGGAGCAACCCGCATGGTATACCGCCTCCCGAAGAGGGCCATCTCCCACCGCCCACCGAAGTGGGCCACCTCCTTGTGCGTTTCTTGGCTTCGCGCCCGGCTGGATTGCCGGGCACTACTGAGCCCTCCCACCACGACAAGGTGAACACACGTTGGGGGGGGGGGGGGGGGGGGATATTATGTATACCTACTAGAAATAGTAGAATATTTCTTTATAGATACGCAAAATTATTTTCATTAAAAAATGTTGTTCTAATCACAGATCTAATAACTTTTACTATTACTAAATATTTAAAAGAACAGTCTAAAGTTTTAATTGTCTTTATAACAATATTATAGTATTAGTACAGTAGTTACAAAGAAATTGCTAAATTTTCTCTAATAACGACTCACCCTCGTTTTGTCGTCCCTCGTCCCTAGGTTGATTCCCCGTACAAATTTTCATCCCCATTTTCACCTCCTTAAGGGTTGGTTTTTGGAAAAAAAAAATGTCCTATGTCCTTCCCAGGAGCTTACCAAATTTTATCTAAATCGGTCCAGTAGTTTTTGAGTTTATTCGTTACAAACATACAAAAATACGAATCTTTCCTCTTTATAATATAGTGTATAAGAAGTGTAGAAGTGTAGATAAATAGACGTAAAATAGAAATCTGTCAAATGACCATATTTTATCTATAACCGTTAAAACATAGCTGTTCCACGTGACATTGGCGAAGTAATCTGTGCTCAACTGGCACGCTTCGAAGCCATTAACAAGAGAATTGAATTGAATTGAAGAAACTAGCTGTCCGTTATCATAATATCAATAATATTATTTTATTTGTATATTCTATGTTTATACTATTCTAATTTCTACAGTCCTTTAGTATTTAAAATATTACAATGAAATCCAGTTTTGTACGTACACGTAATATTTTAGTATTTCATTGTTGTATTTGAATATTAACGCTGTGTGTAGAGAGCATGCAGTGTAGTTGTAAAAGAGAATTTATTGGATACAGAGTATTGTAGGCTTATTTTAAACTAACCCATATTAGAATTAAATCCTGATATAAGCGAGTTACACTGCCCGTTGCAAAACATTTGGTGATCCACCTTTACTATGCTTTTCTTAAGTTCGTATCAGGTAAAGGGCAGTGGTAACGCGTTCGCTTGGGAAACTGGTGAAGCGGGTTCAAATCCCGGGTCTCACACCTTCGGATATTGTCATATGTTATGTGTCATGCGAATTCTCACATGATTACCACTTGTCTTACGGTGAAGGAAAACATCGTGAGGAAACCTGCATGTCTGAGAGAACCTAGTAAGTTTTCTAAAGACATGTGAAGTCCACTAACTAGTTCTCGTGGTGGTGTCCAGCAGTGGTATGTTTGAAAGGTCTGATTTCAATACATATAGGGTATATAAATTGTGATATTTCTGTCACTGAAGGGAAAAAGCTGGTGCACGTTATTGGACCTATCGAAATTTGAAGGGTCTAGATTCGATATTCATCTGTGGCTAGTAATTATAACCATATAAAAGCGTTCTTAAGTACAATATTTCTATAGTAAGCGAATTTAAGTATATGCTTAGAAAAAATAACCTTTTTAACCTAATTGAAGCAAAATTTCGTCTATACGACGATAAAAAGATCATTTATTTGGATCATAGCAAATATTATATAGTAAAAATGTAAATATACTTTGGAATGTAAATATTCCCATACAGTATTATACGGGCCGATATTATCAAATATCGCCTGAGAAGAACAGACGGAATTTTGTGGGCTGAAGCTAAAGCTATAAAGCAACTGTTTGCTTTTAATCATAAATCTAACAAACTATCCCCCGATCTAACTCAACGACTGCCTAGACGTTGACAATAAAAATTGTAAAGATCGAGGGTTGACTGTGGCTAATATAAAACCTAATGGTTCTAGCTTTCGCTACGAACTTTACCGGAATAGCTTTCAAGTATACCCAAAAATATATGTTGATACTGAATTTCAAGGTGAAGGATGAATATCTTTATTATCTTTACTAATGTTATAAAGAGACAGAGTTTGTTTGTTTGTACGCGCTAATCTCAGGAACTACTTATCCGATTAGAAAAATTGGTTTTGCATTAGATATCACGTTTATTGAGAAAGGCTATAGGCTATATATCATATAATATATAGTTTATATATATTCCATACTAACCCTTAAAACGTACGTAGGGACGAGCAAAGCGAGGATAAATCGCTAGTATTTTCATTATAAAACTTATAAATCTTTATATGAGTATAATAATGACATTTTTACGCCATCTAAAGTATATTCTTTATATACAAATATTAAGGAATTGTAAAAATATTGTAAAAAGTGTTTAAGTAATTTAGGTGTTAGTTGTATTAAAAAATATTCGGTAGTTTATAAAAATGCTCTAAAATTACATGTGTTACATGTAAAAAATGTAGTACCAACTAGTAGGTAGTACTAAAAATGTAGTACCAAGTGGTAGAGTAGATGCATTTTTTAACCCTATTTAAATAGATTTAGTGAGAAATTACAGTATTTTAGCTGTGAATAAAAATAAACATAAGTTAAAATGTATGTAGGAAAACAAATTAAATTTTTACGGACTAAATAAACATGCTATAGAGAGCGTTAAAAATAAAACCGAAACTACACTTAAATGCAAATTTTTCTAGTTAAAAAAAGTAACAATAAACACAGTGCAATATTTATTTAAAGCGAGTGCCCACTATGTAGAAATATATTATGCGCTCCACAGGGAAATCAGCCTAAAATAAAACCAGGTCACCCCATACAAATAGTAATCACCGTTCAATGAGTTTTTATGGAAGTATTAGTGTTATGATTGAATTTGAAGTTCTAAAAAAAATTGTCAATTTTTGTTAAGTGAGTGAGTGAACACCGTCTTTAGTGCTTGTCTTTTTATAAGCTTTAGTTCTATTTTGAGAGATTTTCTTTGTTATAAAGTTGATATAATCTCGTGTTTAAATTTGAAAATTGAGGAGTTTTTAAATTAAATTATTTTCTAATGAATCCACGAAAAAGACCGAAAAAAAGAAATAAAAATTCGTTAAATATTTGTGTTAAAAAGTATTAATGAAGGAGCTTATAGAATTCTGGTTAGACGAGCTCTCAAGTCTATTGGAGCTTTAAGAGCAGATGATCTGCAAGTTGGTGATGCACTCTCAGATCTTCTTAGCGTAGGATGCTGGCATTGTTGGTGTATGTTACCGGCTTCCTGAGTCTCTTCATACATATTGTTAATAATGCATTTTCCAAATTAGTTTAGAGTAACCAAAGTATATTACCTTAGAAACCTATTAAGTAGTGTAATGTAAGAAATGAACATAATTAATTTATATCATATTAGCGACATCAGCTCGCATTGCTCGGGTGCGTTCCTAGTTCCATTTTGTAGACTCTACTTCTTACAATAATTAGTCTTTACAATCTTGACAAATTGGTTGATTTCTGACACTAAACACAACAACACTTAAAGCAATAAAAAATATAATCTATAGCTAAGATTTTTTACAATTTTATCAGTGATTCAAAGATTTACTCCTATATACAAATTTATAAGCTTAATCTCTTCATAATATTAGTATGGATTAATATTATTATTATGAATGTGAATGCATGTGATTAAGTGCCTTTGTTATGAATATGTGTTAAACGCTTACCGGATCTGAGTGTTTAGAAAACACAACTTATAACCTGGGCTAATATTTATTGACACACCACCAGAACTGATACATGGGAAAAAATATAATTTGTAAATATTTTCAATATTATAATACATAATCATCTTTCCATAATAAAACTACAATGTGATATACTGATTTTAGTAATTTTTGTATTAATCTTCCAATACATTATAACTTAATTTTGGTTAAAATATTGAAAATACAAACTTAGACTAGAGCCTTTTAAATAAAACTATGTTTCGGATTATTTCGCGGATTTATTTTGTATTTTTATATAATATAATAATAGCAACACTAAGTAATTAATAAAGTTTTTTAAAAATTGTAATATTTATAATAATAACAGCTAATAAACAATATTTGTATACTTAATTATAATACTTATTAAAAAAAAATGTTTAGAAATAAAAATGAATATATATCGTAAATGTACTTTAGTGCCATTTTTGAATTTTTAAAATCATTTTTCTAAAATAATGGGTAGGCACTGACTGTAACAAGTATATGTGTTTGAGACGTCTATAACCTTAGTCTCTCCCGTGACCATGATTGCTATAAAGCATTCGAAACGTCGGAAACCAAAAATCCAAATAAATCCGCGAAATAATCCGAAAAGATAATTTTATTTAAAATGTCAAATATTCGCGTAAATCTAAGAAAGTATTATTAGACTAGAGTCATTACACATTATTAAGTATTAAAATTTAATTAAACCGTCTTATTTCATTATAAAACATAATATTGCACGTGAAATTTCATATTCTGACCAGTGCTACGGTATGAGGTTTCCGGACTCTCATATTAGATAATGAAGATAGCATTATTATTTTAAACAAATTATCATTTTAGCAGGCACTTAATGAAAAACCACATCTACAATAAAGCACACGTGGCGAGTGGCAGCCCTGTCCAGCGGCCATTACATAAATAATTCCGCCATGTTTATTGCCGCCATTTTGAAGACAAATGGATAGTTATTATGGCGCTCCGTTTTACATTCGCTCCTCGCGTTGAAAATTAAAATATTGTGTATTATTTATTTTTACGTTTAACTGCGTGAGAGTCGATTTAGGGGTTGTTATGGACATACTTTATACTCCTCAGGAGTCCCTGTTTTCTCATTTCCAACCATCGTTTTATGATCTCGATGTTTCTGTTCCATTTAATGAATATGCTTGCACTAAATCTTTTCACATCACTAAGCATTGCGCCGTTATGTTTTTGTTTTTACCACAAGTTTTATTCACAATTTATATTTTATTTTTCTTTAATTTTTAATCTGGCGTGATTTATTTTATTACTGTTCAGTGTAGTGCTTATGATGTTATTTTAAAACGAGAATTGCTAATATTTCTGCCATTTACCGAACAATTTATTACGTGTGGCGCTTTATTACACTTTGGGGTGAATCTTTTAATTTTTTTAGCATTTAATGTGTAGTACGTACATATTTAACAAAATGTGTGAATATTTTACACTTCCTCCCTCCCTTTTTTTCTTAGTCGGAAATATTTGATTTATATACTTATGTTAATAATACATACATTACGAAGATAGGAAGGATAATAAAGCTTCATTAAAATTAGTTGTCACTACACTGTGAAGAAGTAATAAGCACACATATACACGCTCACTTGCTCGCGTTAACTTTTAATCTTTAAGTCTCAGAAACATTAACATTTAATTATATTTGATTTTCAGAACCCCGATATAGTACTAGTCCACTACTTGAACGTGCCATATCCGGACGACAACAAGTTAGCAACCGTGGCTCCCAGTCTCGCATTGTGGGCTGACAAAAAAGAGTGGACGAAAGATGAACTCGTCAGTCAGCTGAAGCCAATGTGTAAGCATCTAAATAAAACATAAATAGAGTACTACGCTTCCCTTACACCTATTGATCAAAAAAGTACTAGATACACAATCATCAACAAAAAATGTGTCCACCGAATGAGCGCTCATTTGAACATTTGAGCGCGCTTTTAATTAATTTTTTTTTGTGAAAACAACTTTAAGCATTGCAATTAAGGTTCAATTTACATTGTTGTATATTTATTTCAACTAAAATAATTGTCTAAACACAATTGGTGACAGTTTAAAGAGAACTTTTGCATGGGATTGTTTAACTAGTACTTTTTTGATCGATTGTTACACCTCACTTACTAGTTACCTGTAGTTAGGGCTTAAAAAATATATTTACAGACCAAGACATACATATATGTTTTACATACATATATAATGTACATAATAATCAATATATATGGACATAAGTACATACATATTACATAGATAATATATACAAAATTAAATAATTATAATAAATATTTTCACCGACAGAGAATCGAACTAAACTGTATTGTTGTATAATAAAATTGTTCATGTAATCCGATATTAAGCAATATACACAGTTTAGCGAGAATAAAATATCGATAGCTTCATAATTAATTCAGAAGCTTCACTGTTACTAACAAGAGAATAAATATAAATGGGCTTTCATTATTCATCACGTGAGTTTGTTGACTTTAGACTCACTGAATTCCTTATTAGATAATAATTGATTACTATAGCAACTCATATCTTAATATGATACACAATTTAAAATTCCCAGTAAAGATTATTTTCTTGAGTTTTGAGTTGGTTTCGTAATCATTCTAGAGTTAAGTTGCTTGAGAAGAATATAAAGAGCTTAGTTATTATAATATTAAAATAACTGACGTCCTTTGGTACTAGGTACTTTTATATTTATAATATTACCTACAGACAACGCCCTCTTTAGGCTAATTGCATTACTAACAGTAGCGTGTGTTACTCCAGATCATAGTTAGTCTGTGTGTTAATTTCATTGAAATCCACCTAACAGTTACAGTGGAAGGCGTTAAAAACGTACACACAGACATACTAATTTTTGCATTTATAATATTAGTGTAAAAGTTTAAATGGATTTCCATAGAAAATTTTCCCAACGAATTTAACTAGTCTTGCCACGGCGCAAGTTTAATCAAACAGTTGTCTGGTGCCGTTCATAAATGTTAAGTACTGAAAATTAAAACGCAACAAGCAAAGTTCGCCCTTTCATTGAATATTTATGAAGAGGGAGGGCGATAAAATAATTACTCTCTATTAATACTGATCCTAATTGATGTAGATCATTACGGCTACGAATTCGCTTCACTTTAATGTTAATTATTTTATCGACGCTAAAAGTGTTCAAAATTAATTTTGTCCTCATTCCGGAGTCAGCTGTTTTATTTATAGCACTTAAATATTTAATGGAATGTCTTTATTCAGTTTTCAGTGAAGATGAGCCAGATCTTAACAGCGACTTGGAGATATCGGTAAGTGCTTATTCTAAAAATTATGACTTATGATAATTATTAAAATGAATATGCATGCAATTCAAATTAAGGGAAAAATGTTCCAGACGGCCGAGACGGTTGAGGCGATTGTGGGACAGCTTATGGAGAAACAACGTGCAGCACGAGCGGCTGCCTTAGCTCGGCAACTCGAGTGCGGCTGTCCTGATTCCACTTGCCAGGACTCTAGAACTTGTGCGCATCCATTACGCCGTATTCAAACAGCTAAGCCACCACCATCGGATCACCACGTATCGTCCACAACTGGCCCATCACCGAGACCAATGGCTCAACCACCCAGACAGTACACCCGTGACCATAGACCTTCAACACAATCTTCACCGTTATTGCTGTCTCTTGGCCAGATACAAGGAGGCGGAGGTCTACTCATATTAAACGGTACAAGCAACAGTGCGCAACAACATTCTTCCCTAGTTTCGCCACTATCTGTTACTTCATTCGTATGTGAAGAGCCAAGGGATAGATATCGTCAACAATACAAGCCAACGTTTGTTTTGAAGAGAGAAATACCCGATAGTCAGCAAAATACATGCTTGAATACAGCAGATGCAACTTTCGAAGTCGAAAGCCGTGTTGAAGAAAAGGTAGAAGTAGAAGCTTTTGACAGGAAAATAAAAATGGAGCCAAGGAGTAGAAATCATGTTATAGCGAGTGCACCGGCAACACCGTCTCGGTATCCCGATTTGGTAGAGCGCTTAGAAAGTAAAGTGCATACAGAAAACTGTGATGATACGTTAGTTTTGTTAGGAACGGATGCCCATTTAGAAAGTTCTAGTGGATTTTTCGATGAGACATTGGAATTGTCTCATGAAGATATACAAAAAACTTTATCAGCGAATATGCCAACTTGCGAATTAGATAGAAGTGTTGTGAGATCATCAGAGACTGCTAATGTGATGGTTTCAGGAATAGATACCATGGATTTTATAGAGAGTTGTGAAGCAGTTGCCTCGCCTACTCATGTAGTTGACGACAATGTATTTGTAAATCTAGATGCTTTTGATATGCTCGGTGATTTTCCTGAGCTCGAAGTTCTCGATCCCAGCACTTTATCAACAAATCCTGTGGTGAGTTGACATATATACTGAAACTTTTAAAAATGTGTTACAATATTATATGTACATACATATTATATTTAAGTATACTAAAGTCTTCATTTATCTTTTATATCTAATGTTCACTTAATATATTTATCTAAATTCATAGAAAGGTAACATTCTCTTATAATATCTGGGAAGATTTTTTTACAGACTTTATGTGGTAACTCACCGCCAGCTGAAGAAAACAGTGACAAAATGCAAACAGATAGCCCTGGTGAAGGAGCTCTTAATATTACGGATTATTCTCCCGAATGGGCATACCCTGAAGGTGGCGTTAAAGTACTAGTAGCTGGACCTTGGACTGATACGTCCGATCAATATACGATACTTTTTGACAACTTTCCTGTACCTTCAATATTGGTGCAGAATGGTCTACTAAGATGTTACTGCCCCGGTTAGTAATAAGATTGATATTTGTATTTATTATAACAAAGAAATAATCTTTTTCTTCCACAAAAATACAATATTAATTATACCCTTAATTTTATTAAAACCTCAATATTTTCAGCATCCTATTCCTTCTATTAATGTTCTTTTTTCAAAAATTCCAGCTCATGAAGCCGGCTTAGCGGCAATGCAAGTAGCTCGTGCAGGAAGAGTGGTTTCGGACACAGTAGTGTTTGAATACAAAGCTGGCCCTGTGTTAGCACCTTCATCACCCGCTTCAGCTCCTCTTCCATCACTGGATTTTAGACGGTTTTCGCTTTTACAGCGCTTACAACGACTGCACGGTCGACTGCAATTAAAGACGGAACCTATGGATGATAATAATCAGGTGAGTTGACATATTTAATATATTCTCTTATTAAAAAATATTTTACAATCTTCGGCCATGATAGTTTTCTATAATCTATTTGGCTGATATTAATTCAAAATACATAGAAAAAATATGCTCTAAATATGTCAGTATTAACTTCCTTAACTAAGCTAAGTCTAAGCTACCTATCTATAATATTTACCAATAAAGAAAAAAAATTATGTATGTCATAGTTTATTTTAAGCAGAATTTGTTTTTGCTAGGAACATCATAATATATAGAGCCAAATTCTTAATAGTAACCATGTCTATTATTTGTCACTTATTTTTAAGTTATATGCCCAGATACAAATAATTTTCATTATTACATTTTATCAATAAAAAAAACAATTAAGAATCATAGTAATAAAAAATATTTCAATCACAGATAGAGGACGTCCAGCTGTATTCCAATCCAAAATTTGAAGATCGCCTAGTGACATTCTGTCAAATGCTAAGTAGCCGTTCCTTTGGTAATTCCGAAGGGTTTACCACTGAGCCTGGTGAAGACAGTTCCACTATACTGCATTTGGCAGCGGCTTTGGGTTACACGAAACTAACCACCGCTTTGCTTCGTTGGAGGCAAGATGATAATAGCTTAGCATTGGAGAAAGAAGTGAACTTGGGAGCTAGGGATTGTGATAATTGTACGCCATTGGTGAGTATGTTATGGTGTTAAGTTTAGAATTTTCTAATTTCTAACTGATTTTTATTAGATACTAGCGACTCACCCTTGCTTCGCTCGGATTAATATTCAGCCTTTTTTAACGTCCCATTGCTGGGCACGGGCTTCCCTTCAGTACGAGGAGAATCCGGCCGTAGTCCACCACGCTAGCCAAGTGCGGGTTGGCGGACTTCACATGTCTTTTGAAAACTTGCTAGGTTTTCTCAGTCATGCAGGTTTCCTCACGATGTTTTCCTTTACTATTAAGACAAGTGGTAATCATGTTGGAAATGATAAACCTATCCCACGATAATCGTACTTTTTCCGGAATAAAAGTAGCCTATGTGGTATTTCATTCAGATCCGTTCTGCCATTCTGGCGTGAAAGAGTAACAAACATCTATACATAATCACAAACATTTATAATATTAAAAATACGAACTACAAGCTATTTTTTCATGTTCAATATATTTCCATTAAATATTATAATGACTTGAATGAGATTAAAATTACTTTAGGCGTTCATATTTTATTGCGGACCACTGCTGCCTTCCTGCTGCTTATTTCCACTTACTAATGATCTTAGGTATTTCGATAAAACAGCCTGTATAATCTAGAATCTAAGCTTCCGAATTTCATTCTAATTTTTTGAGTCGAAAAATTAACCAATACCATCGTTCACAAAACTTTTGTATTTGCGCATGACCTCACTTCGTTCAAATACGCCATTATAAGACTTGATTTTTCCGAGTTAATTCACAAATATCATTGTATTGATTTTAGATTATTTTGGCAAAATATCAAAGTTTCCGCAAAAGTTATAGACTATTCTACATAATCCCTCTTGTTATCGATGAAAACCGTATGAAAAATTGTACATATGAGATTAGCCCAAACAAATATAAACTCAGCGCAGTGGGTGCTTTAATCGGACTACAATTCTAAATGCGTGAGCTTGTTTGTGTTTGTATGTTTGTCACTATTTTACGCTGAAACGACTTGACGGATTTGGATTAAATTTAGTACACAGATAGAATATGATCTAAAGTAAAAATATGTTGGGACATTAACACACAGTACCATCTAGTTCCATGCTAAGCTACAAGACCTGCGTTATGGATACCAGATAGTTGATACACTACACATATATAACTTTAAATGCATATATATTATAAATATAAACACTCAAGACTAGAGTACAAACATTCGTGCTCATCACACAAATGAATCCTCCCAGCGGGACTCAAACCCACGACCGCTGGGACAGCAAATAGGGTTACTACAAACTGAGCCAAACGTGTCGACATTTATAGTAAAGCGTAATTCTCCTTTATCGCCAGATGGTAGCAAGTGCGCTAGGCCACACAGAGACAGCGATAGTGCTAGCGCGATGGAGCGCAGGCACGCGGCGCGAGGCGGGGGCGCGCGCGGCGGCGGCGGCGGCGCGACGCGCGGGGCACTCGCGCCTTGCCAGCTTGCTCGACCGTATCCATCCTCCCACTGGGGATGCTGTGTTTAGACGTCCTCACAGGTAAATATGCAATATTTAACTGCCAAGGTGATCTAGTAGCTAGAATGTACAGCTGCAGATCCGGAGATCCTGGGTTCGAGTCCCGGATCAGACCAACTATAGATATCTGGTTGTTTGTCAAGATATTCTAAATAACCGCCGGAAATTGGAAAGTTGACGATATTTCGTTCACATATGCACTATTATACCTCCTGCGTAGTTACCCAACTTGCTACTAGACCAACGAGACAATAATCAGATCTACATATAATATAAGATATAATAGAAAACTTTAACTCAAAAATAAGTTAAGTTTTTACTTTGTATCTAATTCAGGATGATAAGATATATGTAAGTGATTAAATTTTCCTATGATTTAACGTTGCAGTAATTTTTTTTTTTCAAATTTTGGTCTGCTAAAACAAATTATAATATTAAAATAATATTTAAAGTTGATACTCCCTAGGTATATCACAATATGTTACATCATGGTAAATCAGACTTGGTAATCTTAAATGGCAATCTCCCTATATATCACCTCACTTAGTAACATAAATACAGTAAAAAAATATATTTATAATTACAGTTTATCTCAAAAAAGTCGTGCAGGCAGTTTGGAAAGCAACCTCGTAAAGAGACCGTCTATCGACAGCGGTATTAACATGGCCGACGCCTTCAGGTCCAGTTCTGCTATAGATAAATGTGATGGCAGCTCATCTGCAAGGTAAATATTGTACATATGGACTAAAACATATAATAAAATTACCAAAGATTTAATTTTTACATTCTTCGATCAACAATTCTACTGTTGATCGAAGTGTACATTAGTTACCTATATATTATTTAAATGGTTTACGAATTAAAAATCACCTCCAATAGATGTATATTCTAAGAATATAACATTATTTATTGTAAGACATCGATACTTACTAATATATAAAAATAAAGGGAGGTTGTTGGTTTGTTTGGACGCGCTCGTCTCTGGAATTACCAGTTTAATTTTAATAATTCTATTTATAATTATAAATAAATAAGTAACGCGAGAAAATCCATGGGCTACGTTACTTTATATTAAAAAACAATATTATATTTCATTTTCAGATGGGAACGAAGCATGTCGCTTCCGCTAGATTCTGACAATTCTGAAGATAGCCTTGGAGATAATAAAATTGGACGACGCATGGACCTAGCTCTCTGTAAGTTCAAATCTTTTTTTCAACCATATCCATAGAAAGTTCAATTTTCATTTGCAAATGATTATTTATTTTCATCGGCACGGCGCCTAATTTTTAAAAGATCAATTTTGATCTCGATTTTAGTTTCAAACGCGTTCATGTTAATTTCGTTCTAATCCTCTTATTTGATTTTTAGTTCAAAAGATATATTGAAATTTTATTAGACTTACTAGTGTGTGCTAGCAAAAGTTTTATTAAAAAAGTTATATTAATTTTTTAATAAATTAACTATGTTTTATTCATAGTGGAAAGACATATTGAATAGTTACGTAGATCAGGCTATGATCGTGTGAATAAACAGTTTGAAATAGATTTACTGATTATGTACCCACTATAAAATATATTTCTAAAGTATTATTTCTAAAGTATCTATAATATCTCTTAAAGTAAATTATGTCCAATGGAACCTAATAAATACTGACAACAATAAGATAAAGATGATTTGAGCACTTTTTAATATTACTCGCTAAAAAAAATAAAACCCTGAAATAATTACTGAGGATTATGAAGAATTTTGTCCTTTATACAAACATTTTGAATCTAACTTGAGAAATAAAGTTATATCTGCACTATCAATTAGAAACAAAATGCAAAGCAATACCAACATAGTTAAAAGCAAAATTGTATAAACACGTAATATTAAAAAAAAAAACTAGTAGCTTTATAAACTAAGCCAAATTAAAGTAGTCGGTGTATATCGGTGTGAAGTATTTATCGCGAAGCATTCGCGTGTCGATCGTTGTCAGAGCTGACTTGTCCGTCCGTCCAGGCGAGACGGCGAGGCGCAGTCCCTCGGGAGACGAGGCGATGCCGGACCCGCAAACAACAGGTCAGTAGCGCGCGAAACGGTATAGACTGTGTCTATCAAAATTTGTTTGAGATGGCTGATTGATTTGGTGTTAGTAAATTTTAAATTGTATGTAAATCTGGAAAATTATAGGTTAAATGAAATATTTAAACCGGTGATATATAAAATCTGCCATATACGAAACGCAAATGATGATTTGTGTAAAACGATGGTCATAATATCTAATGTTTTAATAATGGCAGAAATGATTGGCATCGCGGCGATAATAAAGAATTTATGATGCAAAACAGGATACTAAGAATGTTTCAGGTGCTTTCAGGAGTTCCCAATATTTCAGCACTGTTGCAAGCGATATGCGTATACTCGTGACCACGGTATTTGTAACAGCGTCGAAATATCAGACACTCATAAAAGTAAGAGAAAAACTTGTTATATATCCAGTTTTACATCATAAGTACATCATAATTATTATCAGTAACCAATAAGCTTAAAACTTACAACACTAATAGAAATGATGAAAATAGTAATTGAAGACGTTTTCATGAAAAGAAATTGGCTGTTAATGCGAGATCAGTTGAACTGTTCTATACCATTTCAAGTCGCCAAACCTCCGCTCGAGTTGTTTATCGATGTTGTAAATGTTTTAGTTGCATGGCCGCTCCGGCCTTTCTTCCAACGTCGACTGTCTTTCTGTCGCAGTGTAGCTCGGTCATCGCTATCGGTAGACCACTTGTAGATTCTTCTATATCTACCCTTTCGAGCGGAGATGTCCCGGTGTTGTAGCTACCTTTTAAAGTTGAACCGAATGATCAGGATGTTTCATTTAATACTTGCAAGATAAAGTTAAGTTAGGTTATTAAACAAAACTAATAATGACAATAACATATAAATAAGAATTATATAAGTCATTCGGTGTAACTTTTCGATGTTGTCCATCGGTGTCGCTTTCAATGGTTCGTATTGGTCTACCCACAATCACTGTACTTTCAGACACAACAGTTTTAAGTGGTTCTATCTACAATAACAGTTGTACACTCAACGCCAAATACAGAAGATATATAAAAACTAAATTTCTCTATCACCAGACAATTTAACACTGCATGAGGCTCAATCGCTTGCATGAATCGATATTTATGTAATAGCTTTTTATGTGTAGTTAATTAAACATACGCTATAAATAGATTGGTAAGTATGCTTTCACCAAGGTTTCGTAATAAGGCACTCTGTTCTATAATTTGTTATTTATCTATCGGTGTTTTGTTGATGTTTTAATTAAGTATGTATGTAAACACTAAGTGATGTTCTGTAGAAATTCTCTTGCTAGATTTTTTGAAATGATCAGTATTAAATTGGGAAAATATTCATGAGCAAATAAAAAGGGGAATATGAGATAACTAATTTTTTTAATGTTTCTTTCGAGATTCCACTATACCGAATCATTTCAGGGGAGCAGGATGACCGGGTGTTCACGCTGGCCGAGCAAATTATAGCTGCAATGCCAGAAAGAATAAAGGTAATTATTTATTATATTTGAATATACTGTAATCTATGGATCAGAATTTGGGGCAATATGGAACAGATGATGATGATTATGATGAGATAACAGATGAAAGGACATGTGGCAGAGAAGAAGGAGAAGAAGGGTGAATAGATTAGGATGGTATGGGCATATCATGAGGAGCGAAGAAAGTAAATATAAGTGAGAGAGTAAATATAAATTAGAAGATTAGATATGAATTAGAAGTAGACCGAGGACAAGGAGAAGAAGAAGATTTAATATATTTAAAGAAATGTTGAGAGATATCATAATTATGATCCTTATATGATGATATAATGAAGTAAATAGCCACAACTTCATTGGTACCTAGAGTTATAGAATAATTGAATAGCACATTTAACAATTACAAACAAAAAATTTACAATTGTAAACAGAACGAGACTTCATCGCTGCTAAGTGGCTGCGACTTGGACAGCGGTACCGGAGAAGATGCACTCATCGTCCCACTACTTGATGACACCACCACATTTAGTAGTGAATTCAGCTTTGAATTCTGCGATAATACTTACAGGTAGCTTATACTATATCAATAAATAATTTTAGAATGATCATGTTCAATCATAATATAGTAGTTCTTTATTGGTTCCATATAACTGAGATATTTGTAAAAAAGACTAAGTTATCTTAATTACAGTTACAATTGATCAAAGTATAATGATTAAACAATTTTTTTTTCACTCATGCTGCTATTTGCATAGTATTTGCTTAATTACTAATCTTAATCCTTGAACAAAGTTTGCTGTTAAAAACCTCTCAATCTACTAAACGAACCTTGTAAACCCTTATCTGACACCTTAGATAAATTATCTACTATCTATATCGCTTGTAGAAATAAATATATGGGAATGGCAATTATTTTCATGACGTGGCATAACGATTTGATACGTAATTTTTATATATTTTTTTATTCACTATTTGCTATAACAACCGTATAATGACAGACGTTGAAGCCCTGATTTCGTTTTCTTACTTAGGTATTGTGGGGGCTCTACGCCTTGTTCTTCCGGGTCTGTGTCTCCGGGATCAGCGCTATCCCCACCACCGGCTTCTCCGAGGACATCACTACCAACGTCGTCGGCAACTCTACAGGAGTTTTTGAATACGACTACGCATTTCTCTAGTCTTACACTTAATGGTAAGAAAGTTATTGAGTATAACATAAACAAGACAAAATTTTTGTTTTGTTCTGAGAAGTATCATAAAGCTCATAAAATTAAATAATATAATTTTGCTATTGATATCACTTAATCGTACCTACTGTTTATTTTATTATTTTTAGATCATTATTAGCGTTAAATTTAATATTTGAAAACAGACTTTATCTATTCTTTTTACATTTTGGTTAATGCTGTTAATAGTAGAAATGATAGAAAAGAAAGAAATATAAGAGCTTATTATTTACTTAGTTCATGAATAACATGAAATCACTTACTTCTAATATTTAAAGTTATGATTTTAGGCTTATATTATAAGTAAACAATACTTATATTCCTATAAAATATCACTAACAATGTTATAACAACTTTTTTAACTAGAAAGGTACTCGGCCGTCAATATTATTATAAAACTAATTATTCCATTCATAAAATAAAAAAATTATAAGACTCAAAACTAACAAAATATAAAAAATCAACATTTGTATATTTAACATTGCCAAAAAGAGCTTACGCCCAAAATTGAGTACTTTCATTTATCTCTTTTAGAAATGGGTTCATTTTAAATCAATTATTCTCATAACAGATCGTGAGCAACGCGAGCTCTACTCCGCGGCGATAACTATCCAGAAGGCGTATCGTCAGTACCGCGGCCGACAACTGCAGCGTCGCGCCGCCGCCGCCGCTATTACTATACAGAACTGCTATCGTCGTTACAAACAGGTGTGGCTTTTGCTTATTGTTATTCACTAGCTATTTACTACGTCTTCACCTATAATATTTCTGTTAAAGGTCTTGAACTGCCTCGTTGGTCTAGCGGCTAGTATAAGCTGCTGTAGATCTGGAGGTCCCGGGTTTGATTCCCAGGTTGGGAATTGTTGTTACTAGAATATTTATCAAAGAATTATCAGTAATATCGCGAAAATGTAAAATTATTTATGTTACACTTCCATGCTTCGAAGAGCGAGTGAAAGGTATAGATAGTTCCTGCGTAGTTGAGCTGTGTCAGTGAGATTGGCTACCATAGCTGAAATCGGTCAGGGAACAGTATTATTAAGGCTCTAAACTAGCTTTAATGATTGTTAACAATAGATACTTTTTATCAAAAGTACGACGATATACAATTATCCGGGACAAAAATTATCTCTATTCCAAAAATATACTAAGACGTTACAGCGAGAAGAACAAACACGCTCACAATTAATATTCACTCACTTTTAATAATATTTTGACACGTCAAATCCTATGCTCAAAGCTTTTGTATTGTTATAAGTTATTCTTTATTTGATATCCTAAAAGTGGTGTTTTTAGTGTTTAATTTTTTCCAGTTCGCGTACTTAAAGCAGATGCATGCGGCGGCGACCGTCATACAGCGCGGCTACCGTTCTCTACGCGAGCGGCGTCTCACCGCCACACCTGTCAAGTATGCTATCGTTACATATAATAAAATTGTAACTGAGCCGAATCTGTACATTAATTTTTTTTTTGGAAAATCTTATTTACAAAGTCATAATTATTGATACAGAGGGCGAATCTGTAGTTTTAGAATTTTTGTCTGTCTGTCTGTGACTGCATAACGAGAAACCACTGGACGGATTTCGATGAATTTTGATATGATGATAACTGGTATATAATATTTTCTTAGATTTATTTGAGTACTAATTAAATAAAACTTTTTTTTATCCATTATTTTTTATATTTTTTATTCATAATTAAGAACTATGTAAACTTTGATAGCCATTTTGTCAGATACTTTTTGACAGGACAGAGATTTTAAAAAACGTGAACATAAATAATATATGCAAGAATTTAAATTTTATTTAGATATATCTAATATATAATAGTAGAGTAACAATAACAATGCTGCAACCAACGGCCATAAAACTATTTTTTCGGATTTTTCGTAAATTCATTTTGACTGTTTTTGATTACTAGAAAAAAAATCTTTCAAGAATTCGAAAAGATAGTATTAAGTAGGCTGTTTGCGTTTTACCAATAATTAGAGACGTCAATGATCTATTTATCCATGGTTTTTATTTTCTTTTTTTAATGGTTTGGAGTTTTGTTAATAAACGAAAATCATTGTGTCAGTGTCACGTATTGTGAGAAAGAGAGGCTATGAGAAAGAGATGAATGCATTAGTAAGAGCTATAGTAATTTGACATAACGTGTATGAAGCTTATTTTAAATAACTAACCCAAAAAAGAAAACTAAAAATATTATTCATTTATTGTATATTATAAACATTATACAGGAGAACATATTCCCAAAGACGTCAAAATCAGGCAGCGAGAAAAATTCAACAATTTATGCGACAGTCAAAGATCAAGTAAGTTTTAATTAAAACCTTTCAACTCTCTACTGAAATATTTTTATTTATTTTTTTGTTAATTTTATGATTTTTTTTTCAATTTTAGTCCCAGTTCTTAAGTTTTAGAAATTTGAGGCATCTGTTTATTTATTTATTTTTTCAAAATTAGGAAATATTTTCTGTGATACGGAATAAGAATAATGAAATTTGTTAGCGATCATAAATTTTCTACCTCAACTGAACTTAAAAGGCTCGATAATACTATACATTGAAAGTTGCATATACATGGATAAAGTTAAACTATGATAAATTTGGTATTAATTATATATTTCCACTTTATCAAAAGCGATAGATAATATTGAAAAAATATTAAAAAAGTCATTTTTTTTCACTTTTACTAACATCAAGACTATGTCGAGTGATGGCATTCGAAACCATATTTTATGTAGACCATAGACAAATGTGGTGAATATTAATATTCATTCAATAATAAATCGAACTCGCTACCATGGGCCTTTTAGGCTGCGGCAGTGCATAGCCGACAGGCACAGTATGACGACATGGTAAGTATCTCTACGCAAAGATTGTCAATATGTGCGTGTCAGCACATCACGAGTTCAATGTCAGACTGAGCGCGTTACGTTCATACACATAGAGAATGGACTAAGCGTTCCCTATCTAACTGTAAAGTGAATGCGGACAGAAAAGTGCAAGGGAGACGAAGAGATCGTGCGGCCCATTGAGTGTACGCTATTTGCAATATTATATTTGTAATATTATTTTTCAATTGAAAAGTGATTGGCATTTATATATAAAAATCAGTTATTGGCCGCACGTTCGCTTTCTCTCTTTCTAGAGACTGGCCAATTTCTTGAGAGTAGGTTTTGCTCATTCCATTCTTTATGTCTATGGTAACGCTCAAAAGAAAACATACACACACACACACACACACTCGTCTTATATACTAAAGTACCTAGTATTGCACGGTTGTATGAAGCTTTGTCTGTAGGGATATTTATTCATGTGGTATGAAGGCGCTCTGTTAGCATATAAAACTAGCGACTCACCCTCGCTTCATCTCTAGGTACGTTTTAACAGTTAGTATGGAATAGATACATTATAATATATACAAGGTATAAAATAAACAGTTTTGAACTTTTCGTTTTTCCAGCTGTTTTTTTTTTGTTTTTCCCTATTATTTTTTTCCTTAAACCACCCCTGACACACTCCCAACAACACAAAAAAATAATTATTCAAATCGGTCCAGCCGTTTTTGAATTTCAGCGAGACTAACGAACGGCAATTGATTTTTATATGTATATATAACTGTATGTATGACTTACTTATTTAATAGAAAATAAAAAGAAATCAGAACTGAAGGTGATAAAGTAACTATTATTTATTATAATTATATTATAATTATTTTATTACAAGCTTTACAGCAGTAGTCGCCGTAATAATCACTCTAGAATTACAACGCCTTTACTGCTTTGACCCACTTTAGTAAATATTTTGCACAAACTCAAATATTATTTAATAAACAACACAAACTCAATTATTTCTAAAATAAGTTTTATAATATAACTAGCATTTGACAGTGACTCCGTCTGTAGTTTACTTTTGTATGATTGCCCATGCCCTAAGAAGGGTTCATAGCGTGATGTTACATTGCGCAGGCTAAAAACTTTATAAATAGAATATAAAATACAAAAACATTCACAAATCTAACTAGAAGTTCCAGAGCTTTTCAAACCAAAAAAAAACAAATATGGACATACTTAAAAAGGAGGTGGTCTTTAATTAAGAAGCACATGAATAAAAACAACAATATGTGAATTTTTGAACTCACATTATTGTACAAGTGACTAAGTGACACGGCAATGATATCCTTCCTGATATAATCGATAGCGATGTAATTGATTATTAAAAGAGTTTTTATTAATTTTTATTTTATTTATTACTAGTTCTACACGAAAAACGTTTTGATCAAAAAATATGTGAATCTTTTTGTGGCCTACAACTTTTGTAAAAAACTTTTTTCTTTAAAATCTATATTTTTTGCAATAAATGCGAAATAATTACAAAAAATCCATTTTTCTTAGAATTGACCTAGAAAATAAAATTTGCGTATATTTTGAATTAAACCAGTTATTTCACCAACTTTGAAAAGGCGAGTGTACTCAATTAAAGCGTATGCCTACGATTTTTTATTATGTTACGACTTACGCAATATCTTCGACAATAGCTGACCGATTTTGATAATTATTTTGCATTAAATTATTATGGTCCCATATAAATTTTAACAAAATTTCCCCTTGAATATCTCATACCGCCATCGCCATTCTTCTATCGGTTGACATTCCGACCACTCGCACTAAGCGCTATTCGTCATCTTTTATAATGCGCACAGCCAAGATGTGAAAATCAAAAAAATAGGTATTTACCTAAAACATAGAACCCTTAACCCCTTATTTAAAGTCGGTTAAAAAACTCAGTATTTTTTTAAATAAACATACATATATTATAAGTAATTATCATTGTATGGTTAATATATTATATGTAACATACATATATGTATATATTTATCCATATTAAATCGTTGGACTGTTCTGAACTGTTTACCAGAAACTAATATCTAAACTTCGTTATAACACAAAACCCCTCTGAATAGGGTGGGATAAAGAATATGATATGAAATATGCGTTTATTACTTTTGCTTCGTAATATGATCTTTGGAAGCTTCCATGGGTTTATGTGCAGTGATCTTTATTGACAATTTATATGTACAATGCCATATATTTCGAAATGGTATTTCATATCTTTTTTAATATTAATCTCCAGTGTAATATATTTTATTACGGATATGTTAAATTGAATATCTTACTCTATATGAGTTTTATTTAACATTATTTTAATAGCTTGTATTAGAAGTTGTCTTTTTAATTATTTAATGGAAAAAAATTATGTATAACTAAGTATGATGTTTGCAGTAGGTCGTGTTTTTAACTGACATTTTGTAAATCATTTCATGCAACTAGTACTTGGGAGGAGTTTACGACAAACGTAAGTTTTTAAAAGACGTAGTGCTTGATATTTATTTATTTTTTTTAATTTTTTTACAATTATTTAAAACTAGCACTATAATTAATATCATATATAACATTGGTAAATTGTAAATCTATATTAAGTTAAACACAACATGCTTCAGAAATACTACAACAAACAAGAAGAAAAAATAATACATTAAATGTGCTTATTTGCTATTTGTAAAAGTTGATACAAAGTATTCTTTTTATACAGATTTTATATATTTAAAATACAGATCTTTTATATTTCCAAAGCTCATGCGGCCTCTTAAAGCAAGTTATTTAATTTATTATAATGTGTTGATTATAACAATTATATATGTGTATTCTTATAAATTGATCATGATGAAAATGATCCTTACACAAAATAATATTTATACTTGATACGACAATTCTATAGATTTTTACACTATATACAAACAAACAAATAAATATTTGTCTATATAAATGAAACTATCAGAATAATTGCTACTACCAGAAAACTAACTGAGAAAAATCAACAGACAACAAAAATTACGAGAACACGCTGTGAATTATATTTTCAAAGGGTTCTTTTTCCTACATTTCCAATATAAGACAAGGACGTGACAATGGTAATTCCTTCAACCTTGCAAACAAAAGAAGGCGTCACGTCCCATGAGATGTGACACACGTACTTGTTTAAGGGAAAGGCATTTCGAACTCTGAACTAATATTTACAATACGTCGCCATGAAAGATATTAATGTAAGAATGAAATTGTTAAGAAATTTAAGACAAAAGGTATTGTTATTCAGCGAGAGGATGTTGCTAGTATTCTTGCCACGATTCCACTTGGATATGACTTGTTTTTTTTTTTAACTTTAATGTTTTTTTTTTCAATTCAATTCTCTTGTTAACGACTTCAAAGCATGTCAGTTGAGCATAGATTAATTCGCCAATGTCACTTAGAATGGAGAAGACACGAAGGAGATTGATTACTATGTTTTTTTTCCGTGCGAATGAAGCAATTGCGCTATAATTTACCTAAATTAAGTGAAAAAAGTTAAAATCACACTTAAAAATAAGTTAGTTTAATTAAAAAAAATATGTTATGATATTAGATATTATGCGTTAACATTGAAATTAATTGATTTTGCAACAGGTTGCAGAGCGCGCGAGCCGAAAACGCGAAGGTGGCCCGGCTCTGCCCGGATGTCCGCCAAAGCTCTCCGCGGCCCACCACCAGTACACCCATGCCTAATAGGTACTATTGTAAGACATAATGCTTTGTAAGATTTACGCAAATATTTCACATTTTATATGCAACTATCTCTCTCGTTTTGCATCAAATGGTCGTTTGCTAAACATTGAAACTCATAACGAAATCGCGACAAAAATATAGTTTCATTTAATTTTTACACACTACATTTAATTGCAATATCCAGCATTTATGATTACTTTAAATTTTTGAAACAATATTTTATTGTGATTAACATGAGTTTTTTTTTAATCTGTCTACTATTTTCAAGGACAAATTTCAACTTTAAAGGTGGAATAATTATTACTTTTAATATTTTGTTAAAAATGTTTGATTGCGTTTGATCTTGTTAAAAAGTACGAGTAAAAATTAGTGAAAATTTCTGTCATTCTGATGGTTCTTCTATCTTCTATTTTCCTTATAGATAATAATTTATATCTACAAGTGTATACAATGTTATCAAATATGTTTTGTT
The DNA here is from genome assembly GCA_951806755.1 of Brenthis hecate. Lineage (NCBI taxonomy): Eukaryota > Metazoa > Arthropoda > Insecta > Lepidoptera > Nymphalidae > Brenthis > Brenthis hecate. The sequence continues at coordinate 23,789,075 of OX638252.1, read as the reverse complement.
ACAGGATCATTGACTACTTAGCGCCGGAATCACCCATGGACGCAGATGATGATCTCCTTATCGAGCTTCTGTTTAAAATGTGACCTGACCCATAGAACCCTACATCTTAAACGCTTTCTAAAATCCTATTTTCATATTATTTCACATCTTCAAATGAAAATTTAGATCTGTCGCATGCATCAATATCTAAATTTTTAATCGGTACATACTAATATTTTTATTAATTGACTATACAATAACTGCCAGTCTGGATCTGAGATCTGAGTCAGGATATGATTTGGTTGAAAGGCGTACGACATGTTTACTTTTGTTGTAAAATCTCATAATCGGTTATCATATTCATATAATAACATATTACTGCCTTCATTTAGTCGTTTAGCATCACCTATAACTTATCTTCCTCAAACAGGTTTTTGGAGTTGTGACGTAACTCAGGCCTTGAAATTAAGAATTTTAAAGTTTTAGTTAACAACAATATTTTCATTGTATTCTTCTTAGGGTGTTTAAACCGTTCGACTATCTTCATTTTTTTCAATATTCAGTCCTCTTACGTTTATTTGTACCTCGTTTCTATTTGTTTTCGAAGTCTTGTTCGAGTTTTGATCTTTATTTGGTATTTTCGTTTAACTCTTCAGGTCATAGACAGGGTTATATTTAGTATAAATTTTATCGTATTTGTATTATATTTTCATAACGTATTTTTGAGAAATTTGTTTAGGGCGTTTATTGGAATCATATTTTTGAAAACTCTAAATTGAATGTAATGTAATTTTCTTAGATCATCCGTAATATTGGCAACATTAATGAAAAAACTAAAAAAAACTCATCGACGGCACTACTTGAGATTTATACACAGTTTTGTGCATTAACGATAAAATTGGGAAACATCGATTGTGTTACGTTTACCCGCTTTCAATGCAAGATTTCGAGATCGAGTCAAATCTTGGATTTCTTAGCTCTATTCATGATTTTCACGGTGGAGTTAAAAGTAAGTAGGTTAAGTACAAATTCAAATTATTAAAAAGCCACTGTTCTTATAAAGTAGATGCACTTAGCGTATAATACAATAAACCCGACGAGCTGTGAGTATTTTGAAATTTTATCGTATTTAAGAAAAAAGTACTTAGTTTTACTATTGGTCTAAAGTTTACCATATAAATTTCATTCCAGCCTAAATAGGTTAATTCTCTTCTAGTTTGCGCCAAAACAGTTGCGCGATTAACAGATGAGATTGTTCCGGAACATTCCACTTGAGTCTAGACTTAAATTGAAATCTTACTAATGATTGATTCGTTTTCTTCAAATTAGTTCCTTCTTTACCATTGTTGACTTCATTTAAAGATTACACTATAGTTTAAATATTTCTATTTCCCCCCCCTAGTTCCTACTTCAATGACTATTATAATTATGATATTTAATAAATTATCGATACAACAATTTAAAATTAGTTTATTAGATAGATGACTTTTGTTTTAGATCCTCGATAAAGCTAAATGCCATACTAATCTAGCGTTCATGAAAAAATAAGGTTGTGCACCACTTAATATAGAAATAACTACCTAAATATTCCCTTTTTCTGAATTCTCTGATATTTTATCGTAGATATATAGATAATAGATTAAGAGGTTAGAAGTAATCATAGCTTAACCATAAGACGACGTGCTGCCGTCGAGATATTTTCGATTCGTATTTTTATAAAGCAAAAGTTACGAATGACTATGATTGCTTTGCTTGTGCAGGGCCGTGGAACAGATTCCTTACTTACTTTGTACACCACATCTATTGTTTCTATATATTTGTCGAATTTCTCTTCAACGATCTATTGGCTTTATTTACCTTCTTTTCTTTCTAATAATTCTAATACTTTATAATTGTTTCTCATCTTTTAGTCTTGCATCCTTTACAATACTTTTATTTCGAAAGGATTTGAAAGGCCCGGAGTTGTCATATAGATATGGATGCTTGTATATTATTAACAACATCAACGGTATTTGATTGCGAATCGATGTGACGCTTAATTGATTGGACAGTTTTTAAATCTTGGCGGTATTTGCGAATGTTAATAATATACCAGCAGTTGTTAGATGAAAACGATGAATGTAACGCGACGCAGTTCGAGAATAACCGTCCAGTTGTGGCGGCTTTTGCACCCTCTGGTGGCATAAGGCAAAAGTCGCATTACAAGCGAAGACATATGACTTTGACTATAGTGACGCGATTCGCTTGCAGGCACGGGGCACCCGAGGGCGCACGAATGCAACATGTACATTTTATATTTTTGGATTGCTAACTTTAAGATGTTATATTTATATATGTATATGTAGTGATGGCGGGTACGAAACCAGTATTTCGAAATGTATTGCGCCAAAAGTTTTGATGTATTAATTTTCCAATAAAAATTTTCTCGTTTTTCGTTTTCGAATGGATAGTTCGTTTAGCTAGTGGTCATGTATATATTTTTTGATAACGTGCACGATTGCTTTCGGAACGCCGATGATATAAATATATGAGGATGGCCGAAAAGTATATAATAATAATAATTGTGAGGAATATTTTTAATGGTAACGCAGAACCTCTGAAAGCAATAATATTTTTGTGGTAAAAAGTACTCCGATTTATAGAAAAAGAGTATTTTATTATCCACACGATCGTCACAAGCAGTTGAAGTATAGAACGCTTTTTAGTGCAACCGTAAAATGTGTTCCGGTTTAATAAAAAATTAACAAAAGAACAGATGATTATGCAGCAAAAGAAACTCATCAGTTGCGTAAATGCTACTTAGTTGAATCGGCTTGCTCGAGAGCGTAGTGCGAGTTCATTTAGACAATTCCAACTTATTATAAAATTTAGCGATAGATAGTTATTATTTTCTTAGTGCCATAAAAACTATTTTAGAAAGGTTTACAGATGATATAAAAAATTAACTAGACCGGTATTGGTAGCGTTTTAGCATTTTATAATAAAACCAGATTGATAATTTGAAAAAATGACCGGAGCACATATTTATGGTACGCGTTAGTAATTGACCACAGCTAAGATATAGTGCACTAGAAGTAGTACTAAATAGTTAGATAAATTACTACTTATTTAAATGAAATAAAAGAAATCTTGAAATCTATACATAGAATTAAAATTTAAAAGTTTAACTATAATACTTTTTATTATTATATAAATAAGAAGCTTGTTCACATTATAAAATCGTATTTAGAAAGTACAGTTAGTATAATGAAATGTGAGTAAAACGAAATGGAACGATGTTAGTGAGACTATGAGTGGTATTTTTTTTTCGGGTGGGCTTTTAAGGGTTCGTATGTTTACATAAGGTTTGATAATTTAAAATATTAATTCTGAAGTGTTTTTGGTATATGGTAATTAAATTTTCGATAAACTACGAAATATTGGTATATTAGTTGTCATATAGAGCTTTAATGAGTCTTTTCTATTAAGCTTACGGACTTTTCAACTGTTTTTGTTTGATTCTCGATTATTTATTATGTTGATTTAATATAGGATTTTTAAAATATATTGCTAAAAAAATATTTGATTAAATTTTTATGTAAACATAAGGATTCGTCAAAATATGAGTATTTTGATTGTTTGCGCCAAAGGCGTGTTACTTTACAATTGTGATAAAAGCAAGAGTGTTGATTTGATGCTAACGAGTATTATATTTTTAGACTGTAGGTCAAATTGTTTTAGGCGTCTTAGTATTGTTTTTGCTGTAGTTTGCTTATATCCGGTTGATATTTTGTTAGTTATACGATTTTATAACTTAATTTTAATGATTTTAAGGACTAATTTACTTTACGTTTTAAGCTTTAGAATTCTGTTGTTTTATTTGTAATGTTTTTAGTTTATTTCTCAATTTTTGTTGTTTAACAAAATATCAACTGTTGTTATGTTGGTTTAAATTGAAAGCCTGCCTACGTATAATATTGCATATCACTTAGATATTATGTATTTATAAAGGTTTTCATCGCGTTATAATATTGTTTAGTTTTCTTTATGAAATGCTAGTTGATTGTTTTAATGTTTATTGTGTAATTGTTTTAATAGGGTTATAAAGGTTTGTATTTATTTTCTTTCAATATGATATTTTTTTTATTTAGGTTATAACTTTTAATCGATAATTGGATTTAATTATAAATATAAATTATTTTATTGTTGTGTTTTAAATTGTTGTTTTGTTTGTTTTTATGATTGTTGATATTTTTGTTGTTGTATCTATTTATGACCCTATTTTTATAATGATACTAGTAATGTTGCTTGAGACGATTTTTATATTGTAGCATATACGTATTTGATAGCAAATTTTTATGAGGTTATTTTTTAATATTTAAAATATAATGAACTTAATTTGTACGCAATTGTAATCGTTATAAATTAGTTTTCTCTTTACCATAGAGATTGTAAAAAGTTGTTATGTACTGCCAGTTTGAGGTTTTAACACCAAATAATGCGAGGTAATCGTCGATAAGGTTTGTATACTGTCATGGGACGCCTTTACTTTCCTATTTATATATTATAGAAATCGCTAATTCGATATTTTCTATTTTTGTTTGCTATTATGGAATATTTTGTTTGGAAATATTGAATTAGCGATATGTTTTATCGACGTTTTTTGAATAAAGTTCTACGCGTCGTATTTATCGACCGGAAGTGCGGGATTTACGGTCATTGACCTTCACATCCGGTTGATTTTATTAGAAATCTTTTCTCTTGCTTGTACTGAAATATGTAATTTACTAAAAGAAAGTTATAAAACAAAAATCGGCCAAGTGCGAGTCGGACTCGCAGACGTAGGGTTCCGTACCGTTATCGATTTTTTTAATTTGCATGGCAGCCTTTTTTAAAATTCGCCAGCTAGTTTTTTATTAGTTGTTGTTACGGCAGCAATAGAAATACATACTCCGAAAAAATTCAACTCTACCTATTACGGTTCATGAGATACAGTCCTCTGTTAGACGGACGGACGGACAGCGGAGGATTTGTAATAGGGTTCCGTTGACACCCTTTGTGTACGGAATCCTGTGAAATGTACAATTTTCTGTTTATTTTTTTATTTTGTCATTTTTGTTTTGGAATGTTCGTTTATTGCAAAATATAATATTGTGAAATAAATTGGCGTGATAAATTATATTTTTATAAAGGATTTAGTTGTAAATATTCTATTGGTTTAGTTGTAAAAAATAATTTGCTTATGAATTGTTTGAATTGTATCACTATTGATATAAAAAAGGACGCTTGACGTAGATATTTATTTTATTTAACGAAATAATGGAAGAAATCGAAGTATACTATAATACGTTTTCTTAATTTTATTTAAGATAAAATATTTTTAAATGGAGTGATCAAGGTATTTCTATTTTTGACAAATATGATTAGATCTCGTTAATACTAATTTATCTAAAGTATCGTTATTTTGATAATTTTACTAATTTTTTTTAATAATGTAATAACTAACAGTATTATAATTATTGTTATATAAGAATTTTCTAAATTTTTATCAACGATTCTTTTTTCTATATATTATGTAAATATAAATAATTTTTACATCGGATCACTCCAAAACAATAAATTTAATTATTATTTAAGTTATTAGCCTTGTTCAAATGTGATTAAGCAGAAAGTTGGGCAAAGCATCAAGTACGAAGCGCTAGATACTGTGTACTTTGACAAAAATAATCTTCCTTTGTAATTATTATAATCTATAAACACTACAAAATTGTGATTTAAAGCAATTTAAAATATTACTGCTGATTAATTACTTTGCGTTTGATTTTTTCTCCTTTAACCATAATTTTTGTCTAACTCAAATAACTTAAATTCACTAAAATGGTACTTTGAAATTAATTAAAAAAGAAAAATATACCTTTACAGATGAATCTTTTGTTGAAATTTATTGTGACAATTGTATTGAAAATTGCGATATGATAAACTTCTAAAAAACATCATGAAAATCGGTTTACATTTGACGAAGATGTGGCATAATCTAGGTACACATAAAAAAATATGCTAGCATTGAGTATACTTACTTCCTCCTCTTTAAGTCGATTTAAAATTAAGTTAAAAAAAAATAAAAAGTACTAGCGGCTCACCCTCGCTTAGATCGAATTCGCCTCTAGGAAAACAAAAACAAACCTATCCCACGGAAACCGTACATTTTTCCGGGATAAAAAGTAGCCTATGTGTTATTCCAGACTATAATCTATCTCTGTACTAAATTTCATCCAGATCCGTTCATTAATTTGTTCAAGATTGCAAAAGAAAATTTATAATGTTCTTTCTTAGCTAATAGTATGAATAAACAAACAGATAGAAAAAATTAAATGTAAGAACTGTTAAGTGGTAGACCATAAAGGAGTCGGGCGTAGCTACGAAAAGTTAAAAGGGCTGAATTATATATTATTACAAGCACTGCCCGCGGCTTCGCCCGCGTTCAGATGACTAAAAACCAAATTCTTAGGTTTTACATATTAGTATACTCTTACAATGCAGTTTTTGTATTTTTTTCTTAGAAATGAGATATTTTCCCGCGGTAAAAAGTATCCTATATGTTGACCCGGATAACCAGCTATCATCATACCCATCAAAACCTGTCCAGTGGTTTTCTCGTGATGCGGTAACAGACAGACAGACAAAAATTCTAAAAACTATAGATTCGGACTCAGTATCGATAATAATGTCTATTTCAATTAGTTTTTCCAAAAAATATTTAATGTACAGATTCGACTCAGCTACAATTTTATTATAGATATAAATATAGACTAGTGTTCGCCCAGTCGTTGAAATTCGTTTATAATCATTATTAAAAAAATGAGGACATTAAAATATGAATAGAATTTACCTATCTATACAAAAAAAAATTGCTTCCGCTTTTTTTTTTATAACACTAAAGCTCGTAAATAGCTAATATTTAAAAAAATAATTAACAAATAGAGGAGAAAAAGGTAGTGAACTGTTTTGTCTTTGCCTATCTATACTATAATAAAACTGTAGAGTTCGAATGTCTGTACATAGAAAAAAAAAATGTAAAAACCAAGTCAGGGAAGAAGACAAATAGAACAAATTTCGATTTTTTCAATTTTTTTGTTTCTTTGTATGTTTGTCTGTCTGTTTGTCTGTTTGTACGGGCTAATCTCCGAATCTATTGGACCGATTTAAATGATATTTTGCATGGTGGTTTCTTATTTTATTTTATTTTATTTATTTAATTATTTATTTCTTATATCCCCGGGCAACATCTTAGATACTTTTCATCCTGGAAAATTAAAGAGTTCCCGTGGGATAGTTAAAAAACTATAGTAACTGATACAATTTAGTACACAATAACTTATGCACCTAATTTAGCAAAAATTTAGCATGCTGATGCCTCCTTATATTGCCGATCAAACAACAGGTTACTTTTCATCCCAGAAAAATAACGGTTCCCGTAGGATAGATCTGTTTGTACTTTTCTAGAGGCGAACCCGAGCGAAACGAGGATGAGCCGTTAGTTTATATATAAATTAAGTCGATAAAGGTGAAGTCTGGTATCCTGAAACAACACATATGTTTATATGTTGGGACATTAACACAGCACCATCTAGTTCCATGGTAAGCTATGAGGCTTGTGTTATAGACACCAGATAGTTGATACACTATACGTATATAACTTTTAATACATACATATTATAAATTACCTAAACACCCATGTTTTGAGTACAAACATTCGTGGTCATTATCATTTCATTCATTATTACAAATGAATGAAATCCAGCGGGACTCGAACGCGCTACCGCTAGCACAACAAGTGAGATCACAAACTGAACCAAAAAAAGAAAAAAACTTCAAATATCAGACCATAGTAAAATATTTTTCATTACATTTCTATTAATTACCATTTCTTACTATTGGTCAAAAGAATATTTATTAAATTATTCTTCTGGAACGATAAAAATTATATCGGAGCATCTTTCCAGAAACCAAAACAACAAACTCCAAAAGTAAAACTGCCTTAAGGCAGAGGAAAATTATTAAAACTAAAGTTTTCTCGTTTTGTAAGCAAATTTTCTTATCAAATCAGCTTATTAGACAAGTTAATACTTGTCTTAAATACTCTACTTTTTGTTCCTCGCGTGATAAGCGAGATGGGGACCAATTGCAGCGTATCTCCGATCCCAGGATGCAATCTATGTCCTTGCAAAATTTTATCGAAATCTAGTGGTTTAAGTTTGAAAAGGTAATGGAAGAGTGAATTTTACATCTGTACTTAATATTATGAAGAGGCAGACTTTGTTTGTTTATTTGAACGCGCTAATCTCAGGAACTACTAATCCGATTTGAAAAAAATATTTTGTATTAGATAGCCCGTTTATTGAGGAAGGCTATGTATTATCATGCTAATACTCAAGGGAGCGGAGTAGTAATCATAAAACTATATATCCATACTAATATTATAAATGTGAAAGTGTGTTTGTTTGTCTTTCTTTCACGTGGAAACGGAGTGACGGATTGGTGGTTTTTTGTGTGGAGATAGTTGGAGCGCTGGAGAGTAACATAGGCTTTTAACTTTTTATCGCGGGAGATTATTTCACTCCAATGGGAAAACACGTTATAATACAAACAAAAAAGATATATTATCAGAATTACTTGAAACTTGGTATTAATACAATTAAAGGAATACGTGCTTAATCTCTCTACGACCGCGGACACGCCGGCGAGTCAGTTAACAATAGAATTCTTAGAATTTTAATTAATTTCTTAGAAATTTACCTGGATATTTTTCGAAATTCATCCCTTAACGGGGTAAAATAGGGGATAAAAGTTTATATGATACCCTATCTTTGTAGTTCTTTTTTGGAGTTTTAGCGCGAGTGAAGCCGCGGGTTTTGCTAGTATTATATAAACACATGAGTCGCTGTATAAAATAAAGCCAAAGAGTTGTCCTTTGTAGATTGAATGCGGACGAAGCCGCGGGTTCTGCTAGTTAATAATATTAGTATACATTTTTCATATTTAGTAATATCAAAAATGTATACTAATATTATTTCTATACTTTATTAGTAGTCTAGAAAACTGAAAGACAAATGAGAATAACATAGAGCAATATTAGCTCATAGATTGTATTGTCATCTTGTTTAAGCCATGATTTAAAAACGCATTTAACCTACCTATATCAATCATTCAAGATATCCGGCGGCTATTTACCTGGAAGAAAAACCGATACGTACTCTAATCGTATTATGGGAAAGGAATAAATTATTTAAAGGCATTTTAGATTTCCGTACGCGTAGTGAAAATATCGCATTTGCTGAAAATAAATCTTACGTACAGGTATATTTTAGGAGGTTGAATAGTTTAGTTTCATTTATATTTTACTATTTCTAGTAGGATATCCCAATTGTAATTGAAATTCAATATGAATAATCTAATCAAAATGCTTTCATTTCATTGGTATATTATATACTAGCATTGCCCGCTCCGCCCGCGTTCAGATGACCAAAAACCAAATTTTTAGGTTTTACATATTAGTATACTCTTAGAATGCAGTTTTTGTATTTTTTCTCAGAAATGAGATATTTTCCCGCAGTAAAAGTATCCTATATGCTGATCCGGATATCCAGCTGTCATCATACTAAATTTCATCAAAATCTGTCCAGTGGTATTCTCGTGATGCGGTAACAGACAGACAGACAAAATAATGTCTATTTCAATAAGATTTTCCAAAAAATATTTAATGTACAGATTCGACTTAGTTACAGTTTTGTTATATGTATAGATGTAAACGTGCTAGCGTGGAGATCGCGCTTAGGTAAGCGTACTGTAGAACGCACTGCAGCACGATGGACAGATGACCTAAGAAAGGTGGCTGGCAGTGGATGGATGCGGGCTGCCCAGGATCGGGATGGTTGGCGCTCATTGGGAGAGGCCTTTGTTCAGCAGTGGACGGCGACAGGCTGATTGATTGATTGAACATCCCACTGCTGAGCACGGGTCTTCTTTAAAATGAGGGTGGTCAGACCATACATCAAGCTGGCACAGTGCGGTTTGGTGGTCATCATATATTTTTCGAGGTTTCACGATGTTTTCCTTCACCCTAAAACATAAAAGGTAAATAATAATAAAAGAAAATATAAAAGAAGCAGGTTTATTTAAATGAAAAGGAGGTACTCAATTCAGATATATATTTTATTTATATACACGTTTGTTACGCTATATTTTCATAAATGATCTTATTTAAATAACTATCATTTTTAATATCCTTAGAACAAGCTTTCTAAAGTTGCTGTGTTTCTTCCGCCAGTTCTTCTCAGGTCTGAGGCTTCTTTTCTAACTCGTAGTAGACTCATGACGTTCAGTAAAAAAAAAATAATAATTTAATGTTGAATAAAATATTGTGAATTTAGATTAAAAAGGGCGAACAAATTAAATTGCATTAAAAAGTCAAAAATTAATTATATATCTTGTAACAGATAATGAATAATGCTTTATAATAATACGAATGTATTATAATACAACAATGATTTTACTAAAACCGTAAATTTCTCTATATTATCTATATCGCATTAATTAAAATTATTACAAATGTTACCCACTAAATCATGAAGCAATGCCAGATACAGATCTACTAATTAATTAATTCATATTGTAGTTTGCATCCACCTCACTATTCAGTCGTTTGTCATTAGATAATGTACGTGATCGTATAAGATATTGGAATCGCACAGATTACCTCGACTAATTAGTAACGTGAATATGCTACATGTAGTAAGGTCTGCACCATGTTATATTAGAACCTACTAGCTTCGTTTGAGTGCGTCCTTTCTAAAATAAAAGTAGCCTAAATTACTCCTTCTAACATCAGCTATCTGCCTGTGAAAGTCCCGTCAAATTCGGCCCAGTCGTTTTGGAGATTAGCCGGAACAAACAGACAGATAAACATTTTAAAAATCGTGCTATTCTTATAAGTTTCATAAATAATTCCATATGCATTTAGTAAAACGCTGTTATTTTAATATTACAAAGAGACAATGCAATTTTTTTAATCTGTATAGATAACAACAGGAATTTATCAATTAATTGATTTTGATACCTGAAAAACAAAAATATATAAGCACTGGGAGAACGCCCTTATATTTTTATTCCTAACTCGTATCATTCACTCGACATAACCTCACTTCACTCGAGTGACTTGACGAGTGACTCTCCGTGCTATTTAAACGGTTTTATTTAGGTTGCCCTGTTTACCCCTTTCCTGTTAACAGATTAATTTGATATTTGGTACACATCTTTAGTTCTGATGACAATATAATATATATTCAGTATCATTGTAAATCCAAGATGGCCATCGTAACAAAATGGCGGATTACATATTTTTTCATAACCCCCTCAATATAGATATCAAATGAAAGGGCTTGACAAGTGGAACGCAGTGCATGGCGGATTATTGGATGTTCAACAGAAAGGACATCATACTGCACCATGATAATGCCAGATCACATGCTGCTTTGGGGACTCGGCAAAAAATTGCAGAACTAGGCTGGAAAATTCTGTCGCATCCATCATATTCCCCGGACTTAGCACCCTCCGACTATCACTTGTTTTTGTCCTTACAAAATTTTTTAAAGGGCAAAAAATTAAAAAAAAAAGATATCAAACAAGCACTGATTCAATTTTTCGCATCAAAAGATGATTTAAAAAAAATGGAATATACAAATTGCCTTCACGCTGGCATAAAGTTATTAGTAATAATGGCAATTATATTTATTATTAAAGTTTAGTACTAGTCAGAAAAAAAAGTATTTTATCAACCGACTTCAAAAAGGAGGAGGTTCTCAATTCGACTGTATGTTTTTTTTTTTTTATGTTTGTTACCTCAGAACTCCGTCATTTATTAACCGATTTGGACAATTTTTGTTTTGTTTGAAAGGGTATACTTCCAGATTGGTCCCATTTAAATTTCAAAAAAAAATACCACCCGTAAGGGTGGAAAAACAACTAATGATGAATTTAACCTACTTCTAATTGTCATATTGACTTGAAACTTTGCAAGTATTTCTATTTACGTTGATAGTACAGTGGTTCGGTGTTGTTGACCTGATCTGATGGCAAGGCCAGAAGGTGGATAGGTCGAACTCTTCAACGGCTAATAGTAGATACTTTGAGTTTGGGCTTATTTTGTTTGATTTGACAAGCTTAACACGTTAGAATCCTTACTTTGCTACTACTATCTACACTAAAAAGTGAAAAGTAAAAACTTTTTAACAAAAAAATAAAAACCGACTTCAAACAAAAGCACTAAAAAGTGAAAAATAACTGATTGGTAGTTTTCATTTACTATACATACCTAATCAAATATTTTCGAAGTCGGTGTGCTTTGCTTTGTATGGGCTGGGACCGATTTCAAAAATATTTGATTAGGTATGTATTTAATAGGTAGGCTTTAATTACTTAGCCAAAGCACACCGACTTCGAAAATATTTGATTAGGTATGTATAGTAAATGAAAACTACCAATCAGTTATTTTTCACTTTTTAGTGCTTTTGTTTGAAGTCGGTTTTTATTTTTTTGTTAAAAAGTTTTTTTTATTCAAAATACGGATAGAACTTTCCGGTAGACCAAATAATATGTCAAAAGATGGCGTTATGTCAAATGTTTATGTACGTATTATAAACACATTGTGTGTGTAAATAAAGAATGTGTCATCTACGATTTTACCTAAATATCTGTGTTTTTGTAAAGAACATTTATAACAATAGTGAGTTTTTACCACATACCATACAAACTTATGCTTTCAATTCAATACAATTTCTTCGTTTAGTGGCTTCTAGAAGTACTGTTTTAGCACTATTTACTTCGGCAATGTCGCGTAAAATGCAGAAGACACGTCATATATAAAGGACCGAACTTATGCCTTGTCATAGTAATTTTTTTACTAATTGTTCTTGAGCTGACAGACACAAAAAATCTAGTTTATTAAAAAATAATTTATAAAAAAAATCGCATTGTACTGAATAATATTTATTAAATAATAAAAAAATACTATACAATATTATAATAAATTATATAAACTGGAAATATTAATCATAAATAGGTTTCATAGGAGAAATCCTATGGGGAGCTTGTAGGGTTCTGGGCATTTGCACAACTCGGCTGGTGTATTGTATAGGCTGACTGTAGTAGTAAATCATTTGACTGGGTTGATTTGTACGGTGGGCAACATGAGTTGTTAGAGGTACTTGTGTTGATTTGTTTTGACCTGTGAAATATTTTTCGTGGACGTCTAACCATCTTTGAACCTATAGAATTAAAAAAAAACATTAATATCTTAATACATGCTATTGATTGCGATTTAGTATAGAATAGTTTAGTATAGAATATATAGGTGTAGAAAATTAGGTAAGTATTTTAAAAATAAAAAAATAAATATCCCTTACTTGAGAAATAATTGATTCCCCATGTAACTTCCGGTTTAATAATAATATAATAAATTATAATAAATAAATAAAAAAATCCCAATTAAAGTTTCGGAGGAGGGCGACCCCAAACACCTTGACACGAGATATTTGTATATTAGATTTTTTGTCTTCCTTATTTTTTAAATAGAATGTGGGTTAGTTATAAAATAAATAATTATATATTTTTTTATAGTTAGAAAGGGACAAACGAGCAGACGGATTTACCGTCAAGTTGATATCTGATGGTAAGTGGCTATCGTCTCTCACAGATATCAGTAACATAACACCTCCAGGTAAATTTCTAAGAAATTAATTAAAATTCTAAGAAATCTATTGTTAACTGACACGCCGGCGTCTTGCGGTCGTAGAGGGAATAAGGGGAGTCGCGAATGCGTTGCCGACCGACCTTTCTGGGACCTAAATACACATTTTGGTTTTAAAAATCATTATTCTCATTAGGCCTTTTCGAAGGCACGTCAGACAATCTGATAAATACTGACAGAAGTTACTTTAGCTGAGATGAGATATTAGCCAAAAATCTGGCAGAGTTTTGAATTATCATAATGTACTTACATATTGACAACGGCAAGGTGGCACGCATTCTTGGTTTTGTGGGCTGGCTGACATTATACAATGGCTTTAATAATAAAATTAATTAAAGCTCTAAAAATTTTCACTCAAACACTCAAACGATGATTGAAAAATTCACTATATAGTTTATAAAATTGTATCATTTAAAAGATTTAGACTGTTCACTATCACAGCTTTCTCAAATTTGATTTTTATATATCCTTACACCCTTTAATATACATCGGTAATTAGTAAAAACGAGTCACTTTTTACATTAATGACGAGTAATTACTTAATTAGTCAATTATTTTCAGATACTTTGTTAAGCTATTATACAAAATATATGTAGTTAATTAATTATTAATAAAATAATAGAATAAATATACTTATTGAAATACTAATGAGTGTATAAGTGTTAAAAATGGGAAACTTTCTTTTATAATCCCGTAATGGAGCATTTTTAAGATGATCAAAATTGACAAAATATTGCCCCTACTATGTGTTTATTTAAATACGTATTGTGGTGGCAATACAGTTTGAACAATCGTTTTCAGTTGTGTTTGAAAAATATTTTTATTTAATGCATATTAACTTCAAAAAACAGCTTACTATTGAAAAGTTACTCCAGCTCTAACAGCCAATAACATTGCACCATAACGTTTTTTCTGCTTAGGTACTTAGAATAATTATATACTTAACTAGCAACTCACCCTTCATCCGCTCCGAGGTTCGTTCCTAGTTACGTTTTAATGTTTAGTATAGATTTCTCAGAGATGAGATATTTTCCCGCAGTAAGAAGTATCCAATATATTGACCCGGATAACCAGCTACCATCATACTAAATTTCATCAAAATCCCTCCAGTGGTTTTTCCGTGATACAGTAACAGAAAGACAGACAGACAGACAATAGATTCGGCCCCTGTATCAATAATAATGTCTATTTCAATAAGACTTTCCAAAAAATATTTAATATACAGATTCGGCTTAGTTGCAATTTTATTAAGAGTATATGTATAGATAACAAGTTAGAATTATGCCTGACATATTTTATTTTTATACCTACAGTTACACGTATTACCCATTCAGGTATAAAATGGAATTAAGAATGGCAGCTCATTAAAATATTATTAAAAGATCAAACTATTTAAGACATAATGATATTTTTCAGTTAATCGATAATTAAAGATTACAAAAATAATACTAATTATTGTTAATATCATTATTTTCTTATATTAATCACTAAGTTATTTAAATTATTACGGTGGGTTTCCTACACTAATTTACCTTCTTATAAATAACTAGCGAGTAACGACTTAACCTCACTTCGCTCGGGTTCGTCGCCAGGTTGATTTTCCATACAAAGTTTCCCATCCCATTCCCATATTAACACCCCCTTAAGGGATGTTTTCTGGGATAAAAATTATCCTATGTCATTTCCAGGATTTCATACTATCTTCTTATCGAATCTTATCTAAATCGGTTCAGTAGTTCCAGAGATTGCCTACAAACAAACTTACAAATTTACGAACTTTATCTCTTTATTATATAGATTGGTGTAATTAACTCATCTTCAGCTAATTTTTAATGTAGTATGAATTTTCAGACACATTAAGAATAATTTACAGGACAAAGTATCCTTACATTGGTGAAAGGACACCATGATTGTACTAGAACGCTCCTCAAAATGATTGAAAGTAATTTTTAATTTAAGTCCCATTGCGTGTTTTTAAAGAAAATTTGAAAAAGTATAGAAATAAAAGCGGTAGTGTATGTAAAAAATGAATATTTTCATATTTTTTAATAGCTGGTCTTAACTTAAGTACTTACCGGGGTCCTTTTAATTTTGTCAATGATTTTGGGCAGTTTATGGTGGTAAGTGTTTATAGCCTTTTGAGAATACGAAAATAAAGCTAAAATGCTTGTAAAATTCTTCTTTTTAATATATTTTTCTTGTAAAATTAGATTGAGTAACCTAAAAGGCCACCTGTTATTTTTATACCTGCAACCTACAATAATATTTTGATGCCACAATTGCTGCAGTTTAAACTTGCCAAAAAATTATGTCGATACATATTCCAATCTAACTAGGTTGTTTCTTAAGAAAAATTATTCTTACCATAATCACCTTGCAACTAAAACGGTAAATGACTTAAAAATCACTTTATAATATGTAGTTCCACGTTTAGAGTGGTCTTAATATACGGGGCCTTTAAGAAGTATTTTTGAAACAAATATCACGAAAATTAGTTAACAATTGTTGAAGGTATCGCAAAGCATACATACAAAAAAGAATGCATACGAATCTAACCTTTTATTCTGAAGTCGGTCAAAATAATGCAAATATATCTCAGTTAAGTGCAGTGTGAAAACATGTGGTTTTAGCATTTTCAGCGCACTTGTAACATCTACTTCTAGTAAAACTCAAATTGTATTTCCACGTTCCTTTTAAACTTTAATTCCGGTTACGCAGAACTTTCCTACGGAACCCAGTCACGAACTCCATTCAAACTACCTAGTACTTTTGTTGAAGTAATTACGTCATTCTACTAAAATAATAATCAAAGTTCCCAAGGCTCTAACTTAAAGTAAATAATTAAGACGTTCATGGAATATTTTTATTAATAAGTGGGCGTTGCTTGCGTCATAAGTTATTTAACAGAAGTATAGCAATCTTATTTACGCATTGTTGTATGAATCATACAATATGAACTACACAGTACTGCTGTTAGATATATTTTAGTATGGGAGAAATGTTTGTATTGATAATAAATAACATATTTCCACAATATAAAGCAAAAAACAGTTTCTGACCAATTTCGCTCACAGCGGACTATGTCACTGAGACTAGCCATCTGCCTACCTGCAACCTGAGCAGATAATATTATGTATAATATTGTTTGCTCAAAAACAAGTTTACTTTCAGCTCTTTTGTTCTTTCAGGATGCTAAGATAATTATAATTCAACACGACTGATGACAGATCACATGTATGCATGCATGCAGGATTGACGTTTTAAAATTGTGTATGTAAAGTTGCTCACTAATATCCGAGCTGCGACTGCAAAATCCTTTGTCAGAAAAATCCAAGAACTCTGCTTAGCCCGAAGTCTCAAACTCAGGATCTCTAAATCAGTACACGACTAATAAGACCACTGATAAAGACTAATACAAACAGGGTTTTAAGTATTCAAACCAAACCATATGAGTTCAACTTCAAATGATTTAGGATATAATTTAGGATCCATTGTAGGGCTTAACTATCAACCTTCTAAATCCATCATTAGTTGAGCTCAACATTACCGAATATACAATCACAAAATTTCAAATCGATACGATAAGTCAAGTCGTAAGGTTGACTGTCCTTTTGTTTACATAGTACTGCCAGTGTTGCTATAATATAAAGCTAAAATATCCTTAAAAGTTTGTTTTCATATAAACAATAACATAAGAAATAAAAATCTAATCTAGTAACTTTAAACGAGCAGTTCTTGTATATTTATTTATTTCGTTAAAATTTGGTATTTAGAACCCCTACACTACTACTTCTTACAATCGGGGGCTAAAACTCAATCTAGATTAGTTTTATGTCTGGGAAAACGCGTGTTTTCGAGCTTTCATGCGGTTTTCTTCCGCATTATTCTACACAAAATATGGTCACTAATTTCGCACGATCGTTCATAAGCATTGTGGTTAAGCAGCCAAGGCACAAGATTGACAATCACAGGTATCCGGGTTCGAATCCCGGTCGGATACAAAGTCATTACTCTTGGTTTTTTTTTGTATTTATTCAAGTTTTTAATTTTTTTATTTTCTAGCAAAATAAAAAGAAAATCGTACTGTAGCCAAAAACTCCGAGCGAAGCTCGGTCGACCAGGTACTGTCGACTTTATGTTCTCATCAATATCTGCCCCTCATAGAGTATCTGAGACTACCCAGTTTTTTTTTCTATATTTCTTCAGGAGATAGATATTTTTTTAAGAATCGATTTTATAGATTACTTTTAGTTTTAATTTAAAAAATTGCTTAATTTTCAATTAATATCGAATCGAAAAAATCGAAAAGTCTAAATTTTTAACTATCATGCTATATCAAGAAATTCAATTTTCTTATACTGAATTTAGATCTTTTGACATCAGTTTTAACTGTTCATTATCTTAATGAGATATCAAAATGTAATATTAAATATATCTTGTGATTCTTCTCAATAAGAGAAGAATTTATCTTTCAATATTCGAAATCAAGTTAGCAGTTTCATTTTAAACTGTAACAGTGTCTTTGGTCACGTCGTCATGGTTACTGCACGTCTGCTATGTATGGTACAAGTAAGGAGAATAAAAAAATGTTCAAGTATAATAAAGTAAAAAAAAATATATAAACTCATTAGCATTGCCCTACTAAATTCTTAGGTTTTACAGATTATTATACTCTTACATTGCAGTTTTTGTATTTTTTCTCAGAAATGAGACATTTTCCCGCGCTAAAAAGTATCCTATATGTTGACCCGGATAACCAGCTATCTCCATACCAATTTCATCAAAATCCCTGCAGTGGTTTTTCTGTGATGCGGTAATAGACAGGCAAAAAATCTAAAAACTATAGATTCAGCCTCTGTATCGATAATAATGTTTATTTTAATAAGATTTTCTAAAAAATATATAATGTACAGATTCGGCTTAGTTACAATTTTATTATATGTATAGATATTTATTTATTAACTAGATTTGCTCGCGTAGTTTAAATAACTTTTACCCCTTTTAGAGGTGAATTTTCAATAATGTTTTCTAAGCGTATGTCCACGAGGAATCTATTTGCCAAGCAAAATTATAAGCATTTAAACTTAGTAATATGTCGTGTTAAATCAGCGAGTGGTATTTTACTTTTATAAAGCTTGATTCTATTATTCATAAATGTTAAGTGTGTATTTTAAAAAATATATTTAAATTTAAATATTCATTTCAGTTTTTGAACACAGCTCTACTCACTTATTCTATTGGTTAAAATAGCCACTGCACCTCTAGCGTTAAACCAATTGCCACTGAAAGTTACGTTTAAGTCAGATGAACTTTTTCAAATATTAGTGAACATAGAAAAATTAACAAATTACAAATTGACAAATTAATTATTTATAAAGTCTTTATATATCATATTTTCTAAATAATTCAACAAGCATATTTGAATATGTACTGTTTGTTCCTAAAAAAATATTTGTACATGTTTTCAGACTTACTGGTTGTAGCTATTAGTGGTTCCTAAATTCAACATTTCCATTAAGTAGATTAATTACTTGATATCATTTGGCGCTCATCACTTGGACCACATAGCTGAGAGCTGGCTTTAGACACAAAACTACTGTAAAGTTTCAAATAGCTTCGTTGTTTTTCTAAGCTCCAAGGATGGCAAATGTCAGTTTTGATTAAATTTTTTAAACTAAACATATGTTTTATGCTTTAAAAATTACTTCTTTCGCTCATAAAGATAACTATTATTCTGAAGAACTTCGAGTCGGTGGAGTAGATTGTTTTAATTTCATTGTAAAGTCATTTTAACGACAATTTTATTCTCATTTAAAAAGGTCTAGAAGTAAATTTTGAATAAAATAAAGGATAAAGGTAGAATAAACATTTATTTTGTATTAAATAAATTATTTGGCTAAGATACTGAGGAAAAGTTTATTCATTGTCTGGCGTATGGACTATATATATTATAGTATATATATAATATATATATATATATATATATATATATATATATATATATATATATATATATATATATATATATAATATATATATATAATAATATGTATATTATTATAGTATGGACGGTAAAAAAAAAATATTTCTTATTTTATTATAAAAATAATACTCTTAAGATCGTTTTTTGATTCTTACTACCGACTTTAAAAAATGGAGATTATTAATTTGACACCTTATATAAGCCAGATTTTAGCAATAATCTAGATCTGGATGTTCTAGTGATTCTAGCATGTACGGCCGTAGATCCGAAGGGTCGAAGCCTGGGTCAGGCTAAATTTAGTTATTTAGTTTTTCTGGTTAAAAAGTTTTAGTAACAGTATGAATTCGGGAAGTTTGTGTTTAACCACAGTGTTTTCTAAAGATGGCGGCCCTGCGCCTGATCTCTCACCGCGTCGATCTGTCATCTTACCGAAGAACGACAGGAATAGAGAGTGCATGTTGTGCCTGCGCGTACACTTGTGCACTATAATATCTCCTGCGTGAGATGGCCGCCGTTGCCGAAGTCGGTCATCATCAATATTGGCATTGTTAATTATAATCAAATTTACATATTAGTCTATGAGGAGAGTCTAAGTGAATGTACGAAATATCATAAATGTATGTATACTGCTGTACATTTTTTTTTTATTATCAGCGAACATTAATATTTTACGGAAATCAAACCCACACCTTCTGGTGTATCACCCAACACAAATCAGACCCGTGGTCCGATGAGCTATAATGATATTTTATGTATATAAATGTAAAGAAATACCTAAAAGGAATATATCTTCTTTGAAATTAAAAGCTTCTTTTAATGTTGAGGTGTAAAAAAATTCAATTTGCAATAAAAAATCTGGCCTAATTAACCTCGACATGCCTGAAAGCATAACTTTTAATAATGTGTCACTGACGTTTAAAAAAAAATAGTAGATTTTGATGAAAAGCTGTGATGTAATAAGTAAGTATAAAATATAATATTTAAATGGATAAAGGCAGCTTTCTGATAGATACGTAGATCAATGCTGGTTTCAAGATAGATCGCGATTAAATATTATAAATGCAAAAGTTTGGATGAATGTTTGTTAGTCAATCACGCCAGAACGGCTGAACGGATCTGGATGAAATTTGGTACAGAGATAGATAATAGCCTGGAATAGCACATAGGTTACTTTTTATCTTAGAAAAATGTATGGTTCTCGAAGGACATATTTGTATTTGTTTTTCACAGAGCAAGGGATCAACTATATATTACATACTAACCTTTAAAACGTACCTAGGGCGAAGCAAGGATGAGTCACTAGTATTTTATAAATTTGATTAGCTTAGAAAGATTTATTTTATGTGATATTTTTATATAATGGATATTTTGAATTTTTATCGATATTTTGAATATTAGAATTAACAAACCTATAAAGATTTAGTGTTCAGAATTTGAATTATAAAACTAAAACTGTTATGTATACAAGTATTACAATTATATTACAATTTTGTTCTGTAATAATCACTTAATCATAGAAACATACAGCAGTCAACAGTATACTAATTTAGTTAAAATTTAAGTTCATCTTTCATTTAAGTTTATCCCATTTTCTTTCTCGAACTTTTTAAGCATATTTTCATTTTTACTGAATAAAGTCTTCAAAATAACTCTACAAAGCGATCGCGCTTCTACTAATTAAAAATTCTGCTCGTGGCTTATTATTCTCATTTTACAAGGTATTAGATATTTTTTTTATTACTTGTGCTCAATTAAATAACGTTCTGGAGTAAAAGGATGTAATC
Source organism: Brenthis hecate (assembly GCA_951806755.1). Classification (NCBI taxonomy): domain Eukaryota; kingdom Metazoa; phylum Arthropoda; class Insecta; order Lepidoptera; family Nymphalidae; genus Brenthis; species Brenthis hecate. Next base: position 23,767,546 of record OX638252.1, on the reverse strand, counting down.
TCTACAAATATTAGATGTTAATAATGATAGAGGGTAAAAGTTTAATTTTTTTTTACCACTTTGTAAACAAGTGAATGTATAAATGAAAGTATATAAAATACAGCTGAGTTGAAATGATTATTGGTCAGCTTCGCCTGCATGACGAGTGTATAGATAAATAATCTACGTGTAATCTAGGGAATCTCGATTGTGTCTCTATGTGCCTGACAGTGTCCTATGTGCTATTTCAGCTCATCTGTCATCAGGTCTATCTGCGTACTTAATTTCATTAAAATCCGTATCATTTTAGCGTGAAAGAGTAACACACAAATATGTACATACATACACAGCTCCATACACAGATAGCCAGCCACACACACACACACACACACACACACACACACACACACACACACACACACACACACACACACACACACACACACACAACAACAACACACACGCGCGCACGCACGCACGCATGCATACACGCAGGCACGCATAAAATTTTCTAATAAAAAAATACTTAAAAAACTCTTCGTAGCAGTCGGAAACATACATAATATGGACATGTTTCATAATAGCTGCGTGTAGTCGTCTTTATAATACGTATATAGTATTATTGTATTTATTTGTGATAATACTATTTTCTTCACGAACTTCTTCCCATCTTTTTCGTTCTTATCGGATTTTTTAATTTTTGTATTTTTTTTTTATTTTGATTATTTAGACCGTTTTAGTTTTTTTGTACAATTTCCACCACACCAAAAATTATATGCTCTATGACACTCTTATCATAGAGACGAATTTAAAGACGTATGAATCATTAAAACCGGTCAATCCGTATAGTAATTACGAGGGAATATAGGATCGGACGTACATACATAAGGATCAATCACATAACCCTCCTTTGGGCTTCGCCGCAGTCGAGTAAGAAGTAACGCTGATACATAATATTTTTCAAGTATGAAACCTCATATTTCTCAGTATGTTTATTTTTGATGGAAAGATGTACTAGCTAAAAGTTACTTTAACTTTAAAGTTACAAAGTTTTTGAGTGACATGTACATTACATTCTCGAGAGGCTTAGATTTGTTTTGATAAAACTTTCTAATATTTCTCTGACATTTATTAAAAGTTTCAAATAGCTTTTGATTTTCCCTTCTAAAAGAGTATATGGAAACTGTTTTGTATCATATATATATATATATATATATATATATATATATATATATATATATATATATATATATATATATATATGAGTACAGTATAGTATACATGTATATAAGCTTGTATATAGGTCAGTTTTTTAACCGACACATAAATTTAATCCCTGCAATATTTTCAATTCAATTCAATTCTTAGTCCTGTGGTTTATATGAGAAGTATTTCTAACTTGTACTAACTAGGTCTGCAGACTGTTTTATTTCTTTCGTTTCAACGTATAGTGTGATTAAAATTTTGTATTATGAGTTTTCTACACTCAAAGGGTGATATTAGATAGTCTAAGGCCTCCCTTAAAAACATGCTATAAAATGAAAAAAAAAAAACGTATGTGTGCACTTATGTACGCACGGAAGAAGTTATACTTCTTTTACGTAACAGAATAAAAATAGCTAAAGATTTTATCTCGTATGTCGCATCTGTTTGTAATAGGAGTGCACCTAACATCATCATGTCGCTTTTTGGCTGTCGGTGTGCGCGCGCATCGTTAAAATGTTCTTCTCATATTTTTTTTCCAAACGTGCCAAAAGACGTAGAACTTAAAAAAAATTGAAATAAAAGGAATTAAGGGACCTAATCTCAACACTAACCTGTAGTGTAGTATAAACTTTACTCACGATAGTATTTAGATCATCTAAAGCTATTGACATGAATGTAAACTATCAGTATATTACAACATAGCAACGGTATTCCAAAACCCGTTACTCCAAAACTAATGTTAAAGCGATGTTCGTTGTAATGAACTTGAAGACGCTTAAGTACTAAGCGGATTATTCGAAATGTAGTTGATGCTATTTCAAATATATACATATAATAAAATTGTAACTAAGTCGAATCTGTACATTAAATATTTTTTTGAAAATCTAATTGAAATAGACATTATTATCGATACAGAGTCCGAATCTATAGCTTTTAGAATTTTTGTCGGTCTATCTGTCTGTCTGTCTGTCTGTTACCGCATCACGAGAAAACCACTGGACAGATTTTGATGAAATTTGGTATGATAACATATAGGATACTTTTTACCGCGGGAAAATATCTCGTTTCTGAGAAAAAATACAAAAACTGCATTGTAAGAGTATACTAATATGTAAAACCTAAGAATTTGAGCCGCGGGCAATGCTAGTATGTTATAAGAACTTAGCCAATAGAACACTAAATTACGTTCTAAATATTTTTTAATATAGAATTTAATAAACAATTTGAATCCCGATGCAGTTTTTTGTAAAAGACGTGAAGACGATGATCTATTGACGACACGTTTGGCCTGGCCAGGCCAGCGGTCGCGGGTTTGAGTCTCGTTGGGGGCATTCATTTGTGTGATAAGCACAAATGTTTCTACTCCAGTCATGGGTATTTATATTTATAATATATATGTATTTAAAAGTTATATATGTGTAGTGTATCAATTATCTGGTATTCATAACACAAGCCTCGTAGCTTACCATGTCCAACTAGATGGTGCTATGTATTAATGTCCAAACGTATTTATTTTATTTATATATTTCTATACACGTGTAACAAGCTTATACCACTCTTCTTTTGCCGTGAATCCATATTTATTTTCATTTGCTCTATTTTTCATTAATAGCTAATGGTATGATCTAAAAACTTAATGAATAGATTATAAAGTCCAAATTTTTTTTCTAATCGGGCCGTTACTTATAAAAATTAACGCGTTCAAACAAGCAAAAAATCTTTTTAGTTTTATATTACCACAGATTAATTTATACAGTCGTCTAACGAATTTGACTAGATGGGGCAATCGTGCGGCACGTGCGAGATGAGATGCGAATTACGTGAATCTACCGACTGTCATACTTATTTTATTATGACATTAGCGATTCACCCTCACTTCACTCGGGGTCGTCCGGTGGGTAAGTACGTTTTAATGGTTAATATGGAATAGATAGATTATATCTTATACTAACATTGCCCGCGTTCAGATGACCAAAAACTAGATTCTTAGGTTTTACATATAAGTATACATTGCAGTTTTTGTATTATTTCTCAGAAATGAGATATTTCCTCGCGGTAAAAAGTATCCTATATGTTGACCCGGATAACCAGCTATCATCATACTAAATTTCATCAAAATCCCTTTAGTGGTTTTTTCCATGTTGCAGTAACAGACAGACAGACAATAATTCTAAAAACTATTGATTCGGCCTCTGTATCAACAATAATGTCTACCTGTTGCAATAACATTTTCCAAAAAAACTTTTGAAATCTATTAATAAATGGCTGAGAAATTAATTACAATTCCGGTCGTCCAGGTGGCGTGACGTCACGAAATTATTTTTCCAAGCGCAACTTTAAACTTAAGCAGTGGTAGCCCAGTGGTAACGCGCTCGCTTGGGAAACCGAGTGAAGCGGGTTCAAATCGCGGGTCTCGCACCATATTTTCATGTGCGAATCATTTCTAACATGATTATCACTTGTCTTACGGTGAAGGAAAACATCGTGAGGAAACCTGCATGTCTGAGAGAAACTAGCAAGTTTTCGAAAGACATGCGAAGTCCGCCAACCCGCACTTGGCCAGCGAGGTGGATTATGGCTTGATCCCCCTCGAAGGAAGGCCCGAGCTCAGCAGTGGAACGTTAAAAAGGGCTGAATACAACTTTAAAGTTTCACAACTTTTTCATTTGTTGAGATATTTTGATTTTTTTTCATATGAAAATACAGCAAAGTGTTTAGGAATGACGCTTGACGCGAAGCTACGCTAGAAAGCTCATGTTAAGAAGAAAAAAGAAGAATTGGATTTCCGGTACAAAAAGATGTATTGGCTATTGGGAAAGCATTCCTCTCTGTCGGTACACAACAAAATATTATTATATAAACAAGTCCTGATGCCAGTGTAGACCTATGGTATACAGCTGTGGGTCTGTACCAAAAAGATAAATGTTCTTATCATCCAACGATTCCAAAATAAAGTTCTCAGGGGAATAGTTAATGCACCCTGGTACGTAAGAAATGACGATCTCCATCGGGACCTCAACGTAGAGATTGTCGATAAAGTGATAAAAAAATACGCAGAAGCTCACGAGCAAAGACTTCATATACATGTGAATGTCGAGGCAATCCAGCTCCTCGACAACACGGACATAGTGAGGAGGCTCAAAAGAACTAAACCTTTTGAGTTAGTGTAGTGTTAAAAAAATAGTGTAATGTAGTGAAAGTAATAATAATATAGTGCTACCAATATAGAACACAAGAAGAAAGTGCATTCGCCTTAACTAGAGACTTTAAGAAAAGTGCCATTGGACACATTCACACATTACCTAATAGATTATTCTTGAGTCAATATAGTATAGGTTATCTTATATCTATAATAATCTATTTTTACAAGCTTTTATTTAACTTGTACTGTTTGTTAAGTTTGTTAGTTGGTAAGTTTGTTTAGGACAAATCTATCAAGTTTACTTAGAACCAATTCCTCTAAGTCTTCTAACTTATTTTAGTTATGTAAGAACAGATTTGAAATTTTACATATTGATATTCATATCTTAAAATATTGTCAGCTGCCTTTGAAACAAAAAAAAATCCAAATCGGTTCAGGCGTCTTCGAGTAATCGGTGAACATACATAAAAAAAAGATTCCGACTAATTGAGAACTTCCTCCTTTTTGGAAGTCGGTAAAAAAATAAAAAACATACATATTATTTATAATAGGATAAATTATTATGTACAAAACGAATATACAAAATTATAAAACCAATTGAAAGCTACGTTTATAAAATAGATTAAAACTAACTTAGCAAAAAAAAAATATTTTTCCCAAACTTTCCCAAATTTGGAAATGGTATTTTTTAATCTAATCTTTTTATTTAAAAACCTGAAGTGTTCGTAATTCTTCTCTTCCTTGGCTTGATTCGTTTTGAGGAATTTTCTTTGTATATATGGATTCATCTGTATAGACCTTTGCTATAGTTAGACATAGAAGGTGGCGCTGTTATCGATATCCAGTTATTCTTTAATTTTTCAACCATATGGGGTCTGTGAAAGGACAAGGTCTTTCTACCGAGTCCGTTAGCATTTAACAAAATAGAAAGGTCATACTAAGTTCAAGATATAAACTTCTTTGTTTATTCCAAGCTTGATTGAGCATCAACGTATTATGAAGCGCGTCAGCATCGATCGTTTGTAGAGTGAATAGTACAGCAATGTTGAACTGCGATATCAGCATAGTCTAAGAGCCGACCACAAAATATGCTGCCATGAAACAGTTTTAAATTTTACTTCAACCAATATTTTTTTACGTTTTTGATTTAAATCACTTAAAGAGGGATGCTAAAATCCGGTTTCAAAACACATTTTTGAATTTTAATAAATATAATTAGTACGTTTATTTCCTTTATAAAAATTATTTATGTAATTTTTATTATTATATATTTTTTTTACATTAGATAGTAGTTTATGTCATACATTTTAGCATTTGGAATTTTTTGTAAATAGGTAAGCAGTTAAATAAATCTCAGTAATCAACCAAAGTACATTATTACCTAAAATAATTAACCTATAATTAACATTTAAATCAAATGTAATTATTTAAAAATTATTTAAAATAATACCTATTATTAAAAAAAAGGTGTGTAAAGAGATTTCAAAATCATTTTAAATGTATTTATTTTTAACTGAGAACAGGCATGTTTAATTAAATTTATATTTTTAATTAAAATCATACCTTAAAGTATATATTTTACTACTTGTACACTTATTCATTCAAAAATAATGATAAGAATTAGTTAAAATTGCAAAAATATTGAGTAACGCATTAAAAAAAAATTATATACTCCTTCAATTTTTTAAGTCAGCCATAAGTTCAGAAATAAATGAACAATAAAACCAAGGGCTTTTTTTTCATTTTATGATTAAAACGAATTGTGCTCAAGAGTAAACATTTATAACGGTTCCACGTTAGATCTCCTTTAATAACATTTAAGTAATTTTCCCCAATTCCTTCCAGATTTACAGCAACAAATAATGTTAGATAAAAGTATGATATTGGAATCATTAAAGTTAATTGAACGATTGAAAAAAAAATGGTCAAATGCGCATAAAACTCTAGTAAAGAAAATTCCATACATTAAAAAATACAAATACTTTAATTACACTTTTCCTTACATAATATAAGCTTATGGTCTTATAAGACAAGAGTAAACCTTACATTTTGTATTCTTTTTAAAGTTCTAAGCCACTAGACACTAATGATAGTGTCAGAGGTAATGCATCTGATAGAACTATTTTTTATCTCCATAATACATAATTTATTTATTTACTTGTGGCTTTTCTAATTCTAAATATTACGCACGATTTTAAGCAAAGAACTGAAAATAGAATGTTACATAATTTTTTCCTTTTGAGATACATAAGTAAAAACCATTTAGTCAATCCTAAACATCCCAACCCCCCGGTCTATAACATTAGCTGTGACAATATAAAACTGAAATTGAGCGTAAAAGACATACGTTGAAAGAAATGGCAAACAAAGAGAATTAGATTAGAACTTGGCGCAACTCATACGAAATACGCACAAGTTTTGATAATAACGGTGTTTTGTTACGAAACTTCCTATATGTATTTTATTTGGTAACTGAATATGATATTCAATACGAAGTCTTCGTCTGAATTTCGTCGAACATTCGTCTCAACTCTCATTACATTTTCGTGTCTTACGATGTGAACGTGTTTGATTTTTGCAATTATATTTTTCACTAGCATTGCCTGCGGCTCCGCCCGCGTTCAGATGACCGAAAACCAAATTCTTAGGTTTTACATATTAGTATACTCTTACAATGCAGTTTTTGATTTTTTTCTCAGAAACGAGATATTTTCCCGCGGTAAAAAGTATCCTATATGTTGACCCGGATAACCAGCTATCATCATACCACATTTTATCAAAATCTGCCCAGTCGTTTTCTCGTGATGCGGTAACAGACAGACAGACAGATAGACAGACAGACAAAAATTCTAAAAACTATAGATTCTCTATATCGATAATAATGTCTATTTCAATTAGATTTTCCAAAAAATATTTAATTTAATGTACAGATTCGACTTAGTTACAATTTTATTATATGTATAGATTACATATTATTTACAGATTATTTATTTGCCTGGAAGAGATTGCGTTTAGCGATAAGGCTGCTTGCCTTTGCTTGTTTATTTTTTGTATATTGTTTTCGTTTTGACTTATGTTTGTCTGTTTATAAGGTGATTTATTGATCTAAGGATTCCCATCAAGTATCAGTATAAAAGGTCGCCTTTAAAACTCATTGTGCATTTAATCATGTTGATCTGATGCTGCACAAAGAAGAAACAAAACACATAGTGTCAATTAGCAAGGATTGTAAAACTTTTACAATAATCTGGTAAATGTTTTAAACCCTAAGATACCAGATGTCAGTACAATTAGTAGTTAATTTTATTTTTAACTTCGTTTACGGTCTACAGTTTTCCACTTTGTATTGTCTTTGAGAAATTATGTTATTTTTTATAATCTGTTATTATAAACTCAAGTTTCTCATAATCTATTTACTAAAAAGTTTTTATGGATGAAAAGAATGTATACTGTTATGAAGTATTTCAATGGTTCCGTAGTACCTAAGTTTATTATATACTAGCGACTCAACCTCGCTTCGCTCGGGTTCGTCCCTAGCTTGCTTCCCAATACAAACTTTCATCCCCATTTTCACCCCCTTAAGATTGACGATTTACGGAATAAAAAGTATCCTATATCCTTCCCAGGGTCTCAAACTATCTTCTTATCAAATTTCATCCAAATCAGTTCAGTAGATCTAGAGATTACCCCCTACGACGTCACAAACTCACAAACTTTACCTCTTTATAATTTTAGTATAGATACCTGAGTTTGCATCTCAGCCACCTGCTAAGTGTAGTAGAATACTACTAGCTCAGTAAAAACGTACAGTAAACAGTAAAAACAGATGGTCTTCTATGATGCTGTTGTCGTAATAAAAGAGATTATGGAGTGTGAGGTTGGGTAAGTGTGTATGTTTGTAACATATGCATTCCTAACACATCTGATTATGAAGAAATTGTGTATTGTTAAAGGCACGCTCGTGAATGTTTCTGACTTATGGTATCGATAGAGCGAGATTTTAATTAATAAATTTGATAATTATTATAAATTTATTCAAATATATTATTATGATCAAATTATAAAGTTTTACATATTATGCATAACTAATCTTTGAAAATAAGATATCCTTCACAAATTTTGTGAAATGCAAATTGAGTTGGAACATATATTTTTGACATTATCTCTATCAAATAAAACTGAAGATAGAACTGAAAATATAGGAAAATGGTAAGATTCGAATTGAAAGCGAACTTATTTTAGTCTGAAAGTGATTCTATCGAAAATAGGATAAGAATTTAGGGATTTGAGAAGAAAATCACAAAATGTTTTTTTTTTAAATTATAAAATTATTATACACAATCGACTTGCCTCGCTTCACTCGAGTCTATCCCAAAGTAATTAACCTTGTATTTACTTATTTTATTTTTAACTAGCAAGCGTTTTGTATAGATTTCTCAGAGATGAGATATTTTCCGAGATTTTAGACAGCCAGATAGACAAACAAAACTTGTACAAACTATGGATTCGGTCTCTGTATCGATAATAATAACTACTTCGAATAAGATTTTCCAAAAAAATATTTTTGATGTACAAATTCGACTCAGTAAGAATGTTATTATAAGTATAGATTATAACATTTTGGCCAAATATACTACTTTACTAGTATGTTGTACTAACATTAACGTAGGTTTTATTCCAGAAAATTGTCTATTTTTGAACTAAATTTTAACTAAATCCATTTAGCCGCTAAGCCATGAGGGAGAACAAACCCTCACGTTGCAATGTATTAAGATTCTCATACAACGAAAATATGATGCATGTGAATCTTATCACACTGCTGCAAGCAAAGCAATGAAATGATATAGTTTTTGTGTATAGAGATAGTTTATGGGCCTATTATATGGTACAGTACAGTAAAATACCTTTTAACAACGATATAAGGCTGGAGAATTTACATCTGTAAATAGTGATGTGCCTGACAGAGTGGGGATGTATCGACAGTCATATTTAAATTATACTTTACGGTAAGTTTAAAACAATATTTGCTTATAATGTGCGTAACAAAATTACGTGACAACTAGATACATGATTGTTATTTGTTAATTCAGATTTAGTCGTTACCATCAAACATAATTTCCCCAGCGTTAAACTTTATGCCCTCAATGACTGGTGCGTCTCAGATGACCCATCGGAAGTTTCTGAGTAATATTGTTAAGAGTTTTTTCTCTTGGGAATAGTCTGCAATGGATTTTGTGGCTTACTTTGGTCATGAAAACTGACGTCATATTTTAACATTTAATTGCACTAATGCTTTCCTAACAACGTTGTTTACAAGTTTTGATTGAGGGGTTTATGACTTGCCACAGTTAAGTAACTTTGCTAGAAACATTCGTCTAATAAATACCTTATCATGTCATCATGAGACAATATATGAGCGTTTTTTTTCAAATTGTATTTTTTAAACGTATTTTTGGGACCATCTATAAAATTTTTGTTTTTTATATTAAAAAAATATAATTGGCGAAGACATCGGTAATGGTACACAAAAAATACTCAGCACTAAAAAAATTATTAAGTCGATATGAATCTGATCGATAATATTATCGATCTGAATTCAACTTAATAAATCGTTATACATGTGCCATTTGTGTGAAGTTATTTTATAATAGGGTGAAGTCAGAACAAGGCATTATCTATATTAATATTATAAAGAGGTAAAGTTTGTGAGTTTGTGAGTTTGTGACGTTGTAGGGGATATCTGAATCTACTGAACCGATTTAGATGAAATTTGGTAAGAAGATAGTTTGAGACCCTAGGAAGGACATAGGATACTTTTTACCCGGAAATCATCCCTTGAGGGGGTGAAAATGGGAATAAAAGTTTGTATGGGAAATCAATTTAGGGACGAACCCGAGCGAAGCGAGGGTGAGTCGGTAGTTTTAAAAATAAATAGAAATATGTAGCTGCTATAAAACTTACTTTTAATATATTGAGATAAATTATTTTAAAGTTATTATTGTTATATGTTCTTGAAATTGTTTTATTTGTACAATAACCAAGACATTAAATTGAAGGTAAATATTAGCTTTTGCAACGTTAGAGGCCTTGGGCGACGTCAGACGCTAACGTAGACGGACAGGCTTTTAAGCGTAGAGAGCTCTCTCTAGGAATAGACGAGAAAAAGTTTCATATATGACCACACTATTATACTCGTACATTACATACATACATTTATTTACGAAATATAGTTATTCTTGAATCTGCTATTTGTTAGTATAAATATGAATTGTATATCTGTTTGTTACATTTGAAAGATTCAATATCTTGGAAAAGTACAGGATATCTGGAATATTTTCAAAGCTAGAACTCTGAATATCGAAAAACATGGATGTACTCTACTTGGTTGTAAGTTATTGTGTGCGGTAGACTAAATAATTTGAAGTGATAGAAATAATTTTTAATTCAAAATATGTACGTTTTAGTTATTCTCGAAACCGATAACCTGTCTGGCATGCATGCATTAGATTTAAAAGCCAGAACCTAGATAAAAGTCCGTCTACTTCTAAAACAAATTATGAATACCAATTACTACTTATTTGAAAATCTATACATATAATAAAATTCTAACTGAGTCGAATCTGTACATTAAATATTTTTTGAGAAATCTTATTGAAATAAACATTGTTATCGATACGGAGGCCGAATCTATAGTTTTTAGAGTTTTTGTCTGTCTGTTTGTTACCGCATCACAGATGGAGGGATTTTGATGAAATTTGGTATGGTGACAGCTGGTTATCCGGGTCAACATATAGGATACATTTTACCGCGGGAAAATTTCTCATTTCTCAAGAAAAAATATAAAAACTGCAATGTAAGAGTATACTAATATGTAAAACCTAAGAATTTGTTTTTTGATCATCTGAACGTGGGCGGAGCCGCGGGTAATGAATGCTAGTAGTAAAATATATTTTTACTATCTTCGCAAAAATAAAGGAAAACGTTGAAAATCTCACAGGACCTAAAAAATGACTTGTTTTTAGAGTTCTTGTGTAATAAACAAAATATTGGGTCCGATTTCTTCGCAATCATACAATATTCAGTTGAATCATCAAAGCTGTAACACACTGACCTCACGTTCGTGTCTCAAGAAAGTATACGCAAGATGAGAAAAATATTCCAAAATTTAAGATCGGGATTATTATTGAATCACAGAGTGCGTGAACTGAAACTGTATGGTCGTGGTCACCATTTGCTTCTGTAGAAAATTTCTGTATACCGTTATATATCGAATATTTTATTTCCGTAAACGAATAAAATAATATATATAATATATGTACTAACTTCAAGAATTTATTGTTATTAACAGATTTAAATATTTAAAGTATAATAATAACTAAGTTAAATATTTTATTTAAAAATAAAACTTAAATAAAAATGTATATAACATCTATATTTTTAATTAGGTAATAAGTATGTTAAATAATCAATTAATTCACAATAATACGCTTTAAGAATATATAATAAATAATTTTATTAAACTGTGCCATGTAAATAAATTAAGAAAAAATATTTTAGTTCTTTCCATATACTCATTACTTGTACATCTATAACTCATATAAATGTAATGAGTTTTGGACTAAACTAAAGTTTTTCATAAAAAAAATATCAATGTTCTAAAATATTTATCAACCCACAAAAAATAACCCATATGTATATTTTATCTATTAAAAATATTTCTTCCACTATAAATACTTCGTTCAAGCTACAAATCGCTAACTGCAACAAAATTGTCAAACGATTTCGAAAATGTTTTTCCCAAAATGAAGCTTATTTAAGCAGATATCTTGAACTTACATATATTCAGATTTAGATGATACGTAGAATGAGGGATGAAAATTTCGCATGTGATCTTATTTCACACGCTGTTACCGAACAGATGGTCCCAATTTACTGGCTGACCAGCCATGGCAAGGAAAATTATGAATAAGAAAGAAATGATAGAATATTCGGGACTTCCTTTAATATATCGTTCTAACCGATATCAAAGAAGGTATCAATTCATTTTCTTTTTAATGACTCGCGATTAAGAAACGGGGTTATACATACTTTAATATTATAAATGTGAAGTGTGTTTGATTGTTTTTTTGTTTGTTTGTTTGTTTCTTTTTTGTCCTTCTTTTACGTCAAAACAGAGTGATGGATTGGCGTGATTTTTTTGTGTTCTATTTATATTTGGAGGTCTGGAGAGTGACATAGGCAACTTTTTACCGCGGAAGATCATCTTAATCCCACAGGAAAACATGTGATAATAAAATCCAAAAATTTATTTATGATCAGAATTACTTGAAACTTGGTATTAATGACCTTAAAAACAATTAAATACGTGTTTCAGCATTTTTCAAGATTCATTGCATAAGGGAGTAAAATAGAGAATGAAAATTTGTATGAAACCTACCTTTTTAGAGATTTTTGTAGGTACTTTTAGCGCTCGCGAACCCGCGGGTTTTGCTAGTTTGATTATATATTTTGAAATGAGATTTATATATATATATATATATATATATATATATATATATATATATATATATATATATACATATATATATCTCACAATATCAAAAGGTGGCGCTACCTATCTTTATTAATATTATAAACACGAAAGGCATTCAGGGACGCACCCGAGTGAAGCAAGGGTATCTCGCTAGTGAATAAATAATTTCGTTGAGTGGAAATTACGTTGTAACTCACAGAAGGAGGAAAATTCTAAATTAAAAATTATTATATCCATAGTAATTTACACTTAAAAAAAGGTTCAAGCTCCGAGGCTGTTGGAATTAAATAAAAAATGATATGTTAATTACAATTAACATTGTTCTTTATGTTGGCAACTCCGGTTCCATTCTGGCCTTTCGGGAACGAGGGTTGAAATATGGGTGTTTTACAGCTTATACCATTATACGAACTTTCCGCGTTAACCTTCTATACTGAAGTGTAACTCTCTATTGCTATTTTAATATGATATACGCATTATAATATTTGATTAAATTTGAAACTTTTAAATAAAACTATCTTTTCGAATTATTTCGCGGATTTATTTTGATTTTTGGTTCCCGACGTTTCGAATGCTTTACAGCATCCATGGTCACGGGAGAGACTGAGGTGTTACATGTCTTGAATGTATAGTTGTTACAGACAGCCTACCCACAATTAACAAAATGAAAGTTGCACCAATTACATTACAATATTTTGTAACTTTAAACATTTTTATAATTTTATAATTTTAATTATAATTGAATATGGAAAATTATTTATTTAATTTTTGCTATTATTTTTATAATTATTACAATTTTAAAAATATTAATTAGTAATCTATATTTAGTGTTGCCATTATTATATTTATAACCATAAAGAAAAATATAAAATATAGTATTAATTATTTAAGCCATATAATTGTTAAAATTAATTAAAGATAATAATTTTAATTTAGTTTGCTATTATTTAAAAAACAAATTACTAAGCAACACTATTAATATATACTTTTACAAATGAAAAATGAAAAATATTAATCAGATAAGCTGTCATTTTGATCTACACAGTATGAACTTACTACATCTGCCTGTCTGTTATGTTTATATTTATTATTAGATTTTATTATATTAATAACAGGATCCCATGACGATGGTAGTACCCAGCCATCTTCCCTATTGAAATTTGGATGTTTTTTAATTTCAATGGCTTCTCGAATCATTCTAGGGCGATATCGGTTTTCTTTCGCCAGGATTTGAGGTCTATCGAAACGAATATAATGGCTTGGGTGGTCCTGGCTATGTTTGCAGACAGCAGATGTTGTATTGCGACGGTGCTTCACATCAGCTATGTGTTCTTTGACCCGGGTTCTAATAGATCGCTTTGTTTGTCCAATGTAAGAGAGCCCACAATCACAATCAAGCTTGTAAACTCCTGCATCTTGTAGAGGGATGTGGCACTTGACAGGTGGTAAGAACTGACTAATTTTCCTTGGCGGCTTGAAGTAAGTTTTAATTGAAGCTCGCTTTAGAATGTAGCCAATCTTGTCAGTGACTCCTTTCATATATGGCAAGACTGCAGGGACGCGCTCGACTGTGGCTGGTTTCACTCGGTCACTGTGACGCAGGCGCGGCACTTGCAGCTTGTTGTCACGCAGAACTTGCTTGACATGTTGCAGTTCTCCGGCCAGGTGTTGCTCGTCACAGATCCCGCGCGCTCTCTGAAACAAAGATTTTCCCACGGTAGCTAACTGTGAAGGATGGTGGTGAGATTCACCGTTCAGGTACCTATCAGTATGGGTCTTCTTTCTATACACAGTATGACTCAAGGTGTTATCTGGGTTTCGTTTAACTAATACATCTAGGAAAGCTAAGGTATTGTCTGATTCTAATTCCATTGTAAATTGTATTTTAGGATTTATAGAATTAAGGTGTTCTAAGAATACAGTTATTTTATCAGATGGTAATATTGTGAAAGTGTCATCTACATACCGCTTGTAGAAACGAGGGGTCACGGGTGATGTGTTCAGAGCAGCCTCCTCGAAGTCCTCCATGAAGATGTCGGCTACGACGGGGGAGACTGGCGAACCCATGGCCACTCCATCCACTTGCCTATAGAATTCACCATTCCACAGTAGATAGCCAGATGTTAGGCAGTGTTTTAAAAGTTCAATGTATTCTATTGACATGTTGTGATCTAGTAGCTTCCTAGATATTATTTCAATACAGTCTTCCACTGGTAGGCTGGTAAATAAAGACTGTACATCGAAACTAACCATTGTTTCATTGTCCATGAGTTTTAGGTGCTTAACTTCATTGACAAAATGGTAAGAGTCCTTTGTGAACGCTCTTGTTAATCCTCTGAGTGGTGAGAGTACTTTTGCTACTAGTTTAGCCAATTTGTAAGTCGGTGAGTCGATCTGACTCACAATTGGACGTAGCGGAGCGTTAGTCTTGTGTATTTTCGGAAGTCCATACAACTTTGGTGGTTTTGCACATGATGGAATAAGATTTTTAACATCAAGATTTAATGTGTCGGAGTGTTCCTTAATTAGCTTTTTAGTATTATTTAAAACGGTGGTAGTTGGATCCGTTTTAACCTTTTTGTACGTGCTCTCGTCCGACAAAAGTTGTTTTATTTTATCATTATAATCTGATGTATCCATCACAACGGTTGCATTTCCTTTGTCTGCGCGTAGAACAGTGATGTCTGACCTATTGCGTAGGTTCTTCAACGCTAAATACTCTTGTTTATTGAGGTTTGGTTTGGGCCTAGTACTACGACGTAATAAAGACGAAACATCTTGACGTATGGCCTCCATATCCTCAGTTTTCATATTGTTTTGGGCCAGGGCATCTTCAACTGCGCAAATAATGTTTTCATAAGGAATGCGCGTAGGCGTTACAGCAAAATTCAAACCTTTATTTAGTACCCGAATAGTAGGTTCGTCCAACGTTTGTTTTGACAGATTGACAACAGCTTGAGGTCCGCACGAGTGTGTATCTGTGGTAGACGGGCGCGTTCCGTTATGCTCTATGGTTTTCTTTTTCTTTTTGATGTTTAATTTTTCAACGAGTTTTTGATATTTTAAAATATGTTTAATTTTGCACTGATTATATTTGGTTGTTTCACGCTTATTTAAAGTGTCAATGCAATCGTTGAAATCAGATGGTGTCAATACTGTCTTAACAATATTAGACGTCTGTTCAATGTCCCGGTCGTTTCTGCGTAGATCGCGGCGATTTTGTCGAATCACTGTCCGTAACAACTTAAAACTTGCCTGGTTTACGATCTTAGCGCTTCCTCGTATGTTCTTTTTGTGATTGTGGGCTCTCTTACATTGGACAAACAAAGCGATCCATTAGAACCCGGGTCAAAGAACACATAGCTGATGTGAAGCACCGTCGCAATACAACATCTGCTGTCTGCAAACATAGCCAGGACCGCCCAAGCCATTATATTCGTTTCGATAGACCTCAAATCCTGGCGAAAGAAAACCGATATCGCCCTAGAATGATTCGAGAAGCCATTGAAATTAAAAAACATCCAAATTTCAATAGGGAAGATGGCTGGGTACTACCATCGGCATGGGATCCTGTTATTAATATAATAAAATCAAATAATAAATATAAACATAACAGACAGGCAGATGTAGTAAGTTCATACTGTGTAGATCAAAATGACAGCTTATCTGATTAATATTTTTCATTTTTCATTTGTAAAAGTAAAATTATTATCCTTAATTAATTTTAACTTTTTTAAATTATATGGCTTAAATAATTAATACTATATTTTATATTTTTCTTTATGGTTATAAATATAATAATGGCAACACTAAATATAGATTACTAATTAATATTTTTAAAATTGTAACAATTATAAAAATAATAGCAAAAATTAAATAAATAATTTTCCATATTCAATTATAATTAAAATTATAAAATTATAAAAATGTTTAAAGATAAAAAAATATTGTAATGTAATTGGTGCAACTTTCATTTTGTTAATTGTGGGTAGGCTGTCTGTAACAACTATACATTCAAGACATGTAACACCTCAGTCTCTCCCGTGACCATGGATGCTGTAAAGCATTCGAAACGTCGGGAACCAAAAATCAAAATAAATCCGCGAAATAATGCGAAAAGATAGTTTTATTTAATAATGTCAAACATTCGCGTAAATCTAAGGAAATATTATTTGAAACTTTTATTGATTTTTCTTGAGACGATTTTAGTATACGAAATGTAGGTTTAGTACTTCGATTATAAAAATTGATTTCTCTAGATTATTTGTCGACACGTTTGGCTCAGTTTGTTGTGACTCTACGTGCGGTCGCAGATTCGAGTCCCGCTCGGGGCATTTATTTATGTGATGAGCACGAATGCTTGTACTCCGGTCATAATATTTATGTATTGAAATTTGAAAGTTATATACATATGTGTAGTGTATTAACTATCTGGTATCCATAACACATGCCTCGTAGCTTACCATGAAACTAGATGGTACTGTGTGTTAAAATCTCCCAAAATATTTATCTATTTATCATATAATAGCAAATATTGTTTCTAGTGTGAAGTAGCTAAAATGCTTTGTAAAAGACAAAAGTTTTATAAAGCTTCATTACGAGTAAGTTGTTTTCCTTTACCATCTCCTTAATTGAGTGAAGTTGATTACTCACTCAGTAAAATTGGCCAAGGTGGCCGAAATAGGTCAAAAGGTCATTATTAATATACTAAAACTATACTATATATACGATTATTATAAATACGAAGTTTGTATGTACGTTTGTTACTGCTTCATGCTGATAAACCTGAACAAATTAAGATGAAATTTATAACACAGATAGTCTACAGCCTGGAGTAAAACATAAGCTACTGTTAATAATATTTGCTTAAAGGTAGCGGTTCTAGTATACATATACTATTATAGATACAAAAGGCACCTAGACACGCACGAAAGCAAAGCTGGGGTAAGTTGCTAGTATTTTTGTAATAAAAGAAAAGTGAAGTAATGTAACATGAAAAGAAAGACACGGCATTTTTAAAACAAATTGAGAGTAAAACATTCAAAAGATTTCATGCAACGTTGTATTTTAAACAAGATAGAAAAAAAAAATATATTAAAAATTTCTTTGCGTCTTTGAAAATGTCGTTCTCGAAGTTATTTACAGAGATTTCGCGTCTCGTTTTGTTTATCATATATACTTTACTGTACTGTGTGTGTATATTTGACATTATATGAGTGTATGATCAAATTAATAAAGTTGAGGGGGCAATAAGAAAAAAGTTTATTATAAGGCCCGATTTCCACTTTATTGTCGATCACAGTTCGTTCTCGGTCCGATATCGGTCTCGTAAATATTTGTATACAAGAAACAATTAGTGCATTCATACTATAAGTAAGAGTCAAGTTCCGATCGAATCACACCCAGGGACGATACGTCTCAAACACTATTTGACTGGACAAGATCGAACTTGTCATGACATGTATTATCGTATAATTGACGAGTAAAACTAAATCGTGATCGAAGCTTGATTGTATTATGCAAACGTAATAAGATTTTACCAATCAAGATCGGACCGAGAACGAACTGTGATCGGCACTACAGAGTGACTCAGGTCTAATTGTGGAAAACATTAATTTTCTTTGTACTCATTCTTATTTAAAACTAGAGGCTCAAGCTCGCTTCGCTCGAGTTCGTCCATAGATTGCTTCTCAATACAAATTTTCATCCTCATTTTCACTCCCTTAAGGGATGATTTCCGGGATAAAAAGTATCCTATATCATTTCCAGGGTCTCAAACTATCTTCTTACTAAATTTCATGTAAATCATCAGTACACCTAGAGATTACCTCCTATAACGTCACAAACTCATAATCTCACAAACTCACAAACTTTACCTCTTTATAATATTAGTATAGATGTACGCAAAGCATTATTTACATCAACGAAAATTGCATATTAATGTTAACTGAAATTCTCTCAGTGTATACAAAGGCTTAGTTGTTTCAGGAGCTTCGGGGAATCCGTAATTGGGTGAATAGGACGCACGGCAATTTTCTACCTGTACGAACTCAATCTCTGAACAGTGACGCGGTTAGCATAATCTACATTGCATAAATTATCCATATTTACTAATATTATTAATATTAAAGTGTGTGTCTGTTAGCTTTCTTATGATTAGTCCTTCTTTCTTGTAGTAAACAATTATTTCATTAAATAAATTATAAATAAATATAAATATGTTGGGACATTAACACACAGCACCATCTAGTTATGGTTAGTGTTATGGATACCAGATAGTTGATATACTACACATATTATATTACTATAAATACATACATATTATTAATATATAAGTTTTATAGGGTACTAGCATTTCCCGCGGCTCCGCCCGTGTTCAGATGACTAAAAACCAAATTCTTAGGTTTTACATATTATTATACTCTTACAATGCAGTTTTTGTATTTTTCTCAGAAATGAGATATTTTCCCGCGGTAAAAAGTATCCTATATGTTGACCCGGATATCCACCTATCATCATACCAAATTTCATCAAAATCTGTCTAGTGGTTTTCTCGTGATGCGGTAACAGACAGACAAAAATTCTAAAAACTATATATTCGGACTCTGTATCGATAATAATGTCTATTTCAATAAGATTTTCCAAAAAATATTAAATGTACAGATTCGGCTTAGTTACGATTTTATTATATGTATAGATGAATAAAAAAATATATATTATATTCTGTAAAACTATAACGAAAGGTCATAAGAGGATATATGTTATTGATAACTTTTGAATATGTTTTTACATTTTTGTCAACAATTTTCTATTAAATAATAATGTTTCCGTATTAATTGCTAAATTTGTTGAGAGAGTGTATCAATTTTTAGTGTACTTTGTTCATTAACACCTCCAGGTAAATTTCTAAGAAATCTATTGGTAACTGTAACGCCGGCGTGTCCGCGGTCGTGGAGGGAATAAAATAACAATAATGAAAATTGTTCTACAACCTGCATAGAATAGTGTAAAATCTATAAATATAGTAAAATTCTATGTGAGTCAAACCTGTACATTAAATATATCTTTGGAAAATTTTATTGAAATAGTCATTATTATCGATACGGAGACCGAATTTATAGTTTTTAGAATTTTTGTCTTCTGGGAACGCAACACCACCGGGTAGATTTTAATTTTGATAGTTGATTATCCGGGTCAATATTTAGGATACTTTTTACTGCGGGAAAATATCTCAGTTCTAAGAAATCTTTACTAACCCAGAAGGGATGAACCCGACCGGAACGAGGGTGAGTCGCTAGTATAACATAAAATTAACAAACATCTAAATTAGTCTCATCTCTTTTGAACTGAAATATTATCTGTTAGTCTGTAATATAAAACTTTTGTTATCATCAAGTTATGTAAGTTATACAGGAAAATGTGGAAAAATTAAGCATCTATTCAATAATTAGAGATAATCTCGAACCAACTTAGTTACAAATGCAGCGTAAAATCGTGGAATTCCACCCCATTATCTTTCAAGCCTTGCGCCATTTATCATATGCGTTGCAAAAATATGAAAAAAATTGCCATTTTATTTAAACGAGCATTTTAGCCAACGAAACGTGAATTCACTTGGACGTGAATATTAAAAAAAAATAGTCCTCTTTTCAAAATACAGTTTTCCATACATTTATTTAAGCGGATGTGTGAAGAGACACAGCTATTAAAAAATTGTGACCACCTATCGTCTGTATACATTTTATAGGTGGGCGTGAGACGTCGGCCATGGGCGGCGGCAGAATTATTTCCAGGGGGTGCATCTGCTTCTTCATATTAAACTACTAACTAATCTTGAAAAGTTTAACTTTAAATTTTTTTCACTTCTTATTTATTGTCTTTTCTTTCAAGATATCTAAATTTAAACAGGGATTTTACTCAATTTTTTTCTTGGATGCCCCTCCCAGCGCCTACGTGCTGTACAAAGTGTACAGTTTAGTTGTCGATGCCGATTTTGGAACTTGTATCGACTTACTAGAGCATAACGTATCTAATAATCACTAGACCAACTCTGATAAAACTATTTATCGGAATATAAAAAAAAATGATAAAAATATATGAGAGCGATAATCGTAAGACAAATAAAAATCGCAAGACATAAAAATTTGAGCGCGATTTTAATTTTTTTGTGAAAACAACTTTAAACATTGCATAAAGGTTAGATTTACCTTGTTGTATGTTTATTTCAACTAGAATAATTACCTAAACACAATTGGTGACAGTTTTAAGAGAACTTTTGTATGGGATTGTGTATCTAGTACTTTTAAGATAGATGAGTTAACTCAAATAAATTCGATTTCAATTGTTAACCACAAAAGAATGTCATTGTATTGTATTCAGCCCTTTTTAACGTCCCACTGCTGGGCACGGGCCTCCCTTCAGTACGAAGGGGATCAGACCATAGTCCACCACGCTGGCCAAGTGCGGGTTGGCGGACTTCAGATGTCTTTTGAAAACTTGCTAGGTTCTCTCAGACATGCAGGTTTCCTCAAGATGTTTTTCTTCACCGTTAAGACTAGTAGTAATCATGCTGGAAATGATTCGCACATGAAAAATATCAGAGGTGCGAGACCCGGGATTTGAACCCGCTTCACTCGGTTTCCCAAGCGAGCGCGTTACCACTGGGCTACCACTGCCTCAATCAATCCAAATTGAATCCAAATTGAAATCAGAAAATACCAAAAATCCCATATTTACCTAAAATTCGCTCTCAAGTTAACCTATTTCCTTGTAAACACTAGGCTTTGCATCACATCGAAAAGCAACACCATTTTTCGATTAAACTCGTTTTCAGTACGCGTTCCTTTGATACGGAAAATACTTCTTAAAGTTATCCAAGAAACGCCTTACATAATAATAAGCTTTCATTATACTTCCATAAAGAAGCATCTTTCTTAGATCTTCAATTATTAATCGAAGCCAAATATGTAAAAAGTTTATATGCTTATTAACATTTGTATAATAATTATGTAATATTATATTTGTTTTAAATAAAATTATCTTTCAGGTTTTTTTGGGGATTTATTTTAATTCGGGTGAGTCTGTCCCGTGACCATGATTACTGTAAAGCATTCGAATTCGAAGTCGGGAACCAAAAATCCAAATAAATCCGCGAAAAAATCCGAAACCATAGTTTTATTTAAAATGTCAAATATTCGCGTAAATCAGAAAGTATTAATTTGTATGTATATATATATATATATATATATATATATATATATATATATATATATATATATATATATATATATTTTAATTTTGTTTATTTCACGAAGCGTATAATAATATTAAAAAGAAAAAAGAACAATCATTCTAGATTTATAAGAATGCATTAATGAATCACGTTATAAATAGAACTATCTTTTCGGATTTTTTCGATTCATTCCTCCCGTAACCACGATCGCTGTAAAGCATTCGAAACGTCGGGAATCAAAAATTAAAAATAAATCCGCAAAAAAATCGAATTTTATGATCTTTGGGTCGTTGGAATTGTGTCCGACCTGAATAGCAGTATAGCTATTAATACATCAAAATTTTCATAAAAAAAATACATGGCTAAGACTGGCTAATAACTATTAATATATATAATGCACCCGAACGAAGCAAGGATAAATCGCTAGATAAGTACATAAACCACAACACCAACATTCATTCAATAATAATCTATACATATAATAAAATTCTAACTGAGCCGAATCTGTACATTTAATATTTTTTGGAAAATCTTATTGAAATAGACATTATTATCGATACAGAGGCCGAATTTATAGTTTTTAGAATTTTTGTCTGTCTGTCTGTCTGTTGCCGCATCACAGAAAAACCACTGGAAGGATTTTAATGAAATTTGGTATGGTGATACCTGGATTTTTACCGCGTGAAAATATCTCATTTCTGGGATCAAATACAAAAACTGCAATGTAAGAGTACCTATACTAATATGTAAAACCTAAGAATTTGGTTTTTGGTCATCTGGACGCGGACGGAGCCGCGGGCAATGCTAGTATGATATAACACACTATTAAAGTAAATAAGAAACAAAATTCTTCATCCTCGTCGTAGTTATAAAGTTATAGTCCGTTGCATATTACTGAGTCAGTGATTTGTGCGAATCCGCGTTAACCTACAAAGGGACGTGCTTCATTTCCATAATCGGCATATTTTAATGGAATCTCGCAATAATAATAATTAGAATTTTTATACTTAACTAATTTTAGTTTATTTGTATAGGTATTCTTATGTAAATACTAGCGTTTACCCGCGGCTCCGCATGGGTAGTTCAATTACGTATTACTATATCTTTAAAAGTGTAAGTTTTTTAAGGTATGTTTGTTACACTTTGACGCAAAAACTACTGAACGGATTTTGATTAAGCTTTACTTACTAATTAATATAGCTTATACATCAAAGTGACACTACTACATAGTATAAAACAAAGTCGCTTCCCGCTGTCTGTCTGTCCCTATGTATGCTTAGATCTTTAAAACGACTCAACGGATTTTGATACGGTTTTTTTAATAGATAGAGTGATTCAAGAGAAAGGTTTTAATATATATTTTGTTAAGTTTTTGTGTCCATTGGCTAAAATATAACGATATGCGTTGGAGGTGTCGGAAAAAAATAGCCGTCTGGGAGCTTTCAACGAAAACGCTGCCTAAACCCTTTGAGATATAATAAAATAATGTATGGTAGAATTGTGTATTTTATATAGGTCTACAGAAAAATCCCCAATGCCATATGTCTATCTCTTAAGGATAATATACTATATCCATTTTAATTTAAAACGTACCTATGCTATAATGTTAAAAGGTATGTATTTCAGACCTTTTTAACGTCGCTGATGGGCACGGGCCTCCCTTCATTTTAAGGGGATCAGACCATACTTTTACACGCTGGCTAAGTCCAATTTGGCGGACTTCACATGTTTTTCGAAAACTTGCACACAAGTTCTCTTAGACTTTACTCACGATGTTGTCTTTCACCGTAAGACAAGTGATAATCATGTTGAAAAAATGATTCGCACATGAAAATGTCAGAGGTAGGTAATATACCCGAGATTCGAACCCAGTTTACTAGGTTTCCAAAGCAAGCGCATTGTCACTGTTTAAATACTGCTTACTGACTTTTACTTACTTTATTCGCAGAATCGAACCAGTTATAACCGAAGTACTAGAGTACCAGCTACCTGCCATACAACATTGGTATCAACATGTGATTTTTTTTCTTTTAAATACTACAAGCAAATATATACTTTCTTACTATAGTGGAAGGAACATTTTCCTACACACATTCACCATCTAGGTTTTCCAGACCAACCAATGCATAATTCAGCGCCCGTTTATTCTTACTTTGCTAAATGAATTAACTTTGCTCCTATCTTTTTTTCTCGCCTCATTTTTTGTACAACGTCCATCTCTATATTGAGGCAGTTTTTAAACGATAACAATATATTTAAATTTTAATTAAAATGCCTTTTTGGAGAGATACCTTTCGAGGATTATATAATTAAAAAATGTTACTAGCTTGTCATATAATAATTAAAGTACCTGGCCACCGAGCTTCGCTCGAAGTTTTTGGATAAAAAGTACAATTTTCTTTAAAAAAAACTAAAAACTTGAATAAATACAAAAAAACAACAAAAATAAATTATACCTTTGTATCCGACCGGGATTCGAACCTGGACACCTGTGATTGTTGAATTTGCACCTTCGCCGCTTGAACACGATGCTTATACTCGAGCGTGCAAATTACCGACCATATTTTGCGTGAAATAATGCAAAAGAAGACTGCATGAAAACTCGAAAATACGCGTTTTCTCAAACATAAGACTAATCTAGATCGATTTACCGTCACAGAAACACCCTGTGTACTAAATTTCATGAAAATCGTTGGAGCCGTTTCCGAGATTCAGATTATATATATATATATATATATATATATATATACAAGAATGATTTCCAGGATAAAAAGTATTCTATGTTCTTCCCAGGGTCTCAAACTATGTTCTTACCAAACTTCATCTAAATCGGCTCAGCAGATCCAGAGATTACCCGCTACAACGTCACAATCTCACAATCTCACAAACTCACAAACTTTACCTCTTTATAATATTAGTATAGATTAAATATTTTGGGACACTAACACACAACACCATCTAGTCCATGGTAAGCTACGAGGCTTGTGTTATGGATACCAGATATTTGATACACTGCACATATAATATAACTTTAAATACATACATATTATAAATATAAACATCCATGACTGGAGTACAAATATTCGTGCTAATCATACAAATGAATGCTCCCAGCGGGACTCGTACCCACTACCGCTGGCACAGCAAGTAGGGTCACTACAAACTGAGCCAAAGTACGCTGATGAGAATGCTATTGGTCAAATGCCATTACGCAATCTCTTTGTATAATATTGAATTAAATGTCTTTGATGGTTGACCATTAAGGTCTAGATCTTTGTTCAAGATTTAATCTTTTAATGAGAGCTGCGTATGTTGCAATGATATTGAGCCTAAAAATTATGTAACTAACGCTGGCTAATAATTATTTATATCTATTTAAAACGTACCTAGCGACGAACCCGAGCGAAGCTAGGGCGAGCCGCTAGTTATAAAAATAAAAAAAACCCACTGCATAAAAGCTAACTAAAAAGATGAAAACAAGTTCACGATGGAATATAGAATTATGCAGTCGGAGACATGCATACGAGTATGTACATCTTGCATCATCAAACATGCACCGTAATATTATTGACCTCCAATTATATTAAAGATGGAAGAGGGCGCTGACTCCTGACGTACAGGTTTATTCTAGTTTGGAAGTCAGAGGCTTCAACGGGCTTATGTAACAACAAACAATTGTGCCAATAAAGATATATTCTATTCTATCCTAATTGGCTTTATAATTCTAATATTTGGCTTGGTATTCTTAAACATTACATTTAATCAAAAACAGGCTAAAGTAAACTCTTTACTGTAATACTATATTAGTAGATTATTAAGCACATTACTATGCTTAAACTGTGGTAGTTAAAATATTATTAAGACTAACATTAGTTATTAATAAAAACTTAGTTAAAGCTACCATTGTCAGAGCTTTGTTTGAAAGCTTATACGCTTACTAGGTCCCGGCGGGATTACGTAAAGCTCAACTCCGACATCACTATATATTTACTTCAAACAGTGTATGCATAAAATGCAGTGAGTTATACAATATTTAATAAAATACTGCCTCGGCGGTGTAGTGACTAGCATGTACGGCTACACACCCGGAGATCCTGGGTTCAATTCCCGGGTCGGACCAAGTTTAGTTATTGAGTTTTTCTGTATATTAAGCCTCATTAACAGCCCGGAGTTGGGAAGTTGGCGGTGTTTCATCCCCGTGCCTCGGAGAGCACGTAAAGCCGTCGGTCCTGCGCCTTAACTCTCACTGGTCGTGTCGAGTGGTCGTCCCATCAGAGTATGAGAGTGACAGGAATAGAGAGTGCACGTTCTGTCTGCGCGTACACTTGTGCACTATAATATCTCCTGCGCAGTTGGCTAGTCTCAATGACATTCAGGAGTCCTGACCTATCAGGAGAACATCATTTAATAAAATAGATATTTTTCATTATATTATCTGTTTCTCAAAACTTAGTTGTTTTTTTCGATTATTTCAGTCTTTTCTAAAAGTTAGACTGCTTTTCTAAAATCAAATTAAAATTTAAAATTTTTACAAATAACAAATCTATCCCAAAGAAGCCGTTCAGTTTTTTAAAAATAAAAAGTAGCCTATGTGCTATTCCAGACTATAATATATCTCTGTGCCAAATTTTATCCATATCCGTTCAGCCTTTCTGGCGTGATTGAGTAACAAACGTCCAACCAAGCTTTCGCATTTATAATATTAATGGGATTTAACAATACCTTAATAATGAACTACAGATCATAATATGGTCCTGAGTTCGAGCCCTGGGTTGAGTCCAAATAGCTGCCGAGATATCCTTTCACGATACATGGAGTTAGTTATTTTCATTGTTGTTTCGAGAAAATACTGAATTATGTAATCGCGGATTCAGCTTTCGTATTACATTATAGTCCAGAATACCACTGTATCTCTCTTGTCATTGATAGATATAATAAAATTTTTGGGTAAGAAATTTTAGTACTTATAATATTTTTTCTTAGAAATACAGTACCTAATCTATACATATAATAAAAGTGTAACTGATCGCTGTCTGTACATAGAAGATATTTGAGAAAAACTATCATTGGGGGTCTTTATTTACGCAATAGAACCCAAAGCAATGATTTTTAGAATTTTTGTCTGTTTGCCTGTGCGTTTGTGCGCGTTGATCTCGAAAACGGCTTAGCCAATTTGGATGCGGTTTTCACTAATATATGTGGTAAGCTTCACTTAACATTTAGTATTGTTTTATTTTAATTGGTTTATAAATAAAAAAGTTACGTCAATGTAAAAAATCACCTAGGGACGAAGCCGAGCACGGTAAGGGTGAGTCGCTAGTATATATCATATAATGCTTAATAATTTAAAAATATTACAAAGGCACCTTTATAAATTACCTACTAAACATATTTTAAAACTTATTTCGCGGTAGACATGTAACAATGAGCGGTATAACACAGGCTGTATTTCATCCTCTTTTACACAATACCTCGGACGATAAGGTTAAAATGATAAATAGTCGATTAATAATAATTACTTTCAAACTAAAAACGTAGGTACAATAAAAACTTTTTTTATGTAAATTGCAAATATGAATAGCTTATAAACTAGATTTAATAAATCTACGTATTTAGTACAAACTAGGCTAATTTTTATATTGTCCACGCGAGAGAGGGGCATAATATAGTGGTGTCCTATTCTATAGTGTGTATGTATGTATGTATTTGTATAGGTATGGTAGTATTTATACTTGTATTATTTGTTTATTTGAACGCGCTAATCTCAGGAACTGCTAATCTGATTTGAAAAATTCTATTTCATCAGCTAGTCTGTTTATTGAGGAAGAATATAGGCTAATAGCATTATTATAGTCTATCTATTCCATACTAACCGTTAAAACATACCCAGGGAAGAACTCTAGCAAAGGGAGAACGAGCCGCTAGTTTAATAATATATACGAGTAATATAACTAGCAGAACCCGCGGCTTCGCTCGCGCTACAACTACAAAAAAAACTGTAAAAAGGTAGGTTTCATACAAACTTTCATCGCTTCTCTTACCCCTTTATGGGATGAATTGCGAAAAATGCTGAAACACGTATTTATTTAATTGTATTGAAGAGCATTAATACTAAGTTTCAAGTAATTCTAATCATAAATATTTTTTTGAGTTGTGTTATAACGTGTTTTCCCGTGGAAATTAGATAATCTCCCGCGGTAAAAAGTAGTCTATGTCACTCTCCAGCCCTCCAACTATCTCCACACAAAAAATCACGCCAATCCGTTACTCTGTTTCGCGTGAAAGAAAGATAAACAAACACACTTTCACATTTATAATATTAAGTATGGAATCACGGATAATTTATTTTAATATTCTGTAAAAAACTTTTTCGCATATCTTATATTATAAATCAGTAAGAAGATTTCTACATAGTTAAAATCTATACATACAATAAAATTATAACTAAGCCAAATCTGTACATTAGATATTTTTTAGAAAATCTTATTGAAATAGATATTATTATTGCTACAGAGGTCGAATCTATTGTTTTTAGAATTTTTGTCTGTCTGTCTGTCTGTCTGTCTGTCTGTCTGTCTGTCTGTCTGTCTGTCTGTCTGTCTGTCTGTCTGTCTGTTACCGCATCACAGAAAAACCACTGGAGGGATTTTGATGAAATTTGATATGGTGATAGCTGGTTATCCGGGTCAACATATAGGATACTTTTTACCATGCGAAAATGTCTCATTTCTAAGAAAAAATCCAAAAACTGCAATGTAAGAGTATACTAATATGTAAACCCTAAGAATTTGGTTTTTGGTCATGTGAACACGGACGAAGCCGCGGGCAATGCTAGTATATTATAAATTAGTAAGAAGATTTCTACATAGTTAAAATCCTATATAAAAGTCATAAAGTTATGACTGTATAGTGTTACGTAATGTATCTGGTGGCTATCGATCAATAGCCCAACGTGTTCCAAACTTCCGCTCTAAACTTCAATTGAAATATTGTTCAAAGAGTTGTTTGAGACATTTAGGGTTAACGTCAATTCTTGTGTATACTATTCGTAGTATTCGAAAGTGATTCAAGATTCAACTTTTTGCCGACACGTTTGGCTCAGTTCGTAGTGATCCTACTTGCTGTGCCGGCGGTCGCGGGTTCGAGTCCCGCTGGGGGCATTCATTTATGTGATGAGCACGAATGTTTGTACTCCAATCATGGGTGTTTATATTTATAATATGTATGTATTTAAAGTTATATATGTGTAATGTATCAACCATCTTGTATCCATAAAGCTTCGTTGCTTACCATGGAACTAGATGGTGCTGTGTGAATGTAAAAAAAACGGTTTCCAATTTTTTTTATTGATATAACTTACTAAGGCTCGTTAAAGCTCCTAAACAAAAAAAAAAAGAAAACCGGTTGACAAACAGAGCAGAAAAAGGTTTGTCTTATCTTATTTTTTGGTGTTCCTTATTTTTTTGCCAGAAAGATTGTGAATACCGAATTCTAAAATAAATTAAAATGTAATATTTCCACTTATAAGGTGAATTTTTGTCTTAAATCTTATATGATTTAAATTTTAAGATATTTCTATGGAAAATGAACATCTAAATCGTTTTACAATTAACGAACATATAATTTAATAAAAGCACAAAAACACCTAATAAAGAGGTATCTTAGGGCATTATAAACAAATATTTTACAATAATAATAATAATAGTTACAATTAAATTATTAAAGAAATTAGTATTAAAATATCTTGTGAAACGTAACAGCTGCAAAATCGCATCGTGTAAAAACACCTCTTAATCAAGCATGCACTTGGTCAGGGACAGTTGTATCTGAACCGTGATACAGATCGATAATAAACAGTGTGTTGTCTGTACAATCTATACACATAATAAAATTGTAACTAAGCCGAATCTGTACATTAAATATTTTTTGGAAAATCTTATTGTAATAGTCATTATTATCGATACAGAGGCCGAATCTATAGTTTTTGGGATTTTTGATTGTCTATCTATTGAGAAAGCATCACGAGAACACCACAGATCAGATTTTGATGAAATTTGGTATGATGATAGCTGGGTATCCGAATCAACGTGTAGAATAGTTTATACTGCGGAAAAATATATCATCTCTAAGAAATCTATAAAAACGTTAAAAAGTAATTCAATCATAAAACTTAATAAATTTGAACTTAATAACTATGAAAAATGTTTAAAATTAAAATTAACAAATAATGTAAGGTAATTTGGTAGCATTTTTTTTAAATTTATTTTGTAATTTTGTACATAGGCACTAACTATATATTGCTATATGGTTGCAGTATTCGAAACGTCGGCAACCAAAAATCAAAATAATTACGCAAAAAAATCCAAAAAGACAGTTTTATTTAAAATGCGATTTTAAAATTCATACATTCGTAGTTCCATTTGTACTTTAAAATATAAATAAATTATTTTAGTCAGGACTTTTAGTAATTACTTGAAGTCGTTGCTACACTAGAAAAAGTTTAAAATTTTACTTTCGTAGTGGCGTTCCCGCGTCTATTTCCCTATGAATTATGCATGTTGGAAATGAGTATGACATAAAAAAATAAGGTGAAGCAGTTCTGTGAATGCATAAAAGTATCTTTATAAAACTAACATTTTACTTTTTTCTAGCTTTAATTTTTTGATTTAATTATTTTTATTATAATATTTAATGTAAATTTGTTATAGAGCAAGTTTGGTTCTGTTATCAAGTTTATGCAAATTCTTAAGGCTTTGGGAAATATAATAAATAGCCGTTAGTTGAAGAATATTTATGTGAAATTTTGCGTATATTATATCACTTCTGTCTAATATAAATGTGTTTTATCTAAAAGAACGCTTACATTTTCTTATTGGTATTTGCTGTAATTTTCAAAGCAGTTTTGGGAATAAAAAATAAAATAGTTTATTAAATTTAATTGTACATTGAAATTTTACTTCAAAGATCTTTCAATAAATATAATTTTGACGACACGTTTAGCTCAGTTTGTAGTGGCCCTAATTGCTGTACAAGTGGTCGCGGGTTCGAGTCCTGCTGGGGACATTTGTGTGATGGCACAAATGTTTGTACTCCAGTCATGGGTGTTGTTTATATTTATAATTATAATATGTTTGTATTTAAAATTATATATGTGTAGTATATCAACTACCTGTTATAAATTCATTAAATATTTTTTGTAAAATCTTATTGAAACAGTCATTATTATCGATACAGAGGCTGAACCTATAATTGTTAGAATCTTTGTCTGTCTGTCTGGGAACGCTTCACGAGAAAAATGCTGGACACATTTTGATGAAATTTGGTATGATGATAGCTGGTTATCCTGGTCAACATATAGGATACTTTTTACTGCGGGAAAATATCTCATCTCAGAGAAATCTATACTAACCGTTAAAAAGTAACTAGGGACGGAGCAAGGGTGAGTCGCTAGTTTGATATACAAACATATTCAAAATCCTTTCTCTTTTTCTTACATTAAGTTAATTTCCTACTAAATCTCATATTCATTAACTATCAACATTTGGAACAATTAACACTTGTTGGTAAATTAGAAAGAGAAACAAAGCCTTCGCAATTTTATAGTATAACTAATTACCCGTTGAAAATTAGAACCCTTTTAAGTAAACAGCGAGAACAATCGAAAATAAACTAAATGATTTAACAAATAAGGTGCATTTTAGAAAATTAAATTAATTTTTATTAGCTAGTGTGGTTTGGCGCAAGTCGTTACAGCACTAAAAAGCAACACTAATGAGACGGTGGATAAAATGAAATAGCTTCTATATATCGAGATTGTAATTTGGACGTTTATTATTTGCTTAGACCGTTTGTTTAAAATGATTATTTATATTTGGCAACACATTAAAAATTAACCGTGGGATGTCGTGGAAGGTTTAAAAAACCATACGCGGCATTTATAATTTACACATACATATATTCTATGTGGTAGGTTGAAAAAAATTTTTTTTTCTTATCTCTATTTTTTGATACGTATAAAAGTATTAGCGACTCACTCTCGCTTCAATCCCGTGCTTTTTAGGTACTTTTTATTGACCGAGCGAGCGAAGCGTCTCTGCTTCAAATCTGGAAAAATTTGCTTTCCTTTGTCAATTAGTTAGTACTCCTCCTCTACAGGTTGTTTTACAACATTCTCGACATTTTACAATTGATCTGGACGAGGTATACACCTTTTACGACTTTATAGTTTTTTTTGTCGTTTAGGATTTTTGATTGGAGGGTTCCTTCCTGCAAAAAGAGGTAAAATGGAGGCTATTGGATATATCTGCCTTATGATATCCGATTTCGATAGTTCTTTTTTTGAAAGGTAGTAATTTTAAATTGGTCTGATATAAATTTGGTGAAGATCTGTTGAAAATCTTTGGCGTGATGAGTAGAATAGCTCCTCAAAATGCAATTTGTGCCGCGAGGTTTACTGTTCGCAGAACTACTAGCTTATAATATTATGTACGGACAGAGCCTCCAATTGACAAATTTTATTATTAAAAGCTTAGTCTATGTGTTACCGGTTACAGTCTATTAGTTTACTAAACATCTGTCCAGTCGTAGACTTGAAAGAGTAGTAATTTCAAAATAACAAATATACAAACCTTCGCAGTTACAAAGGTAGAACGATATATTTTATGTCTCTAATTTATCTTTTCAGGATTCTTAGAAAAACTCTTTCTAATAGGAAAATGCAGAGACTGTCCGTGTAACTAAATTAACCTTTAATTAGTAGACATGCATTAGGCTCTCGTAATTAGCGACCGACGAACTGGAAATCATTGGTTATTGTGGCTGTGTGTTTAACTATTCTTATGTCTATATAATTATACACAATATTATAATATTATCATTTAAATATTTTTAACCGATTTAAAAAAAGGAGAAGCTATTTCATTTGTGTTTATATTTTTTCTTGCATGATAAGCAATAAATTCACTTATAAAAATATAAAGGATTGTTTCATATAATTTCAAGAATAAATTGCACCTTCGAAAAGGGTTAAAATAACGTTTAAAGCAATTTTTGATTAAGGTTTTATTATAAAGTAATTAATTATAAATGATCAAACGAACTTTTTGAAATGAAATTTGAGCTGTATGATATGAGTTACTAAATTCGAAGATATAATTATTGTTATGAATTTTCACTTTATATAGGATTTTTATAAGATTTTTGGTCAGTATAACATAAATAGCACATTTTTGATATATTTAATCACCCCATAAATATTATGAATGCGAAAATTTGGATGGAGGGATGTTTGTTACTCAATCGCGCCAGAACGGCTGAACAGATCTAGATGAAATTTGGTACAGAGATAAATTATAGTCTGGAATAGCATCCCGGGGAAATGTACGGTTGCCGTGGGATAGTCATGTTTTTGTTTTTCATTAGGGAGGGATGAATCCGAAGCGAAGTGAAGGCGGGCACAAGTCCTACAAATTTTTTAAACGCGAAATTTGGAAGAATGTATGTATGGATGTATGTTTCTTACTCTTTCACGCAAAAACTACTGAACTAAAACTCTACAATAATATAGCTTAAACATCAGAATAAAACATAGGCTACTTTTCATCCCGGAAAAATGTACGGTTCCCGTGGGATGGATTTGTTTTTGTTCTCTATCAATCTATTTGATATAATATTCTATTTTTCTCAAATGACGAAGATACATACATACATATGTATAACATGGCTCAAAGTTACGACATTGCCAAAGATTGAACGCAAAAGCCGTTTAATGGGGATTTAACTTAACCAAGTTAAGACGACAGTGTGATCCGGATCAGTCGAGCTATATAGCTAAAGGGAGAGCTACTCGTATCCACTACGATTTCAAGTATATATGATTTATACTTACGTAGAATTACAGTTTGATTTTAAAAATGCAATCCCCTATATTATGGGAATTGAAGAAGATGGTTAAAATTAAAACTCTTTATAAAGAAATCCTTAACAAGCAGTGAAATTTTGTCTTTATCAACTACTAAATATATTTTATCCGTTTTAACGGTTAGTATGGAATATATAGACTATATTGTCTTATATATAACATATAGTATAAATAAATGGGCTATCTAATGCAAAAATAATTTTTCAAATCGGACTAGTGCTTCCTGAGATTAGCGCGTTTATACAAACAAACAGACGGACCGAGGGACGGACGGACCGATAGACAAACAAACAAACTCTGCCTCTTTACAATATTAGTATAGATTTAACTTCTTAAAATAATTTTAATATTTAATTTGTACATGAGAACTATTTTTACGAATATTTCTAAAAAGACGTAACTACGATATTTTAGTATTTATATCATTATTGTCTTCACTATACAAACAAATGGTAAGGGAACTATAATCTAATGGTAAATAGACTTAGCTCTTCGAATGTCAATTGGGGACGAAATGGGTTTTATTGTTAACATAGTTTAAAGAAAATTTCCTCGGAGAATACCTTAAGGTTCAAAAAATTTCAACAATTTTTGAAGCCTGTATACAATATTTTTTAATATAGATAATTTTGAATGATAACTTTCGAAAGCCTATTTTAATACTAATGATAATGTACTCCCGACCAATTTTAGCCACGGCGGCCAGTCTCATTGAGACTAGCCATCTGTGCAAGAGATATTATAGTGCACAAGTGTACGCGCAGACACAACGTGCACTCTCTATTACTGTCACTCTTATACTCCGGTGGGACGACTGCTCGACACGACCAGTGTGAGTTAAGGCGCTGGGTCGAAGGTTTTACATGCTTTCCGAGGAACGGGGGTCAAATACCGCCAACTTCCCTACTCCGCGTTGTTACTGAGGCTTACTATACAGAAAGACTCGATAACTAAACTTAGTCCGACCCAGGACTCGAACCCAGGACCTCCGAATATACGGCCGTACATGCTAGCCACTACACAACCGAGGCAGTTAAAAACCCCATTTATATTATTGAGAGAAAATTTCATAATTTTAAATTTATTTTGTGGTTCACAATCGATACATTATTATTTTATAATCATACGTATTCAGCCCTTTTTAATATACCAATCCTGAGCACAGGCTTCTCTTCGATGCAAGAGGCAT
Organism: Brenthis hecate; assembly: GCA_951806755.1. Taxonomy (NCBI): domain Eukaryota; kingdom Metazoa; phylum Arthropoda; class Insecta; order Lepidoptera; family Nymphalidae; genus Brenthis; species Brenthis hecate. The sequence continues at coordinate 23,732,345 of OX638252.1, read as the reverse complement.
CGGGCTATGGTCCGTACGTTCTTTCATCTTCCTTATTCTACTAAAGAAAAATATTTTTCTTTAATTAAAACTCTTCTATTTTTATATTATAAAAAGTAGAAGCTAACATAATAAATGTTCAAGTTTTTATCCTTTTTTCATGTGGCAACGGAAAAATAAATCAAAAAATTGTACACAGATGCTCACAGTTTTCTATACTAATATTATAAAGAGGTAAAGTTTGTGAGATTTTGAGTTTGTGACGTTGTAGGCGGTAACCTCTGGATCTACTGAACCGATTTAGATGAAATTTGGTAAGAAGATAGTTTGAGACCCTGGAAAGGACATAGGATACATTTCATCCCGGAAAACATCCCTTAAGGAAGTAAAAATGGGGATGAAAGTTTGTATTGGGAATCAAGCTAGGGACGAACCCAAGCGAAGCGAGGGTGAGTCGCTAGTTGTACTATAAAGTAACTTAGGCTACTTGTTACCCCGGTAAATTCTATGATTCCCATGAGATGATTATTCTATTAAAAAATATGATTTATATATGGGCGTCAATAGTAGATATTAGGCTCCAGAGGCTGTGTAAGTAATAATTTCGAAAATATTAAAATATTGCAATTTGTAGTGACGGCCACTACTTATTCTTACCTTAAAAATTAACTTAAAAATAATTATTCCACCAATTTTATTTTTTTATGACATAGTCTTTGAGATAATATTGTAATATATTAATAAATAAAATAATGTTACAAATTGGTTCGTATTTGGCGAAATTATCGCGTGACATATTCAAAAATAAACGTTTATCAGATCGTTTTTTGAAGTCGGTCCGTAATCGTTAAACGTGACGTAAAGTAGAAGCGATTTTTTGTAGAATAATGTAAATCATAATTCACAAAAGGTTAAATGTTTGATTAAAGTATCAAAATATATCATTTCAAACCCGTGGGCCAGATTTTCGCCTCAGATTAGATCTATCAACTCATCCCAGGGGGTCAATATCTCATATTATCGAAACGTTATCTTAGATATCGCAGAATATGACACTATAAGACGGACTACACGTATTATTTCTCACATATTCGTACATTTTTTGCCGACTTAGTCGAAAATCGGTGTACATACCTCTTCCTCCTTTTAATGAAATTAGTAACAAATTATTGCAGTTTTAGCTTTTGTGAACATTTTCGGAAACTGAAATCTAAAAGGAATATCAAAATAGTGTACTTTCTATAATATAAAGTATAACAAAGTTGTTCTTTTAGTTTCTGTAAGAAAAGCCTGTTTTGTTAACCAACTTCAAAAAAAGAGGTTATCGATTCGACACGTATGTATGTATTATTATTGGAACTGGAAAGTATATACATATGTAGTAATTTGTGACGTATCGAAATAGATTTGCTTTGCTTTGCATCGGCTGGCACCGACTTTGAAAATATCTGATTAGGTATCCATAGTATGAAAACTTCCGTTCAGTTATTTTTTACTTTTTAGTATTTCTTTTGAAGTCGTTTAAATTTTTTGATATATAAAAAATAAATAATAATAAAATTAAACTATTTTAATCTTATTAAAATTGTTTAAAAAAATCCCAATAACTTGGGATCGAATATCACTTATATATTTATCGTTTATCGCCTTTCATTTGACTGCTCCCTTACAATTTCGATATCACGATAACGTCAGCGTTGAGTGCGGCCCATTCAGTAGATGGCTGCCCATTTGACGAAGGCCGAAGTCTCAAAAAACGTACAGCTGAGGCTCGTTATGGCGAGAAATAAAAAATCTTATTTTACATGATGTCTTAATGTTGTTCAGGTGTCACTATGAAAATTTTCGCCGTTTTTTTAACAAAAATATTATTAGAACGGCCTTTGTGTGGCATTTGTCAAAAGGGAAATGGTATAATCATCTTTTTAATTTTACGCTAAATTTGGTTCTTAGGCATGAAAAGTGGTTATAAAATGTAGAGTAAGTCGACTTTTCGTATACATCTCGATATCGGCATGGTTAAATGAAACTGAAATAATTATTTTTCAAAGAGCTATACTGAAATTTATAATACAGATATTATCTTTTAAAACGTTTACATAGAAGCATATTTGCGAAAAGAGTGCTTTCTACTTTTGGTACCTTGAATTGTGTTCAACCTTTTTTAACGTCCCACTGTCGGGTACGAGCCTCTTTTCAGACAATAGTCCAACACACTGGCCAAGTGCGGCTTGACGGACGTCACATATCTTCCAAAAAATTATTATATTCTCTGGAATATGCAGGTTTTCTCACGATGTTTTCCTTCGCCATAAGGCAAGTAGTAATCATGTTGAAAAATGACTCACACATGATATCAGACGTGGGGGGCCCGGGATTTGAGCCCACTTCACTTAGTTTCTTCTACGGAACAGTTTGGTCTATGGAACGGAGAACAAAGGTGTAATCCACTGAATAATTGTCATTATCTAATGATAAAAAAGTATTTTGTTATAATTCACTTAGCAGTAAAACCGCTAAATTTTCCGCTTCGAACAGAAGGAAAAAATAATCCCACTACACGTTTTTGAATGTTCAGATTTGTACTCAAGATTTCAAGGAGCATCTGTTAGATACTCAGAAAAAAATAATAATGCGGAATTTAGCATTAAATGCTATTTGACTACGTTCTATGTAATATGTTAAAGCTTTATTTTAATTATTACATAATCTATACGTATAATAAAATTCTAACCAAGTCGAATCTGTACATTGAATATTTTTTGGAAAATCTTATTGAAATAGTCATTATTATCGATACAGAGGTCGAATCTATAGTTTTTAGAATTTTTATCTGTCTCATCCGTCATCTTTGTATCCGAGTCAACATTTAGGATACTTTTTACTGCAGGTAAATATCTCATACTTGAGAAATCTACACTAACTGTTAAAACGTACTAAGGGATGAACCCAAGCGGAGCGAGGGCGAGTCGCTACTTTACGTATAAAATAATTGTATATGTATCATGATACTACGGACAGATAATATTGTTTTAATAAACAATATAAGTTATAACGAATATTAGTAGTAAAATTAATATAAATGTGAATATTTGTATGTGTGTATGTTTGTCCGTCACACTGAAACGGCTGTACGGATTTGGATGAAACTTCGTACACAAATATCCTGGATAACCTGAAGTAGCACAGGCTAGATACGCTAGTAAACAATAATTTATAACTTGAGATTTGTTATCTCCTAAAGATGTAGAAAAGAACTAAAATATTCTAGTCTCTTTGATGTGATGTTTGATGCATTTCAGAATGCATAAAGGGATCACAAGTGTTTCATTTCAAAGGCACTCATGTGATGTAGCTGCATTAGTATGTCACTCTTCCATTGCCATATAGTCGCTTTATTAAATGTTGGGACATTAACACACAACACCATCTAGTTCCATGGTAAGCTACGAGGCTTGTGTTATCGATACCAGATAGTTGATACACTACACATATATAGCTTTAAATACATACATATTATAAAAATAAACACCCATGACTGAAGTACAAACATTCATGCTCATCACACAAATGAATGCCCCCAGCGGGACTCGAACCCGCGACCGCTGGCACAGAAAGTAGGGCCACTACAAACTAAGCCAAACGTGTTGTCAGTTATTATTATATACTTAATAAATATTAGATTTAAGCTAATCTTCATGAACAGTTTAATATTTGTGTACAAATATATTTATCGCAATTGTCTAAATTTACATTTGCTTTGACTAAACATTGAGATTAGAAGTAAAATATAAACAAGCTTAACTTAATACGTAAGTCTAATATAATATGAATAAATCTGTTGGGACATTAACACACAGCACCATCTAGTTCCATGGTAAGCTACGAGGCTTGTGTTATGGAAACCAGACAGTTGATACACTACAAATATATAATTTTAAATACTATACACGCCCATGACTGGCGAACAAACATTCGTGCTCATCACACAAACGCATACCCCTAGCAGGATTTTAACCCGCGACCGCTCGCACAACAAGTAACAAATATTGACGACACGTTTGGCTTAGTTTGTAATGATCCTACAAACTGAGCCAAACTTGTCGTTATATCAAGTCTAATACTAAAATCAATCCAATAAAAGTCTTTAAGTTTTCATATTCACTAACAATGGCTTTATGATGTAAAACGAGATATCTAACATGTTTTTCACTTATTTTTACTTCATTTGTATGTCCTGCTGGAATATATATTGTTAATAATGATGTCGAGTAAGACTACTGATACATACTACTATATAAGAAAACGATGACAAAATCTTTTTAAGTACATATCTACATTTATATTTTAATCCCATCGGATAAGTGCGTAAGCAGTCAAAGGAAAGTAACAGAACCCAAGTGTTTCAATCCGTATTTATTAACGCCGGGGGAAGCATTCGAGTTCCCAAACTGTATATTTGAATCGGAATGAATCTTAGAACAGTCTCACATAAATAGCATCAAGATAAAATAAATGAGTACCTTCCATTGCATCGATATTAATATTATATTACAGTACCTGGGCCACCGAGCTTCGCTCGGAGTTTTTGGCCTAAAGTACAATTTTTTTTTAAACTAAAAACTTTAATAAATATTAAAAAAAAAATTTGTATGCGACCGAGATTCGAACCTGGACACCTGTGATTGTTGATCTTGCACCTTGGCCGCTTGACCACGATCCTTATGGCCGAGCGTGCAAATTACCATATTTTGCGTGGAATAATGCAAAAGAAAACTGCATGAAAACTCGAAAACACGCGTTTTCTTAAACATATAAGTACGTGAAAGTAACTCTGTCTTTCTGTTAACTTTTCACGCTTTAATTGCTGGACCGATTTCTATGATATTTGGAAGGGATAAAAATATGTCAATATGTTATTATCAATGGGGATGGATATAACCTATTTTATCTCATGTATTATAATTCATTATATTCATTTGTTTTTTATTATTTGCTTTTTTTAATGTAGCAGTATAGTTATGATGATAAATAATGTTTTATTCTCTGTATGCGAAAGTAATCTCGAGGAATAAGTATTATAATGTAATTCTTATTTTTGCTGATAATTTATACAGATAAATAAAATTGAAGTGTCTGTTGTAATGTCGAAATAAAAGCTTTTTTACTAAATGCTTATGAAATTATATACCTACATACTTGTAAAACACATTTTTTACATTTTTGTCTGTCTGTTTGTTTGTTCCCGATAATCATCGAAACGGCTAGTCTGATTTTGACGGAACTTTCACTGGCAGATAGCTGATTTTATAAGAAATAACTTAGACTACTTTTATTTTAGAATAAGTATTAGAGTTCGGCTCAAAAAAATAGAGTTTACCGTGAGACGACTGTTCGACACGACCAGTGAGAGTTAAGGCGCAGGACCGACGGCTTTACGTGCTCTCCGAGGCACGGGGGTGAAACACCGCCAACTTCCCAACTCCGGGCTGTTACTGAGACTTACTATACAGAAAGACTCAATAACTAAATTTGGCCCGACCCGGGACTCGAACCCAGGGCCTCTGAGTGTGCAACCGTACATGCTAGCCACTACATATAGATATAATACATAGATACATACTTAAAGCACTCATAATATTAAGGAAGGATTAAGCTGTAGCCCATTTCTGCAATAATCTTTATTCTAGGGATTAGACAAAGCTCATTTGGAATCCGCGTCAGGGATTTTGTTTGGTGAAAACGATTAGGTATTTACTTGATCCTGATTTTCTTAGTCTAAAGGGCAAGTGCAAAATATGCGTGAAATTGAAAATTTGTTTATTAGAATAATTATAAGCTGCCAAAATATTTATGGTGATTGTACCATGAAATGATATTATAATGGGAACAGTATGGTAATTGTGCGTAAAAATTTTTTTGCTATATTTTTCTTGTTAAGTTCTTTTTTTTCAAAGATACATTTTCACTTTCGCTTTATAAAAATCAAAACATCCAATTACTAATTCGGATTTGGATAAACAAATTCAGCGATATTGTAGATTTTTTAACTTTTTATAGATCTACAAAAATAGATATATTTTTGTTCAAAAAGATATTTTTGATCTTTCACCAGTGTTCAGAATATATTATATTGCTTTTATTGAACGTTGGTTATATATGCATATAACCTCTATTCATGAATTTCCTTGATTGAAACGCCATATCTAAGCTACTTTTTTTGATGTACCGACCACGCGAAGAGAAATGCAGATAATATCGTGTAATGAAGCAAGTAAACTTAGAATTTATATCTATCTATAATTCTTGGGAAGAATTTTTGTATGAACGTGTTGATACTAGACATAACTCTTTTATTACACAGCAATTTTATCATATTTCCAAGTGTTAAATCGATGAATTGAATATAAGGAGAAAGCTTGAGTATCTTTCATGGCTACGTTTCAATAGATAATTAAAGACGTCTCTAACGAAGACGACACGATATATAAAGAAAAAATTGAAATTAAAAAAATAAAAATAAAAGTCATCCAAAGAGGCAACATAGCAATATTTTTGAGTATCTCACTCAATTTTATGACAGCTATGGTGATATACTTCTACTTCATACCTATTTGTTTTGTTTCCCTGGAAGGGAAGGACTTCTTTGACTTTTTAAGTATGAGTCAACAAAAATAAATAAAATTGAAACTTATTGATGAAGTTCCAAAAAACTTTCAAGAAAAAATATTTTAAGGAAGATACTTTGATTAATTTTTGAGATATGGGTTATTTTCCGTTCCACGGTTAAATATTATCAATAAGGTACAAACTTATTTATTCCGTTCGTAAAACATTACATATTATACTCGTATGAGGAAATATTTCATTTTACTTTTAACGTAACAAATTATTAAGTTAAATAAAAATATCTCATGCTACGGAACCCTCGACGTGCGAATCAGACTCGCACCTGCTCGATTTCTTTTTGTTATATAAGAATTTTGTTTGTTTGTCTGTCTGTTTATCTGGGAACGCATAACGAGAAAACCACTGGACAGATTTTGACGAAATTCGGTATGATGATAGCTGGTCCAGGTTAACATTTAGGATCCCCCCCAACGTGCGTTCACCTTGTCGTGGTGGGGGGGCTCAGTAGTGCCCGGCAACCCAACCGGGCGCGAAGCCAAGAAACGCACAGGGAGGTGGCCCACTTCGGTGGGCGGTGGGAGGTGGCCCTCTTCGGAGGGCGGTGTACCATGCGGGTTGCTCCTGGTACTTCTCTGATAGCAGAGTGGACTGTGGAGCAACCCCGTGGTTGTCGTGGTCTGCTTCGGCAGACCTGCCGTCGGGGCGTCGTAGTTGAATGCGTAAGCGATCCTGCGACGCCCCATTAAGACGGGGGAAGGTTTTGTTGGGTTTTAGTGGGTAGTACTGGCTTTGCCGGTGAGTCCCACACCTCGTGCGTAAATGCATTTCCCAACGTTAAAAAAAAAAAAAAAAAAAAAAAAAGGTTAACATTTAGGATCCCACCCCAACGTGCGTTCACCTTGTCGTGGTGGGGGGGCTCAGTAGTGCCCGGCAACCCAACCGGGCGCGAAGCAAAGAAACGCACAGGGAGGTGGCCCACTTCGGTGGGCGGTGGGAGGTGGCCCTCTTCGGAGGGCGGTGTACCATGCGGGTTGCTCCTGGTACTTCTCTGATAGCAGAGTGGACTGTGGAGCAACCCCGTGGTTGTTGTAGTGTGCTTCGGCAGACCTGCCGTCGAGGCGTCGTAGTTGAATGCGTAAGCGATCCTGCGACGCCCCATTAAGACGGGGGAAGGTTTTGTTGGGTTTTAGTGGGTAGTACTGGCTTTTCCGGTGAGTCCCACACCTCGTGCGTAAATGCATTTCCCAACGTTAAAAAAAAAAGGTCAACATTTAGGATACTTTTTACTTCGAGAAAATATCTCATCTCTGAGAAATCTATAGTAATCGTTAAAACGCTAGTATGAGATAAAAACGAAAATCTAATTTTTATCTTCGATATAGCTAATTTAAATAGAACTTATACTTCTATCTTTATGGCATCCAATTTTCTTAATCAGATTCCTGTCTATTGGAAAAATTCGTTTCACTAATAACTGAGCTTTAAACACGACTGAACCGATTTGCCTGATTATATTTTTGCAAATGTGATTTTTATCAAGTAAATTACAAACGACGTCTAAAATCTTAGAAAATCTTATTCTTCATTTATTTTAAATATACCAATCACTTTTAGTATTTATTTCATCACGAAAAAAAATCTTATGTGTTATTTTTTGTGAACTACTTTCTATACTAATATGTAAAGTGGAAGAAATAATATATAGTGTAAAAGACTGCATTTTTAGTTTGTTGGAACTTATTTCGCGAAGTACCAGTTAGATTTGTTTTCTATGGTATTCAGTGACAAACGAGCAGACAGACCTGCTGGAAAGCGGTACCTGTCGCCCATAACACCTACGGTTCATGCACTTAGGTTTTATGTTACAAAAATGCAGAACCGCAGGTGTGTTGTCACTGTGAGAACTAAGATGATATGCCTCTTGCCTGTAATTGCGCTGGCTACCTTATCCTTCAAACCGGAACACAACAATGTAATCATTGTTTCTTGGCGGCAGAAACAGATAAGGGGTTGGTACCCATCCAATCGAACTCCTCAGGCTTGACAGAGTCCTACCACCGATGCTGAAAAATTATATATTTTTGCACTTTAAATCTTAGCATACGTAAGCAAAGCCGCGGGAAAAGCTAGTAATTTTTATTAATGATATCACTAATTATTAAAAGTCTACCACCTCGCTGAGTTTGTGTTTGTTCGTGTTAAATCTCTGAAACAACTGTATGTTTATTTGTTATTGTATTTTCATACGGTTTTCACTTATAAATAAGGAAAGGAACAAGTTCACGAAGCAAATTGTATTATGCAATCGGAAATATATATTATACGTGTTTCATCCTCATGTGAAGTTATTTGTTCTCCACTTTATATCTCACTGGACGTGTCGAGTTGTCGTTCTACTGCAATATGAAAATTAAAGATCTGACAACACGTTTGGCTCAGTTTGTAGTTACCCTACTTGCTGAGCCAGCGGTCGCGGGTTCAAGTCCCGCTAGGGGCGTTCATTTGTGTGATGAGCATTAATGTTAGTACTCCAGTCATGGGTGTTTATATTTATAATATGTATGTATTTAAAGTTTATATACATATATTTAGTGTATCAACTATCTGGTATCCTTAACACAAGCCTCACTATCATGGAACTAGATGGTGTTGTGTGAATAAAAAAAAAAGAGAGTGCACTCCAATCTGTGCACTTCAGTGCACTTCAGTGCACTTACGCACTGAATTATAATACATCTCCTCGACCCGTTGGCTAGTTTCAGTGAGATTGCCAGTAACTAAAAAGAAAAACCAAAAAGACAAAAACAGGACATTATGCTCCTATCGTAATTTCCGCAATGTAAAAACATTTCCCATAAGAAAAAACATATTTTTTTTTAATTATGATCGATCTTAAATCGTAACGGATAAACATTGATTTTTATAGCCAAAAATTTTAATATCTATAAAGAAATCGCCATTTTGTCGTGCTGGTGACAGGAAATTAAATTTGCGGCATAGCGCTTGAAGTCTTTTACATTCCGACTTGCCTTTGTTTAGGACATTTTTTATTTCCACTTTTGTATCTTAATTAAAATATTCTATTTCACCAATTTCTGATGAATTAAACTCCGTTGTCAAATGACTTAAATCCTTTAATAATTGCGGCGTTTCCGTCTTTTATTTATTAGCCTATGGTATTAATTCCTTGTTATTATTTTTATATATTACTAGCAGAACCCGAGGCTACGCGTGTGTTCAATCTTCAAAGAAAACTCTTTGGCTTTATGTTATACAGCTATGTATTTATACAGCACTGTTCTTAAAAAAATATTAAAATCGCGATTAAAAACGGGGGTGGGACTAGGAGGGTGAAAAATACATTACGACATATTCTCATACAGACCAAATATACAAAAAAATCTCATTAAAATCGGTCAAGCCGTTTTGGAGGAGTGGTACAAGAAACAAAGTGACACGAGATATTTATATATTAGAATTTTGTATTTTTTATAAAACCGCTATTGTTTGGGATAACTTTTTGGTGATCAGATGTTATTAAATTGCACCGACTCTCTTGAAGAATTATATACTCCTACATTTTGCCCGCGGCTTTCACACAAGTAGCTTATGTGGTAGTCTATTATAAGTTTGTAAAACGTCAACATTTAACAACATAATAGTATTTTTTTAATATCACTATCTTTTCAGATTATTTCGTGGATTTATTCTGATTTTTGGTTCCCGACATTTCGAATGCTTTACAGCAATCATGCTAACAGGCTCTCCCGTCTCCAAAAATGAAATTAAATCCGCGAAATAATCCGAAAAGATAGTTTAATTTAAAATGTCAAATATTCGCGTAACTAAGAAAGTATAACGTATTAGTCTGATTTTATGTGGTGTTTAATAAATTCTCTCGTTTGCTTATCTCGTATTTCTCTATTTTACACATCTACTGATTCACTACTTATAAAACTAAGCATAGTATAAGTGTTATATTACAACACCTAAAATCCTCATTTTTATTTAATTACCATACAGTGTTTTTTAGTCCTTTATAACGTCCCACTGCTGGGCACGGTCACTCTTCAATATGGAGGGTATTAAATTATAGTCCACCACGCTGGCCAAGTGCATGTAGGTGGTTTACATATTTTGAAAACTTGCTAGATTCATTCAGACAAAAATATCAGAAATGCGAGAGCCGGGATGTGAACCTGCTTCACTTAGTTTTTCAAGCGACCGTGTCACTATTATTTCTGCTTTACTATATGATAGTAATATCACTTCATTTGTCATTATATTTATTATGATCATTCTTCATGTATTAAAATTGCATCAAAGCTTGTAAACGTTGAATAAAACATATTATGGACTGGACAAATGTTGTTCGCCAATAAAAGCTGGACTTCCTTTTATTACTCGTGATATCCCGGTGTATTTTGTTGTGATGTAATTAATTAATTCATGCTACTGTAAATGGGAAAGTTTCTGTGTTCTAACTACACGTTTAAATCAGTTTGTAGTGATACTTGTTGTGCCAGCAGTCGCGGGTTCGAGTCCCGCTTGGGGTATTCATTTGTGTGATGAGCTCGAATATATATACTCCAGTCATGGGTGTTTATATTTATGATATGTATGTATTTAAAGTTATATATGTGTAGTGTATCAACTATCTGGTATCCATAACACAAGCCTCGTAGCTTACCAAGGAACTAGATGGTGCTGCGTGTTAATGTTCCAACATATTTATTTATTCTGTGTGCGTGTGTGTGTTAGTTTGTGTGTCTGTGTGTGTGCACGTATAGACAATCAGCCTGGAAGACGTTGAAATATACTGGCTACGTGTAAAATTTAATAATATTTATTTACAATTTTATACAAAATGTTCCAATAGATGGCGCTGTTTGTAAGCTAGCTTTGCGCAAAATAAAAGTATTCGCTTATTAATATTTATTTACATTTACTCAAATCTTGCGTGTATATATATATATATATATATATATATATATATATATATATATATATACACATAAATTGTATATTTAATATATTGGTAACTATTTCATTCTTATCTGTCTTTTCCTAGGATGAAAAATATAAATTCACAATAAAAAATACACTTCGTAAATCCTTGATTGTACACAGATTTTCGTCTTATCAATCCATATAAAATTCTTTAGTAAAAAATCTTACGTAAGCTGACAAAACTTGCAGTATTTCAAAAAGTTTTTTCATTTTACTATTGTCCAATCAATTAATGGATTTAAATTGCATCGAAGCTCTCGTATGAATAAAACATGCTACGGCGAACGGTAGACAAATGGTGCCCTGACAATAAAACCTATTCATCCTTACATTCCTGTTGAGGTAAAAAAATTTGTGACACTGGTCATTTACATTTGCATAAAAGCTTTAAGATAACAGAATGTATTATGGGTGTGCATAAAAAAACGATTTTTATACGTTTCTACTGTTCTGAGATTCTTGTAGCAAAATATTTAGTATTTATTAAAAAGCTCATGATGATACTTTTGTATAGGTATTCTCTATGCTTATACTAAAATTCTAACTGAATCGAATCTATACATAATTTTTTGGAAAATCTTATTTAAATTGTCATTATTGTTGATACAGAGGCCGAATCTATAGTATTTAGAATTTTTGTCTATCTGTCTGTCTGTGACTGCATCACAGAAAAACCACTGGAGGGATTTTAATGATATTTGGTATTAGGATCTACATATAGGATAACATAGATAATATGGAAATATCTCATCTCTGAGAAATCTATACTAAACGTTAAAACGTAAGTAGGAACGAACCCGAACGGACAGAGGGTGAGCCGCTTGTTTTAAATAAAACTAGATTTTCGGTTTTTTTTTTGCGAATTTATTTAAATTATTAGTTCCCGACGTTTCGAATATTGTACAGTAAGTCATGGTCATAAAAGTAACCGTCTATTAAAGAAAAGATAGTTTTATTTAAAGAGTCTATAGGCTCATTTTTATTGAAGCAATCAGAGTTACAGGCAAAAACTAATTATGTTAAAAGCAGGAAGTTCGAGTTTGCCTCAGTTCCTGAGTTACAACTGACATGGGTCACGTAGTGAAGTTAACGGTAGAGCTACGAAACTACACCTTAAGAACTTGGCAAGTATTAGCAACTTTTAAAGTTAATTAACCCTAACTTGACATGATTCCTTTCTAACTTATACTTTTAATACCTATTGTGCTATTTACATAGTGTTATACTTAATTCTGATTTAATTATAAAAAAATGAAAAAAAAACACACACACTTAAATCATTCAAAAATTACATGTATACATTTTACAATTGGTAAAGGTTGTTCTACTTAAAGGCTACCACGACAAGCGAAAACATAAAGAGAGGTAACCGAGTATATATATATATATATATATATATATATATATATATATAACTTTTTGTATACATGTATAATTTATATATAAACATCCATAACTGGAGTACAAACATTCGTACTCATACACAAATGAATGTCCCCAGCGGGACTCGACCCCGCGACCGCTGGCACAGCAAGTAGGGTCACTACAGACTGAGCCAAACGTACCTACTTATACAGGGTTACATATTGGAATACATAAAATTAAAATTAAATAACACAACATTAAATGTACAATAATATTACAGTGACAGCAAGATCTGTATCTTGCACAGACGTCTAAAAAAAAGAGAGAAAAAAAAGAATACTCCTCGCGTTACTAAAATTATGTTAATTTTAAATTTGAGAATTGTACGAATTGTAAATGCTAAAAATCGAGTCAGAGGGATGTAGGAAGAGAAATAGAACAAATCCAGTTTTTTTTCAATTTTTTTTATTTCTCTGTCTGTCTGTCTGTTTATCTGTTTGTCTATTTGTACGGGCTAATCTCCGAAACTGTTGGACCGATTTAAATGAAATTTTGCATGGTGGTACCTTATATGCCCGGTCAATATTATTTTGCCACTCATGCTATTTATATACACCATTGCTACTTTAAAAAAAATTCAATCACCCTTTTATACACTGTCATAAATTATCTCTATACTGCAATGTCACTAAATAGCATTGATCACTATTCACTAGTGACCAAACCACGAGATAGAGCTAGTATATTAATAAAATTAAGTTATGCACGGCTTTGTTATATCCAGTATCACTATATAATTAACAAATACCACAAAATGTAATTGGGTTGACGAAATTTTGTGACCACAAAATTGCAATCATGTTGAAATAGTTAATGCAATTGAAATAAATAACATATTTAATGATGAATTTTCTAGATAGTACATTTTTAGAATTGAATAATTTTATGTTTTTACTAACATTTAACTTCCCCAGTTGCAGATTCAGATAAGTCTTTTTTAACTTTTGCCAGAAGTATAATAATGTTATTTTACATTGAAATCTCATGTATACCTACCTACATGTTAATTGTTAAATGATTTTGCAAACAAAATTTATTTACCGCATTTAACCAATTTGAAGTAACCCATTATGTTATTTTTACATCTTTAATACCAATTATAAAAACCCACTTAAAAAAAGGCAGTGGTAGCCCTGTGGTGACGCGCTCGCTTGGGAAACCGAGTGAAGCGAGTTCAAACCCCGGGTGTCGCACCTCTGATATTTTCATGTGCGAATCATTTCTAACATGATTACCACTTGTCTGAAAGTGAAAGAAAATATTTTGAGGAAACCTGTATGTCTGAGAGAATCTAGTAAGTTTTCGAAAGACATGTGTAGTCCGCCCGCACTTGGCCAGCTTGGTGGACTATAACCTGGTCCTAATTCATAATATTAAAGGGAGGCCCGTACCCAGCAGTGGGACGTTAAAAAAAGAGCCGAATACTCGTATATACAATACATTCAAATTATACTTAAAAGCCAATGCAGCTGAAAAAGAGTGAGTAGAATTTATTCCATTCGAAACACCATATAATATGTGTAATTTAAAAAAAAAAACAACATTAATAATTATTTAAGGCTTTAATTCTTTTTTGTAACTCTTACATAATAATATATATATATATATATATATATATATATATATATATATATATATATATAATATATATATATATATATATATATATATAGATATATATATATATATATTATATATATGTGGTATGCCTAGCTTACAATCTTCTAAATTCTAATTGGTTTTCACCATCGCATGACAAATGTCTTGGGCGCCAACCAGCACAGATTAAAATATATCTCAAATACAAAAGTAGCACATCTTCCTTTTACAAACAAATAAAATCTTATGATACTTATCCTTTATAAATCAAATATAGCTCAATATAGGTACATTAGCACAAAATAAGTATAATGTGTATTATTTTACTTCCCAGGCAAGTGAAGTAAAGCAGATATTTCATGCATTTATGCATATATGGAACTTCATGCAGTGGGCGTTTTGACCGATTAAATATACAGATTGTCACAATAAATTAAGTGTCCACCCACTGAACAATTGATATACGAACAAGATCTTGAAAGATAATTTTAATTTTTTTTCTAAGCACACGTTGAGTTGCAATAATTGAATTGAGGTTAGAAAAATACTTTAGCTTCTCTCTCGTCCACTGAATGGTGGTTTCTAAACTAACTGTTCAAAAAACGTATGGCTGAGCCTTTTTAAATGCGGGAATTCCTACTCTTGTGGCACTAACATCTGCTGTTTGGCGCGCAATTCAAATAAGGAAGTTACCCTGTATATGGGAGAGTCGGTTATGTCTTACCACATTCTACTTAGGCATCAATATTGAGCGCGCAACTAGAGTATTATTTAATGTTGCCATCATGAAAAAACGTGTTGATTAGTAGAAAATCCAGAGGTGATACGATATAAATACCGATATGATTTCGCCGACTCTCCTACATTTTAATATCATTATTGGTCAAAATTCCTAGTTATAATAAATTAGATTAAACAAAAACTTATTATTAATTTTTAGTTCCCTGGAAATCGATTTTGGACAGTAAAAATCATTACATAAAGTAAAAATCCTATAAATTAAAGATACGTGTAATTTTGAGCTCCGTAGTATCTCTATGTTTTAGCATGATAACCTATTGTTGAATGTAAGAATAGTGTGATGACAGTGACAACCCAGTGTTGAGAAGTAGAAGAAATGCCTTGAAGAATTAAACTATCGATATCTTTACATATCAATTGGTGGAGTTAATTTTAAGTTATCTTTCTGCACGCTTCATTCTAAGTACGAATAAACTTTTCATTATCAGATTAAATAGAATTGTTCAAGACAGCAGATCTATACTAAATATGTAGCTGATATATAAGAAAAACAAATTTAGAATGTTTCATAAATATTATAAATCTACGTATTCGTTTATATTGTAAGGGGCGCACTCAAGCGAGTTTTTCCAGGCGAGTGGGCCGCGTAGTGTCTTAATAACCCATATACAAAGTATAAAAAAGGTCGCAAAATTATTTGAATTGTTTCTCGTAAAAAGGAAAATAGTATCAGAAATTATAGAGATTTAGGCTCTAAAGGTCACTATTTCATCAATAACTTTACTCAAACTTAAGATATTATTTATGTAAATTAATTTTCATAAGAAATTCTCAAAAGAAAAGTTTTAAATTATTGCAATACAATGTCACTACTGTTAATACATAAAATTAAAAAAAAATGTTTTTCTTAATAAATTGAAGTATATAAATGAAAGATGCTTATAATTTTGTTTACATTTCTCATGACATTTTATCAGAGCTATTCCACCATACTAACATTTTCCTTATCGCTAAGTCCTTATATATTTTAAATATTTTAAAATTTGGACCATAAGCCATTTTTCTCATCGTAGACAATAAATTATAATCTTTAAGAAACAAAGTCTTCACCCGGACCATTCTTCTACAATATTAAAGCAAAATCTTTTTCATTTTTTTTTAAAAAGATCATCTTGTCTTAATTTTAACACGGCCTCTGTTAAATGAATTATCGTCCGCATTCTCATATTTCTGACAACTTTGTAATTGAATTACTACCCGTGGGACTAACTTCCAGTTTAAGAAGCCATGATTTATAGCCCCTAAGCTTACATTTTCATTATCTTTACCTTGCGGAAATAAGTGTTAGTCATTATTGTGATGAAAATTTTCGTAGACGCATCCGTTTTATGGAAAATAATCAACTATAGAATAATCTAAAGAAGTAGGTACTAACTAACAATAGAAGAATCTAGGTGTTTTGCTAATATTGTTTATTTATGATTTAAATCAAAAGTGACTAATTAAACATAACTAACTAGCGAATTGGCATTGCCAAATTTCATCCAGATCTGTTTAGCCGTTCTGGCGTGATTAAATAACAAATCATATATTAATTTATTAATAATTTGGGATAAATATGATGTCTATATTCGAATTATGCAAGCTGTGTCTTTAAAGTAGAAATAAATGTCACTTTTTATGTTTGGTATTTACTAAGGCAAATCTGTACACAATATTTGTATGTAAAACTGCTTTAAAATTAACTTAAAATTAAATATCCAGTCTTAAAGCAGATTTTTCCTTGAATAATTAGCGGTTTGCGCCTTGACATGGCATACAAATCGTTTTAATTCCCTTAAGCGGATTACGACTTTATTTCATTTCATTTAAATTAAACCTTATCTCGGTTAGTAGGGATGAAGAGAAAACTAATTTTAATCCGAAGAATTTCCACGCTAATTGAATATTATCGGAATAGAAATGATAATGGATTAAATCATTTTTTTTTACTGAACTCGTCCAAAAATTGCTCTATTCTTTTATGGATATCTAATGCAATAAATAAATATGTTGGGACATTAACACACAGCACCATCAAGTTCCATGGTAAGCTACGAGGCTTGTGTAATGGATACCAGATAGTTGATACACTATACATATATAAATTTAAATACATACATTTTAGAATGTTCTTTAATAATAATAATGCCTCCTGACAATTTCGACCATGGTGACCTAAACTAGCCACGAAAACAATATTATTAGTGTACTTTCATCGGAAAAGCTGAACCGAAAATGCATTTATAATAAAAGAAAGATATAAAAGAATTCCAAGCCAAGGCTTAATCATCTATACTATAATAAAATAGTAGAGGTCGAATGTCTGTACAAAGCAAAAAAATGCTAAAAACCGAGTCAGGGGGATGTAAGAAGACAAATAGAACAAATCCAGTTTATTTCAAATTTTTTGTTACTGTCTGTTTGTCTGTTTGTACGGGCTAATCTCCGAATCTATTTGACCTATTTAAATGACATTTTGCATGGTGGTACCTTATATCCCCGGGCAAAATCTTAGATACTTTTTATCCCGGAAAATTAAATAGTTCCCGTGGGATAGTTAAAAAACTATAATAACTTATACAGCTTAGTACACAAAAACTACTGATTGGATTTTAATAAAATTTTACAATAATATAGTTCATACATGATAATAACAAATCGGCTACTTATCATCCCGGAAAATTAAAGGGTTCCCGTGGGACAGTCAAAAAACTATAGTAACTTATACAGCTTAGTACACAAAAACTACTGATTGGATTTTGATGAAACTTTACAATAATATAGGTCATACATCAGAATAACAAATAGGTTACTTTTTATCCCGGAAAAAATGTACGGTTCCCGTGGGATAGATGTTTTCGTTTATTTGTAACGTATTATGTACACAACATAGACCCCAAAACAATAGTTATTAAAAAAATGTCTGTTTGTCTGTTTGTCTGTTTGTCTGTTTTTGTATGCACATTTTACGCAAAAAGTAATGAACCGATTTCAATTAAATTTGGTGAAGTGATAACTTATTACTCGAGTCAACGTTTAGGATACCTTTTACTTCAAGAAAATCTTTCTTGCTCACGGGAAGATACAATAACTGGTTTTATCGAGTCCTCCCTAGAAACCTTCCGCTGGCTAAACCTTAAGACATACATACATCAAAACAATATACTAAAAAAATGTAGGTCTTGAAAAGTCCTACAAGAAAGTGCTTACACATAATGTAAGTCACAAACTCAAATTATATAAGACAGCAAATAATACGGTAAAATAACCTTCCAAAAGTATACTTCAACAGATTTAAAATAAAAAAAAAAACAATTTCAGACTAAATAATCCCATAAAAGATTTTAGTATGAAAAAATAAATTTTCCTTATTTTTTCTAAATTCTGAACACATCTCACACCTGCTTATGTATTTGTTACTATATGGCGGCGAATCGTATAAAATGCAAATGTTGCTACGAGTGATTCGCCCATACATCACGATGCTTAGACTTAAGAGATATAAACAGATATTTGTAAGGAAAGCCCTCAATTGTGAAATGAAATTCTATTCTTTAAGCCTCCTCATCTATCGCCTTTAGACTATTACAGAATTAGAGATAAAAAGGGTATGTTATACAAGATTGTTTTTAAGGATTTAGAAGTTAAAAAAACATTTTTTGAATGATCATTAATGGTCATTACCATAATTAGCCTTATTTCGTCCACTGCTAGACATAGGCCTCTCATATGACACGCTACTGAGTTAGATATTCAACTCTACGCAACCAACTACTACCAACCACTTTGCGTGTATTGTCTCTCCACCTAGCTTGAAGGGATACACTACGTTTGCCTAGCTTAGGTCTGCACTCTAAAACCATTCTACGTCGGTCGTCGGTTTTGCGACAAATGTGACCAGCCAACTGTCACTTGAGTTTTCTTATGTTTTGGGGTATGACGTAACTTTGATTCTCTGTAGGATCATTTCATGTCTTCAGATCTTATCCTTCAGATAAATTCTATAGAGCCATACAGATCTAAATACCTTAATGTATCACCAATCTACTTGGTAGCATTGCAAAGACTCCAGAACAGACCAGGTTTCCATAGCGTCAGTCTTTCTCTTGGTCCATAAAGGCTAAGCGTAGGGAGTTATTGTAGTCTTTTTTCTTCTGCGTAATCTGCCGCAATGCATTTGTGTGGTCTATGGTGCCGTGTCCCCTTCGAAAACTAACCCGTTTCAGGGGTTGCACATCGTCAAGTCAACGTGTAAGACGATTCGTGATGGCCCTTAAGAATTACTTGTACACATGACTTAGAAGTAAGATAAGCCGATATTTTATCGGAAAGATTTTGTCTCCTTTCTTAAAGAACAAGTCAGCCATTTGTGCTCCATATCTTAGGAGTTCTCACCGAAAAAGAGAATGCAATTAAATGGTCGGTCAACAATATTATAACTTCATTTAATATTAGTTTTACGTATTTAACATTAGTTATTTGAAAATAATTAATAACATTCCTAAAGTAGCCTAAGTTTTTAAATAGTAGAGTAATAAGTACTAATTACTACTTTTAATTTTATTCTAAGTTCACAAACCGTTTTATCCTTTTATGGTCAACGAGATATACGACTGCTTTACGCGGAATATATTTTGGTAGTCCCATAATCCGTCGTGAAATTGCACCTAGCTTTTTGGAACTATAAAATTTAGAGGAAGCTGTATAAGTACGGTTTTGCCAACTGAGAGAATTGTCTATATAATCCGTTACTGGAATAATAACAGTTAAGTTTATTTTACAAAAATAATGAAAAATAATCTTATCTGTTGATATTGTATTGTATTTAGCCCTTTTTAATGTCAGACTATTGGGCACGGGCCTTCCGACAATAAGAGGGGGATCAGGCCATAGTCCATCACGCTGGCCAAGTGCGGGTTAGCGACTTCCTGTCTTTCTTAGGTTTCTTAGGTTTTCACAAGATGTTTCCTTCACCATAACACAAGTGGTAATCATGTTGGAAATGATTTGCACATTAAAATATCAGAGGTACGAGACTCGGGATTTGAACCCGCTTCACTCGGATTCCCAAGCCAACGCGTTACCACTAGGCTATCGCTGCCTGATAGGCAGCCCAGCCATACTACCTGTCAATATGCTAATAATAAAATTAAAGATACCAAAATTTTTTTTAGTTATTTTAACTGTCGAAGATGTAAAGTTAGGTCCTTTAAGGTTATTTCCAATTTTCTATTATTAACCTCATCATAATATTACGAAATATCAAATATAATAAATTAAACTGAGTTGAAAATGAATGATAATTTGATCGGTTTAATATGGTAAGGTTTTGATAGTAGATTTTTTTTGGTTTGACCACGAATGTAACCGAGATCTTATTTATATTTTTTATGTAGTTGGTTTTGCTTCTTTCTTGAGGTTTTATAAATTAATAAAAAGACTTGAAATACATTTTTTTAAATAATTACAGTTCAGATTGCTTTGGTTTTTGGTATTATTGCCATTGTGTTTAACTTCATTGTTCGTTTTCTTTTAACTTCTATTCTTTGTGGCCGCTTCAATAAAGTCCACGTGAAAGTAACGACTTAGACTATTGGAACTTCATAAACTTATGACGTAAGCTTCTATTAGAACCATTTATTTTTAATAGCCCTCATACTTTACAACTGATAAAATTAAATCAATAAAATCTATAATTCTCTATGTATAAAATTCTGGTTCGTATGTTCGTAACTATCTTCCTAAGTGGCTTGATTCGATTTTTATGAAATTTTTGTGTGTATTTATGAGGTAGGGAATTGGATGGTTTTTAGCTATAAATATTAAGTATATAATATAATAATTGTTATATATATATTATAGCATGTAAAGTGGCGCTGATGTAGAGATCTATTTTTTTTTTTTCAATTTTTCGAACAAACCAGGACTGGGACAGGACTACGTCTACCTAACGCTAGTATTATATATTTTTTTATTAATCATTATTTGATAGATAGTATAAGTTGATTTTGATCATTTTTGTTTAATTAAAAGGATACTGAAGAGGACTTCTCGACTTCTTGCTCTAGTTTATACATATTTTTACAAACATACATACACGAACAAAGGGTAAAACTAGTTACAGTGATATAAACTTGTTACCAGAAATATTATCACTAAAAGCTAAAGGTATCTTAATATATATCTATTGTTTTTCTATAAAATAGTGAATAAAATTCAGCTTTCACAGTTTAAGTGGGATAACTAAACTGTTGAGAGTCTGCGCAAAGTAGTGCACTGGAATTTCAAATCAGAGCGGATTTAAGAAGCGAAGTAATAGCACAAGAGATTGCATTGCCTGTTTGCTCAATGCTGTTGTAAAATGTTTAAAGATTGAAGAAAATTAAAGAATTTAATGATTTAGATCATATTAATCAAAATACTGTCGATAATATTACTCTTTCCCTAAAATTGTTTATACAATTTTATAACATTTTTTTTTTATATTGGTGACCTTTTATATTAAAACTTTCTTGGTTTCGCGAATATTTGGGAGAGATCTCGCGTGACCATGATTGCTGTAAAGCATTTGAAACGTCGGGATCTAAAAATCAAAATAATACGCAAAAAAATTTGATTTAAATGATGATCTTGTGACAATTTTACATAAACAAGTATTAATATAAACAAGTTGTAATACAACAAATTTGATTTGTTGATTTTTGTAGAAAGTTGGATTTGAAGTTACATCACCACTACATAGTATATGATAAAGTCGCTTTCTCTGTCCCTATATCCCTATGTATGCTTAAATCTTTAAAACTACGCAACGGATTTTGATGCGGTTTTTTAATAGATAGAGTGATTCAAGAGGAAGGTTTTAGTATATAATTTGTTAAGTTTTTGTATACATTGGCTAAAATATTAATATTTGTTGGAGGTCGGAAAAAATAAGCCGTCTGGGAGCTTTCAACGAAAACGCTGCCTAAACCCTTTGAGATATAACAAAATAATGTATGGTGGAATTGTGTATCTTATATAGGTCTACAGAAAAGTCCGCGATGGCATATGTCTATCTCTTAAGGATAACATACTATATCCATTGTAATTTAAAACGTACCTAGGGACGAACCCGAGCGAAACGAGGGCGAGTCGCTAGTCTGTAATACGCAGCGGTTTTGATTTTGTATACTTTCTTATTAAAATAGATTGTTTTTAAGAAAATCAAGTCAAAAAATAACTCAAAAATATTAGCAGATCTTGATCCGTTCGGAATTCACTTTACTTTATGTACTCGTATTTTAAGTTACCTTTGCAACATACCTACTTGTGTCATATCAGGATCATTGGATATATGCCTTTAGACCTTATCGAAAATAGTTTTCGATTAGATTACTGTCTGTACTGTTTAGAATTCGGTCATAATATATTGCTATATTACGTGTGCAAAAATTTAAATCAACAAACTGATAAACTAACTTTCTAATATATAATATTTGTAATTAATCATAATACATGCTACACATAACAAAACTCTTTTACTTTAACTTCGTTGTTCTAACTAAAGGTAAACGTTTATGAACACGGTCTTCTCTCGGGAGTCTTGAAAATATATTTGAGGAATAAATAAGATATGGATGTGCTATCAAGTTTCCTCAGTCCATTTTAATATTATAAATATATCTTTCTATTAATATAAATAATAATTATATTAATCTATACTAATATTATAAAGAGGCAGAGTTTGTTTGGTTGTTTGTTTGAACGCGCTAATCTCAGTCTTCATTAATCTTATTTCAATTAATGCAGAAGACTTCTGGCTGCACATCGTTTTGCTTCTGTCACTTTTCCCGCCATTTTTTGTTGACGGCTGGCAAATAAACACTCAGTTTACTCTCTATGTCTATGGGTTTCAAGTAGGATATGTACCTAATTATTAAATTCTAGCATAGGATTTTTTTTTATATTAATGCTTGTTGAGTTTCTCGCCGGCTCTATTCAACAGAACTTTCTTCTGTTGCTGTGGAACTTATTCTGTTTTTTAATTTAAATAAAAATTAATGATTAAAAATTTCTTGCATGCGTCTCGAATAAAATATATTTTGTTTGATGGTTAGATATTGTCATTTTTCTTAAAACTGACCAATTCTTACTTATTAATGTCAAGTCTTTTTTACTTTGTCTATTTTAGTAATAGAACTATATATATATATATATATATATATATATATATATATATATATATATATATATATATATATATATATATATATATATATATATATATATATAGAGTTTTCCATGGTCTATTATTCTGGTGCAAAAAGTCGAAAAGAACGTACCTACGATGACTTAGAAAATACATAAAAAGCAAAATTTCAGTAAAATACTTAGCACAAATGGAACATTATATTATGTATATTATTATATCATTAGATATTTCAATCACGCTTCTACTATTAGAACTGAAGTAAATAAAATTCTAAGAAGTATAAAGAGAAATAAAATACATTTTAAAATTTCGATTAATGTCAGCCAGTTCGTTGCTCTGATTTTAAAAATTTCCAATAACACTAAAACCATTTTATGAACGGCGCAAAATGAAGTATATAAAAGCATGGAATTGTAAATCTTTGCACGAGTATTTGAGTGGACCAAGTGAGAAGAATGCGACGTGCTTTTTGCTATATTGTTAGCTTGGCTAGGGTCGAATTTTACATTGTTCCGGAATACTGTTGAAAATTTTAACTTGTGATACCTAGTTCTCATATTTTTATGTGTAGAATAATTTTTTCTTGTAAATAATTATGCTTGATACAGTTTTAGTAAAAAAAACATACACGCGTTGGTATCGGAAAAATATGGAATGTTCAGAAATCAGAATTATTAATCCACACTTCCATACTAATATTATAAATGTGAAAGTATGTTTGTTTGTTTGTTTGTTTGTTTGTTTGTTTGTTTGTTTGTTTGTTTGTTTGTCCTTCTTTCACGTCGAAACAGAGTAACAGATTGGCGTGATTTTTTGTGTGGAGATAGTTACATGGATGGAGAGTGACATAGGATACTTTTTAACGCGGTAAATTATCTCGTTCCCACGGGAAAATACATTATAATACAAAAAAAAATATGATCAGAATTACTTGAAAGTTGGTATTAATGCTCTTCAACACAATTATGATGAAATAAAGATTTCCGGAATAAAAAATATCCTATTGCAGGCCTATAATAGTGCAATCAACAAATGGATTCGGGTGTACCTACACTCCATTAATATATAATAAATATTATTTTGTATAGGTAATAATTATAAACTTATTTAAAAAAATATATTAAACTAATTTAATTAAATAAAAAGTTTTGTTGATTCTGTTATTGAACGATTTTAGTCAATTGATTGTCCTAAACTAGCTTTTAGCTTAGTTTTTCTTATAAATCAACTTTGGTGAAATTAAGAATAAGTAATAAGTCAGTGTTGGAAAAGTGCTGTGGCCGTGATAATAAAGAAATAGTGGAAATGAAAAAGTGTTTTATTACTAATCGCCTACCCAGTTAGTTCAGTGCTAACACTATGTCCTTCCCAGGGTCCCAAACTATCTTCTAACTAAATTTCATCTAAATCGGTCCAGTAGTTTTTGAATTTATTCGTTACAAACATACAAAAATATGAATCTTTGCTCTTTATAATATTAGTGTAGATTTAATAAGTAAGAGTTTCATCTTACTTGATGTAGTCTAAAAATACTGCAGCCACCGCCTCACCACATCCTACTAATATTATAAACGCGAAAGTTTGTAAGAATGTACATATATATGGATGTATGGATGTGTGTTTGTTACCCTTTCACGCAAAAACTACTAAATGGATTTTGATGAAACTTTGCAATAATATTGTTCATACATCTGAATAACACATAGGTTACTTTTTATCCCGGAAAAAAGTACGGTCCCCGTGGGTTAGATTTGTTTTTCGTGTAAACGTATATTAATTTATATATAATATTTTTTATTGCATATTAACTATGTTACCACTGGACTACCGGTGTCTGTGCTGAATGTATAGGCTTAGGTTAATTGTTAAGCCAGTCACGAGTTAGTTCGCCAAATAGTGGGAGCGGCGGCGTGCTCTTCATAACATTAGTGTAACGTGAATAGTATTATAATTGAAATGAATTGTGGCCAAGAGCAGCTATGAATTATAAGATAACATTTTGAAATATGTATTAATATCATTTTAGCTAGGCTTCATACAAACATTAATTTTATTTTAACAAAGCTAAAATAAAACTTTGTAAAAATAAATGTGTATAATGAAATTACATTTTTTTTTGTTGAATAATATGTTTCACTTTTCACAGGGGTCAAACACCGCTTACTTCCCAACTCCGGGCTGTTACTGAGACTTACTAAGCAGAGAGACTCAATAACTAAACTTGGCCCGACCCAGGACTCGAACCCATGACCTCTCGATGTGCAGTCGTACTTGCTAGCCACTACACCACCGAGATAGTTTTATTTAGTATAGTAGTTATTTAAAGTAATAATGTATAATATATATGAATTATTTACATAGTAACAATAAATGATGTCTTTCCGATTTCGGCTACGACGGCTAGTGTCATTTTATATCATATATTTATAGTGTACAAGTGTACAGTAGTATAGTGCACAAGTGTATAGTAGTATAGTGCACAAGTGTTAAATATAGTGTGTACACGCAGACATAAGTATACCCTCTATTCCTTTATCTATCATATTACGATGGCACGATAATTTAACACGGCCGGTGACAGATCAGGTGCAGGACCGGCGGTTTTATAAGCTCCAAAAAGCACGGGGTGAAACACAGCTAGCTTTCTAAGTCCAGGCTGTAACTGGGACTTTCTTAACAGAAAATTCTTCTTCTTCACTTCATCTTGAACGCACTTAGCGAGCTGTCTTAAAGGTTTTGATCTCTAAAACCATGGGTTTTTCCACCGCAGAAGTATTTTCTATTTGTAAGGTACTCTCAGTTCGCAAACTATTTATTCTTAGAAGTACACTACGTTTTCATTTCCAGTTACCCTTCAACAGAGAATACTTAAACAATAAGTGTAGATCCAATAGAGTCTCCTCCTTGAGACTTAAGCGAACAATGATGGATGGACGATGGAAATTATATATAATATATATATATATATATATATATATATATATATATATATATATATATATATATATATATATATATATATATATATATATACATTAAAAATGTAAAATAAAACTTACAAATTGGCTTCTAAGTTATGATCAGACAGAGAATTTAATAAAATAACACGCATTTACATACACAAACGCACATAGGTATAAATTTAAACATACATTCACACTCTTACTTACACAACCCACTGACCCATTCACTACATATTTTCAATTATCTCCTTATTATATTCATCCCTTTTTAACGTCCCACTGCTGGGCACGGGCCTCCCTTCAATACGAGGGGGATCAGGCCATAGTCCACCACGCTATGCTGGCCAAGTGCGGGTTGGCGGACTTCACATGTCTTTCGAAAACTTGCTAGGTTCTCTCAGACATACAGGTTTCCTCGCGATGTTTTCCTTCACCGTACGGCAAGCGGTAATCATACTAGAAATGATTCACACATGAAAATATCAGAGGTGCGAGACCCGGGATTTGAACCCGCTTCGCTCGGTTTCCCAAGCGAGCGCGTTACCACTGAGCTACTCCTGCCTTTTTTATCTCCTTATTAAATTAATGTAATGCCTTGCAATATTAGTATCAATTATTCCTTTTTGGCTTTACTTAAGATAAATTAATTTTTTGTTAACTTATTCAATTTAGCTAAAAAGTTTGTTTATATTTTTGAATGTATGTACATATTTTTTCTATAATTTTGCTTTAATAATTGCGACACAGTTTCTTAACTTCTGCAATTATTACCGTTTATAACTATTTTTGCTATATAAATAACAAAATTTTAATAAATAAATAAATAAAAACTGACCCGTGACTCGAACCGAGGACCACCGGATATGCAGCCGTATAAACTAGCCACTACACCACCGAAACATCTACAAACGTAGCAGTAACAGTATATAGAGAACACCTAAACAATCTTGGGTTCCATCGCTTTATAACAACTTGTAAACTAAACAGTATGTAACCGTTCTATTTGGCCTAACCGTTTCGAAGTTTTCGATCTTATTCCAATAGGAATAAAGGTCTACTTAAAATGTACTGTCTACAGCCTGCAATCCATCATTGTGGGACGCTCGTTAGTTATCTGTCGACTAGCAAGATAATTAGTGTTACGTGGTTATGTAAACTTAATGTTTTGTCATCTTATGAGTTAAAGTGTTTTGTGGTGTGAGAAAACAGAAGTTAACAGAAGAAAATTGATTTATATATTAATAGACTTTGATTTCTAAATTTATGAATGTAAAGTTAATTATAGTATGAAAATATTTAAAAATATGACTCAAGTGTAGGGTATTTGGTATAATCTAAGTGTGGTAAACTCTTTTCCAATATAGAGCGACTTTACGAAAAACTGGAAGACAAAATGTGATAGTATCCATACTTAATATGATAAATATGAAATTGTGTTTGTTTGTTTGTTTGTTTGTTTGTTTGTTTGTTTGTTTGTTTGTTTGTTTGTTTGTTTGTTTGTTTGTTTGTTTGTTTGTTTGTTTGTTTGTTTGTTTGTTTGTTTGTTTGTTTGATTGTTTGTTTGTTTGTTTGTTTGTTTGTTTGTCTGTTTGTTTATTCATCTTTCACGTCGAAATGGATCGATGGATTGTCGTGTTTTTTTGTATGGAGATAGTTGGAGGGCTGGAGAGTGACATAGGCTACTTTTTACCGCGGGAGATTATCTCTTTCCTACGGAAAAAGACGTTATAATACAATCCAAACAAATATTTATAATCAGAATTACTTGAAACTTGGCATTAATGATTTGTGGGATGAAAGTTTGCATGAAACTACCTTCTTAGAGGTTTTTTACAGTTTTACCGCGAGCGAAGCCGCGGGTTCTGCTAGTCTATATATAAATAGGCAAACATCAAACAGTTCAGTATCTATTTTTTTTAAGTTTTGATCCAATTTTTTAAGTATTCGTAGCTATAGATAAGTTTTCGTGTTATCAATAAAAAATAGTTTTCTTTTTTAATATAATTATTGTGGTCGAATTTTGACCACCTGACGAATCCGAGTATTTTTTAGTCTACTCAGCAGAAATCTGTCAAAGTTAAAATTCAATTGTATACAGGTGATGAGGGGTGAGAAAGGTCTCGAATAAATAGTTTCTTATTTCTTCATATGTCCTTTAACATGGGTACCGGACCCTTTAAAACGAAAAAAATTGAGCTTTTAGCAAATAGATTAATGAAAGCTTTAAGCAAAGCTAGTATATATTTAACATATAATGTAAGTCTTTAGCTAGTATTATACTGATGATGATCTCCTAGCCGATTCCGGCTACGGCGGCCAATCTCTTTGAGACTAGTTAACTGCGCAGGAGATATTATAGTGCACAAGTGTACGCGCAGACACAACGTGCACTCTCTATTCCTTTCACTCTCATACTCCGGTGGGACAACTGCTCGACACGACTAGTGAGAGTTAAGGCGCAGGACCGACGGCTTTACGTGCCCTCCGAGGCACGGGGGTGAAACACTGCCAACTTCCCAACTCTGGGTTGTTACTGAGACTTACTATATAGAAAGGCTTAATAAATAAATTTGGCCCGACCCAGGACTCGAACCCAGGACCTCCGAGTGTGCAGCTGTACATGCCAGCTACTACACCACCGAGGCAGTTATTATACTATAGTACATACTGTATAACCTATAATCGAAAAACTATACCCTTCTTATAAGACAATCTGGTAAATATTCTACACAAAACAAGATTTATATGAAAAAAGGATCATATTAAAATTAATATTCAGAAAATTTTTACACCACGTTCGTTTCAAAAATAAAAAATGATATCAACTCCACCAAAGGGCCCGTAACATCACGCCGCCATAATATCCCATGGGTGAAACCGAGTTACCTGCGTCAAATATACTATTTTATGTAAAAAATGATAAAAATACGTGATTTTATTTAAATATTATGAAAATAATTCTTATAAAACTTATTAAGAACAGAAATGTAGAGATTTGAATAAAAGATTTTTTTTAACTAATTTCAATCATATTATTATCTAAAACTTTAAATTGTATTTAATAATCATAATGTTAGTTTCTTCTTTAATGATACTTACGTAATGACGACAGGTTTGGCTCAGCTTGTAGTGACTTTACTTGCTGTGCCAGTGGTCGCGGGTTCGAGTCTCGCTGGGGGTATTTATTAGTGTGATGAGCACGAATGTTTGTACTCCAGTTATGGGTGTTTATATGTATAATGTGTATGTATGTATTTAAAGTTAAAAGCCTCGTAGCTTACCATGAAAGTAGATGGTGCTGTGTGTGTGTTAATGCCCAACATATTTATTTATTACTAGCGACTCGCACTCGCTCCGCATGGGTTCGTCCCTAGTTACGTTTTAACGTTTAGTATAGATTTCTCAGAGCTGAGATATTTTTACGCAGTAAAAAGTATTCTATATAATATGTATGTTGACCCGGATAACCAGCTATCATCTTACCAAATTTCATCAAAATCTGTCCAGTGGATTTCTCGTGATGCGGTCACAGACAGACAAACCGACAGAAAAAATCAAAAAAACTATAGATTCCGTCTCTGTATCGATAATAATGACTATTTCAATAAGATTTTCCACAAAATATTTAATGTAGATTCGACTTAGTTACAATTTTACTATAAATGTAGGACGTAGGAACGTGTTTTATTTTAACCCACTGCTTTCCAGGTTATGTTAAATCATGAATATAGTAGGTATATAGTTTATTGATGGTGTTACCATAATTTTTCAAAGAACAATAAAAAATATTATCAAGAAAAAAACTGTAATAAAAGAACTATAAAAATATGTAAAAAGCTATTCCATTTTCAGATGTGATTATTTTTCTTGAAAACTATATGGAACTAACTACCCCTCTATGAATTACCCATTTTCAAAACAACAATAATAAAAAAAAGATTCACAACAAGCAAAGATAATTTATCTGAGCTTACTTCAATTTTTATTACGTTTTACAGGAGCTACGCAGACCAATGAAAAGCGTATTTTGAGCATTAATTCATCGCTTGGAATCTATTTATAGAGATTAGAAAACGAAACTAAATGCAACGAAAACATTTATGCGCTAGATCGTGTGAATAAAATATAACATTCCCATTAAATCTACTAAAATATTCTATTATAAAATATCAACTTCACTGGGGTGGTATTAAAACAAACGTCTACTCAAAAAAACTTAAAAAAAAAAACCGACCGAAAATATCTCATTAGCTATCTAAAATGTAAAAAAATACTAAACGGGAGTTTTCATTTAGAATAGATACCTAATCAGATAGATATTTTCGAATTCGGTGCCAGCAGATAATTTGTACGAAGAAAGATTTTTAATAACATATTCGATATAGAAATTTACTTAAAAAAATAATTTATAGTTGATTTCTTAAAAACCGCTCGATCGATTTCAATAAAATTTAAATGGGTCTATCTGGGAAGTATACCCTTCGAAACAAAAAAAAATCCAAATCGGTTCAGTCGTCTCCGAGTAATCGGTGAACACACATAAAAAAAGAAAGATTGCGATAAATTGAGAACCTCCTCCTTTTTGGATTTCGGTTAAAACGTAATTACTTACACAGTTTTTAATGCAAAAAAGTTTTAAAAAGTTCAATTCTCGTATATATTTACTAATGCAATAATTATCGTAAAGTGTCGCAGAATACGCTTATTTTTCTTTTAAACACAAATATGTGACCGGGTCGCTTCCCAAGGGGCTAAGTTAACGTGGTGTTGTAAGTCTCTCGTAAAAATACAATATATCGTACGCGTTACTTACTTTTTACTAGAATTGCCTGCGACTCCGCCCGCGTTCAGAGGACAATAAACAAAATTCTTAGGTTTTATATATTAGTATACTCTTACAATGCAGTTTTTGTATTTTTTCTCAAAATGAGATATTTTCCCGAAATGAAAAGTATTCTATATGTTGGCCCGGATAACCAGCTATCATCATACCAAATTTCATCCAAATCCCTCCAGTGGTTTTACCGTGATGCGATAACAGACAGACGGACGGACGGACGGACGGACGGACAGACAGACAAAAATTCTAAAAACTATAGATTCGGCTTCTGTATCGATAATAATGTCTATTTCAATAAGATTTTCACAAAAAACATTTAATGTACAGATTCGGCTTAGTTACAATTTTATTATATGTATAGATTTTTATTCGGTTTTTGGTTGCTATGAACGTTATACTTGATAAAGATATGAAGATTTTAAACATTTATCATGAGTTCGATTACTGTAAAATTATTTTTGGTTATAGCCATTATTTTGGATGTTGATAAAATAAAAAAAAGCTTGATAAATAGCCATATTGAATAGCTCGAAATTTAGGCAATACATAATTTTTTGGTGTCTTTAGACTTATTATGAGATATTCTCAGGGTGAAAAGTTTAAATGAATTTTGAAATCGAATTAAGATCCTTATAATTAAACGAATAAAAAATAATATAGCCGTAGTACTTAATACAGTAATATTTTTTTAATAATAATATTTGAATGTTAATATTTTCAAATTTTTTTGATGATTAAAAAATAAGTGAATAAGTTTGAACTTCTTATTCCTAGATGGCGCTGTCTGGATTTTCTGGGTTATTGATCTATATATTCTAAAGGGTTATCATTTATTTTGTTTTCGTAAGTGATTTAGTTATGGGCCAAATATCTTTTTCTTCAAAACGTAATGAAAAGTAACGTTTTCTAAAAAGAAAAATAATCTAAAACTTATCTATTTAATAGAGAAAGTTGGTTTGTGAGTTACGGTGGTTATCGGTTCAATTCTTATTCACTGCTTCGGTATTTTACGTATCTCTGGACCTCTAAGGCTATTAACAGAGATGTGTTAATTTGTTCCTCAACAGGTGTGGTCCATCTACAGAGGATGCATATTTGTTACATCCTATGTTTATTTTCATAAAAGATATTTTCATCTGCATTCTGCTTATATTGGGTGAAGAGGAATGCTTCATATCTAATAATACATTGCATTCGGACAAGTAAGGTCAGCACAAAATGGTTAGTACTAAAGTTTGACATTCATAAAAGTCTATACTTATACTCGTATATTGACTTCACTCGAGGTTATATTTGTTGAAACTAAATTTTATCGACATCTTTACAATGTATGGGTCACATATACATATTTACTATACAAATAATCTAGGTATACTTATAATGAAATTCTAACGGAGTCGAATCTGTACATTGAATATATTTTTATTGAAAATCTTATTGAAATAGTAATTATAATCTATAGTTTTTAGAATTTTTGTCTGTCTGTCTGTCTGTCTGTCTGTCTTCTGTCTGTGACCGTATCATGAGAAAACCAATGGACAGATTTTGATGAAATTTGGTTATGATAGCTGGTTATTCGGGTCAACATATGGAATACTTTTTACTGCGAGAAAATATCTCATCTCCAAGAAATCTATACTAACCGTTAAAACGTATCTAGGTACTAACCCTCGACTCACCCTCGTGAGTGACGTAAGTCGCTAGTATAATATACAAGTAATATAATACCCATACCAAAAACTAAACCTTTTCAGCTACCTAAGAAAGTTTTATCACAATAAATTAATACAAAAAGTTTCTACGAGATAAAAATACACGTAGAAAAGCTTAATTTGTTTTAACTATTTCATTTAACAAGATACTCTTGTCATCTCGGAATGGGGGCTCCCGTACTTGAATTCTCCGCGAGAGGGCGCTAGTGCAAAGTGAGGTCTCTAGAAATCTCAAATGACACTCAACGTTTACAATTTGCGAGCTTTTTATATCGGATTTTTACTAATTTTGATGATTATTATAAAGATTGTATTCCATTATCCATTATCGATTAATTTTGGCAAACACGGTACGGCACAATAAAACTCATTAGTTTAAAAGAAGAGTTAAGAAAACGTCAATATTTTACTTACATGGTTATAATTAATTATTTAAACTCCTGATAGAACTCTTTTCGTGGTAACAATTATAATTATTATATTAAATTAATTTGCCTTGCTGCACTAACAAATACTTTTCAACGATAGCGATAGGACCTCATTCGCCAGTGGCGCCAGCTGGTGCCACTAGAAATGATAGCCATTCATTCAGATCATCCAGGTGACATTGATAAATATACTATATTGTTCATGTTGTAAGCTAATAATACACACGTATATGGAATCTATAAACAAATATAATCATGGAAATGCCAGCAAGTGTTATGAACAACAATAAAAGAACGCCTGGAATTAAATTTTGTATGACATCCGTATATTGTACAAAATGTACGCTCTGGAGAATAAATTATTTCCCACTTCGCTCATATTATTCACGTAAGTCTATTATTATATGAAACACGCGTTCCAGTAAGAATTGCCTTTGTAGATACTTTAAGTATATAGCGATAGAACATTTACTAAAGTGAAGATTTAACTGAAGTGGTTTTAAGACTTACTTTGTCGGTGACGAATCTTTTACCACGGTAGTCGAAATTCTTGAATTTCGATCAAAAATAAAGCCAATTCTTAGCGCTTCAAATGTGGTGACCATTTGCAACATTTTCTTAGAAATGCCTACCAACTTGTTTGGAACATTTTCCATGGCGTGTAATAAATGCTATGCTAGCAGTCTTATAAACCATCTAATTATTACCCAAGTATTATATATAAAAATCAGCTTTTATACTATAACGTAAGTAGAATTATGATTTCATGAAAAGGGTGTCTGGCAAGGGTTTGCCACGATGTTAAGTGTCTGGCATTGAATGACGTGATTTCTAATAATATTCTGAAGGTAATACCAAAAAATCACACTTTATTATTTGACGAATTTAGATCGGTATTTTACACACCTTTAGTACCGTGTATCTGCCAAAGCCACCATAGCCTGAACTTCATAATGGTCCATCGTTCTTATCTGTGTTGGGAGCTTGCGCTGACAAACTTTCAGCCTTTATAAAATGACGAAGGTCTGGCGTTCACGGGCTCTTCCTTTATTTGCGGTAGATTAAGTAATATATAATTATATAGGTATATTAATAATATATATAGGTAGATTAATTAATAATAATAGGTAGCCAATAAAAATATTTTTTGTTTTTAGTTAATAAGAATGGAATATCTAAATATGTAAAATAAATAAATACACATACATTACTACACAACACCATCTAGTTCCATGGTAAGTTTCTAGGCTTGTGTTATTGATACCAGATAGTTGATACACTACACATTGTTATATAACTTTAATTACGTACATGTTATTTTAAACACCCATTACTGGAGTACAAACATTCGTGCTCAATATACAAATGAATGCCTCCAGCGGGACTCGAATCGCGACCGTTGGCAGAGCAAGTAGGGTCACTACAAACTGAGCCAAACATGTCGTTAAAATTATGGATATTTTTACTCTAAAACATGATATTTTAGCTCGAGGAAATCGCTTCATAATATTTCTATAATCTACATGATTAATATGCAAGGCTAATAATATTCAAAATCATCCAAATTTTAATAAGAAGATAGTTGCAAAATAAATAAGACAACAACAAAAAAAATTGGAATATTATTATTGTACAAACTAGTTATTTACCCAACTTTGCTCCGGTGCGTCTCTAGTTACGTTTTATATATAAAAAATAGCTATTGTACGCGTATCTTAGTAGATAGGCCATGTTATTGCAGATTTTTCTGTAGGCCTTTGTAAGACCTACAATTTTCTAGTATATTGTTTTGATGTATCTTTAAAGTTTTAGCCACCGTCTAAGCTCTAGCAATTTTGTACAAAATATTTACAAATTATATACATAAACCTTCCTCGTTTATCGTTTTTTCTTTTAATTAAAGCCACATCAAAATCAGAAGTTTGTTTTGAACCCAATACCCATTTACCCATACGCTACTATAATAGGCGTACGTAAGTAATTTATGTTCTAATAGTTTCTAACTTAACTTCCTAAGAAGCTCTAAACACTAATCTTTTAACCCAATTAAACCCCGAAATGGCTGGTTTAAATCACATCGTATATGTTACAGCATCTCCTCACCCTTATTACCTACGTTTTAAGGACTATTTTCGTTGACATATGTAATTTGTTCAATGTGAATGACGTCATTAATCTCAATTTATATACCTTTGGTGTAGGTAGTGAGGCATATATCAATCAAACGATCGGAGTGGCAATTAGGGATGTTTTACGATAATACTTTTACTTACTTATACATTTAATTAGAAATACAAAAGAATTATATTTAATATAACTTAGTTTATGCATCTATTTATACTAATACAAGCGGCTCACCCTCGCTTCGCTCGGGTTCGTCGCTAGGTACGTTTTAAATAGATATAAATAGTTATTAGCCAGCGCTAGCCATATAATTTTTTTTCGTTAATTTTTCTGATGTTTTAATACTTATTATCCTATTCCGGACTAAGAGAAATCCAAAAATTCAAATATCATAAAAATTGGTCCAGCCGTTCTTGAGTTTTATGTCACGTCACACGGGAACGCAATCGAACGGGATAAAAAGTATCCCATGTCCGTCTCCTGGGCATGTCGTCTAAGCTACTTCCCCACCAATTTTCAGCCAAATCGGTTCAGCGGTTGTTGAGTTATAAATAGTGTAACTAACACGACTTTCTTTTATATATATATATATATATATATATATATATATATATATATATATATATATATATATATATATAGAATTACAGAGGGGTAAATTTTGTGAGTTTGTGAGGTTGTAGGGGTAATCTCTGGATATACTGAACCAATTTAGATGAAATTTGGTAAGAAGATAGATTGAGACCCTGGAAAGGACGTAGGATACTTTTTATCCCGGAAAACATGCCTTAAAGGGGTGAAAATGGGGATGAAAGTTTGTATGGGGAATCAACCTAGGGACGAATCCGAGCGAAGCGAGGGTGAGTCGTTAGTATTACATAAACAATTAAAATCCGAAATTGGCTTATATAAGGTCTTTTTTCTTATGTACTTTCTATTTCTATATGTAGCTGTGAATTTTAGTTTGAAAAAATAAATAAAATAAATAACTAGTGTTCGCCCAGTGGTCGAAATTTGACCATATCAGTTATTGAAAATTTGAGGAAAATCCTTCTAAATCCTTCCAGCCTTTCAACGAGGAGATTTTTTTTTAAGGTGTAAAAAGATAAAAGAGATATAAAAAGGCACAAATACAACTTTTTCGCTTACTTTTGAAAGAAGTATTATAAAATAATGATTATTATGTGTTTAAGTGATAAAAATGTTTTGATAACTATGTAGATACGTTTTAACAGTTAGTATAGATTTCATAGAGATAAGATGCTTTCCCACATTAAAAACTATCCTAAATTTTGACCCGAATATTCAGCTATCATGATACCAAATTTAATCAAAATCTGTCAAGTGGTTTTCTCGTAAAGCGTTTCCAGACAGACAGGCAGACAAAAATTCTCAAAACTATAGATTCAGCATCTGTATTAATAATAACTATTTCAATAAGATTTTTCAAAAATATTTAATGTATTGATTCGAGTCAGAATTTTACTATATGCGTAGGTAAATGAAGGTAGGCTCATGTCCAGTAGTGGCACGTTAAAAGGTTTGAATGTATACACAATAATAGTAATAATAATGCTCTCCTGATCGATTCCGGCCACGGCGGCCAATCCCATTGAGACTAGCCAACTGCGCAGGAGATATTATAGTGCACAAGTGTACGCGCAGACACAAGTGCACTCTCTATTCCTGTCACTCTCATACTTCGGTGGGACTACTCGACACGACCGACCGGTGAGAGTTAAGTTTCATCATTTATTGTTATTATGATATAGTTAAATATTTTATATTTGGAGTAAAAAAATATAAGTTTATTTTTTATTTTAATTTCTTACTTCAAAGGTATACTTGAACTCCATCTCTTAATTGGACCCAGTAATGCAAAAAACAGCCATGTGCGTAAAAGTATCAACAGAGTTACAAGCATTTTTCTGTCGATAGTTGCACTTGGGTTATATTTTGTTTTTCTGGTTATTTTAAAATTGAACAATATTTATATAAGTATTGTTTATTTTTTATAATTATTTCATTTTTTATAATAAAATGCTCATAACTCTGTTGGTACTTTTATGCACATGGCTGTTTTTTGCATAACTGGGTCCAATTAGAAGACTAACTAAGCTCTAACTTTAAATACATATTGTAAGAGCAAAGTTCATAGTGACATGTAAAGTGCAGTTACGAGTAGTACTCACAAAACCAAAAGTACATATAATAAAAGTAACGCTTTCAGTTTGAAGAGTAATTTCCAAGTAAAACGATAACTGTACCATTACTTAAATAAATATAAAAATAGAATTCCTATATCTGGTAATCCTTTTCTGTAGAACAAACACATTACCACTTTTATTTGACGTCGGTACTTTTAAATAAAATACGGGAGACTGAAATTGCTTTTGGTTTTAGTTAAAATCTACAATCCTTTGTTTTCTTTTGTTGTAACATAACATGTAATATTTAAGTTTTCTTAAATTATTACATTTTAAAACAGAAGGTTTATCATTGGTGTGTTTGATTTTTTTATAAAGGTATGTGATATCGCCTTTAACAGCCTTAGTATAGATATGACTATTACCTACATTACTATTTGCTTAGTAACGATTTGATAGATTTTTCTCGACTGCGTCAGAAGCAGGGTTATGTTTTTCGAGTGTAGTATGTATGTATGTGTGTGTGTGTGTATGTGTTTAAGTGTGTATGTATGTATATTTATATGTATGTATGGTAAAAATATATACAACTTATGTGCTTTAGTGTAATATACCTTATTGTTCGTTCAGTGGTAGGAATTTGAAAATTATCGTTATAGAAAATTTAAGGAAAACTTAAATATATGAACAGAATTTACACACACACACACACACACACACACACACACACACATATATATATATATATATATATATATATATATATATATATATATATATATATATATATATATAATATATATATATATATACTGAAACACTATCAAAATTATTAGAATTCTTCAAACGTATAAACGTATTTTTTTATATTTGTCTTTAAATGTATATAATCAAAGTGTGGAGAAAATAAAAGTTGGATCGATAAGCTATAGCTAGATTTATTGCACTCACGAAAGAAGAACGCAGAAGATGAAAAATAAAGAATGATAACATAAAGCCTACGAATAAATAATAAATCATTTATTCGAAGCATAAAGGCATGTAAAGCCATTGGTCTTATTGCTATGAGCAATGTTATACAGGTTAGTAGAATCGTAAATGGGGCAGTATAATATATGTATATATTTTTATAATTATTTTATTATATTACATTAAATATTTTTTTGGAAAATCCTACTGAAATAAACATTATTATCGATAAAGAGACCGAATCTATAGTTTTTAGAACTTTTGTCTGTCTGTCTGTCTGTTACCGCATCACAGAAAAATCACTGGAGAGATTTTGATGAAATTTGGCAGGTTGATAGCTGGTTATCCGGGTCAACATAATATAAGATACTTTTTACCGCGGGAAAATGTCTCATTTCTGAGAAAAATACAAATACTGCAATGTAAGAGTATACTAATATGTAAAACTTAAGAATTTGGTTTTTGGTCATGTGAACGCGGGCGGGGCCGCGGGCAATGCTAGTTTAATATATAAATATCTCGTGTCACGGTGTTTGTGGTCGCACTCCTCCGAAATGGCTCGACCGATTTTAATAAAAAATATATATATATATATATATATATATATATATATATATATATATATATATATATATATATATATAATACTAGAATATTATTATATATAAAATTATAATAGTAGAATAGGTCGAGGAGTATTTTGCACTCTCCTATCCCCATTCCAAATTTTTCAATCACGATTTTACTATTTTTGTATGAACAATATTACACAAATCGAGGGTGAGTCGCTGTATAACATAAAGCCGAACAGTTTTTTTTGTAGATTGAACGCGGGCGTAGCCGTGGGTTTTGCTTGTATTATATATTAAAACGAATCGCTGCGTAATGTCGCGTAACATCGTGGCACAGCGTGTGGTCTCTGTACATTAGTTTTGCTACATTAACTTACGATTAAACGATGATACCCGTGATGGATGCGCGACGTTGACGAAATCAAATGGCTTAATAATAAATTTATCTTGTATTTTACTCTTTTAATTTTCTACTTCGGTAATAGGTCACTAGGTCATGGCTTTATCTAAGCAAGAAACATTTGGTTTCATTTTAAATTTCAAATTGTTATATTCAAATAACGTTACATGTAATATTGATCAAGGTAGTCTATATAAAGAAAAATGAATGTTCGTATGTTTGTTCTCTATGCGTTCCTAAATCATTGCTCCGATTGTGATGAAACTCTTGTAGGTTATGTGGCTAGCAAGTACGGCTGCACATCGAGAGGTTCTGGGTTCGAGTCCCGGATCGGGCCAAGTTTAGTTATTGAGTCTTTTTGTGTAGTAAGTCTCGGTAACAGCTCGGAGTTGGGAAGTTGGCAGTATTTCACCTCCGTGCCTTGGAGAGCACGTGAAGTCGTCGGACCTGTACCTTAACTCTCACCTGTCGTATCGAACAGTCGCCCCACCGGAGTAATAACACAGCAATGACAGAAATATATCCTTTGAATAATTGTAAAATTAAAATATGCTGAAAATTATTAATGTTGAACGAAAAGTTGTCACTTAAAAGTGGGCTTCCTAATTATAACTGAATGTTAATATTTTCGTGAGTAAATATTGAGTTTCAAAGTCGAAAGCCTTTTGAAATACAACAGTATTATTTATAAAATTTATAATGCTATGGTAAGAAGTGACTTTGTTTGGAAGATGTTCTTCAACTGAAAGGATTTTTGTTTCGCTGTTTTATTTATTATGTTGTGGTATATATTTCGTGACAAACTGTTTTTATATTATACTAGTGACTCACCCTCGCTTCACTCGGGTTCGTCCCTAGGCACATTTTAAATTAAAATGGATATAGTATGTTATCCTTAAGAGTTAGACATATGCCATCGCGGACTTTTCTGTAAACCTATATAAGATACACAATTCCACCATACATTATTTTGTTTTATCTCAAAGGGTTTAGGCAGCGTTTTCGTTGAAAGCTCCCAGACGGCTTATTTTTTTGCCGACGCCTCCAACATAATATATCGTTATATTTTAACCAATGTATACAAGAACTTAACAAATTATATACTAAAACCTTCCTCTTGAATCACTTTATCTATTAAAAAAACCGCATCAAAATCCGTTGTGTAGTTTTAAAGATTTAAGCATATATAGGGACAGACAGACAGCGGAAAGAGATTTTGTTTTATACACTATGTAGTGATTGCTATTAATATTATAGTCGAATCTAAAGAGTATTTAGTAAGGGAATAAAAATTTTTTAACAAAAAAATAAAAACCGACTTCAAACAAAAGCACAAAAAAGTAAAAAATAACTGATTGGTAGTTTTCATTTACTATACATACCTAATCAAATATTTTCGAAGTCGGTGTGCTTTGCTTTCTATGGGCTGGCACCGATTTCAAAAATATTTGATTAGGTATGTATTTAATAGGTAGGCTTTAATTACTTAGCCAAAGCACACAGACTTCGAAAATATTTGATTAGGTATGTATAGTAAATGAAAACTACCAATCAGTTATTTTTTACTTTTTTGTGCTTTTGTTTGAAGTCGGTTTTATTTTTTTGTTAAAAAGTTTTTATTTTTCCCTTTTTAGTATAGACAGTAGTAGCAAAGTAAGAATTCTAAGGTGTTAGGCTTGTCAAATCAAACAAAATAAGCCCAAACTCAAAGTATCTACTATTAGCCGTTGAAGAGTTCCACCTATCCACCTTCTGGCCTTACCATCAGATCAGATCAACAATACCGAACCACTGTACTATCAACGGAAATAGAAACACTTGCAAAGTTTCAAGTCAATATAACAATTAAAAGTAGGTTAAATCCATCATTAGCTATTTTTCCACCCTTAGGGGTAGTATTTTTTTTTAAATTTAAATGGGACCAATCTGGAAGTATACACTTTCAAACAACTCAAAAATTGTCCAAATCGGTTAATAAATGACGGAGTTCTGAGGTAACAAACATAAAAAGAAAAAAAAAACAGTCGAATTGAGAATCTCCTCCTTTTTGAATTCGCTTAATAAGAGCCTGAAAGAATTTAACTATCGGTCTATAATTACTTATAATATTGAAAGAATTTTCTTTTAACTCCTAACCGTTGAGGAGTTGTACCTTCCATCATTAGCTCAACCACAAGAGATGATGATTATCAGACGCAAATACTTGAACAGCTTTAGGAAATATATGAAAATCGTAATAAGTGCCTATAAAATTTGAGAGTTGCCTTCGATTTCCCTGGGATCCCATCATCAGATCGTGATTTGGT
Source organism: Brenthis hecate (assembly GCA_951806755.1). Lineage (NCBI taxonomy): Eukaryota > Metazoa > Arthropoda > Insecta > Lepidoptera > Nymphalidae > Brenthis > Brenthis hecate. The sequence goes on along the minus strand of OX638252.1, from coordinate 23,690,267 downwards.
GACTATGGGACCAACTAGAAACTATACCCTTTCAAACAAAAAAAGAATTTTACAAATCGGTCTAGCCATCGTCGAGTAATCGGGGAACATACATAAAAAAAAGTCCCCGACGAATTGAGAACCTCCACCTTTTTTTGAAGTCGGTTAAAAAATAGTTATTATTAAAAAATAAGATTAGCATTAGCAAGAATGAGTCACTCAATAAAGATTTCGTAAAACCAAATATTAAAAAGGATGTGTTATGTTTTAGTATTCTGTATTTGTAAAATTAAAATTATTATAAAATATTTACATCCATAGCAAATATAAGTTTTCAATTTAAAATAAATAAATAATGCTAATTTTGTAGACTCTAAGGCCTAAGCTAACAAAATGTGGAAACGAAAATATCCCATTTCTCAAATCCTACACAATATATTTGATGAAACAATGTTCGTTGAAAATAATATTTTGAATAATTTTTAGATAGCGCAATTAACTGATAAGTATTAAATGATAAGGAATAGGCTGTGGTAGCTCAATGGTAGCGCACTCGCTTCGGAAACCGAGTGAATGGAGTTCAAATCCCGGGTCTCACCTCATCACCATATTTTCATGTGCAATTTATTTCCAACATGACTACCACTTAAGTGGAAGAAGAAACTTGCATGTCTGAGAAAACCTAGCAAGTTTTCGAAAGACATGTGAAGTCCGCCAACCCGCACTCGGCCAGCGTGGTGAGCTATGACCTGATCTTCCTGGTATTTAAGACAGACCCATGCCCAGCAGAGGGACGATGAAAAGGGCTGAATAAATATTTTTATATTAACATAACGCAGATAATATCCAAAAATAAAACTAAATAACTGGTAGAAGGTGAGACGCCCTTACCTCGTTGTAACTAAAAATAAAATCTGGAGTTGTCCACTTGCCAAGCATTACGAATGTAGGAAGCGATTTCTACACAAATACATACATATTAGATATGCAAATAGTAAGAAGTATTTATTTAGTAATACTATACACAGCCTAATCAAATAATGATTTAATTTTAGAAAGGAGATAGATGAGATGAGAAATTTATGTAAACTTGTATTGGCTTTTCATAATGTTGGTTCAAAAATCTAATATTATATTATAACCATATTACACTTTCTGGGTTGTCTGTTTTTTTTTTTACTCGATTACAGGGCTTATGACTATAGGATAGGTAGGATAGGATACCTGCATACATAAAGGTGAATTAGAACATTATTATTACATATCTTTGTAACCATTCCAATAATATATTTTTTTACAAAAATAAAAAAGCTGACTGCGTAAAAAAAAAAACTATAGATTTGGCCTCTGTATCAATAAAAATGACTATTTCAATAAGATTTTCCAAAAAATATTTAATATACAGATTCGACTCAGAATTTTATAATATGTATAGATCAAAATGTCATTATTTATTCTGACAGTGTTGTGAATACGTGTTATGAACATTTTACTGTCCGTAACGGCACTCAAACCCCAGACCTTCGCCAAAGTGGCAGAATCTCTAATCGCTTCATCGACCGTCAAGTATAAACAGAATTGAACATTTCACATTTTATTTCATCGCCATTTCGTCTCCCACGTCGCGTTCTCTGCCAAGCACGTGCCAAGACACATTATGGTTGCAATATAAAATTTAAATAAGTATCTTTAAAACTACAATTAAATACTAATATTATATTCAGTTTATTTTTCCTTCAGAGTGTTTTAAGAAGTTTTCTTTGAATCTTCATTTACAAATTTACAAGTGCTCTTTTATCGTGTAACTTGACGCTTTGCATATAACAAGTATTTTATTTGCATTTATATATATATATATATATATATATATATATATATATATGTATATATATATATATATATATGTATATATATATATATTTTATAAAAACCGTTGATCATTGATAAAGTATCTAACTTCAAAAATACTAATTCTATCTCGGGTTGATTTTTTGACATGAAAATTTTATTCTTGACCTAATTATAATTTATTCATTGCATTAATATATATTAATTCAATGAATAAATGCAAAATGGGGTCCCATTTGATGTAACAAACATACATACATTTCAATTAAATATATATTCCTGTTTGGACTTGGATAAAAATTACTATAAAAACATATTTAAAGTCTCGAAAAAGCCGACGCGTTGAGCGTTGTGATGTCATGTTTTAATTTGTGGTAATTTAATTAAGAATACGAAATTCTGAATTATGTCGTGTGGAAAGTGAGCAGTGAGAAACCACACCAACGTTATAAATTAAAAAAATTAAACATTCTGAGAGAGTGTGTTTGTTATTCCTTTATATTGTAACGACACATTAATTTTAATAGACACATTAATTTTTTTATACAGATGAGATATAGCTTTTTTCTATATCTGGCTGTTTATTTATTCTTTACTAAAAGCTTAACTCGGGTACGTTCCAAAGTGTCGTTTGCCATACATTATATTACTTTATTTCACTTCATTTAATTGATAAAGCAACAAAATGACCATTTTTCTGACTTCAATAAAAGTTATAATTTCTGACAGTACCATTCAGTGACAAAAAATGCCCTCACGGAATGAGTGCTCATGTGAACATTTGAGCGCACTTTTTATATAGGTATTTTTTTATGAAAACAACTAAGCGTTGCATTTAAGATTCAATTTACATTGTTGTAAATTTATTTCAAGTGGAATAAATTACCTAAACACAATTGGTGACAGTTTAAAGAGAAATTTTACATGGGATTGCCTATTTAGTATGTTTTTGATCGATGGACAGTACTTACCAGTGGCGAAGGGTCCATACAAGACGTCTTACCTTAAAATTATTTTGGTATAATTTTACATACATTTATATTTTTAAATGTGTATATATATATATATATATATATATATATATATATATATATATAGATATATATATATATATATATATATATATATATATATATATATATATATAATAGCTTTATTTATTTCTGCATTAATACATATATAAAAATTGTATAATTTTATGGAACGCCTTACCTCTGCTAAAATTTCACCCTTCGCCACTGATACCTACACATTTTATTGATAAGGAATTTACAGTATCAGATCAGTACTTTCAAAGATTACCCCTTCCATATGAACTTAGACACTTCAACTTTTTTTAATCTAAGTGTACATAGAACTTAGCAAAGACAAAATATAGACGATCATGTGGACAAAAGTGGACTTATCTCTAAAAGAAATCTTTTCCAGTCAACCAAAGTTCATGTACATGAGAAATTAGTAATAAATAGTTGGGCTTAAAGAGAAAATGCGTGGTTGAGGTACTTTTAAACTATAAAAGATAAACATTTTAATGAAAAAACAGTAAAAACTCAATTTGCCTTGCATACATTATCTACCAGCATTTCTGAGAGAAACTTGCTAGGTACTCTCAGACATGCAGGTTTTTCACGATGTTCCTTAACCGACAGTCGAGTGGTTATCAAGTTGAAAATGATTCGCACATGAGAATATAAGAGGTTCGAGACCCGGGAGTTGAACATGCTCCACTTGGTTTCCCAAGCAAGCGCGTTACCACTGGGCTACCACTGCTTTACTTTAAACCGTATTCCCATACAAATTACGATATATTTAACATAGAACACTTACAGTTTTATTATGATACTCACCTACGCTTACATATTGAATGTTCTATCTTTTTTTAGATTTAGCAAACGTGTATTCGCAGACGGAAGAACCCAGTATCGTTTTGTTAGGCGCGCGCACTACAGTAAGTGTCTTATAGACCTATAACATATTTCAAAATTAAAAAAAAAACTATATATAAAACGTTTTGGTATAACTTTATAATAAATTAATAATATCACATAGATAATAAATAAAAAAATATCTCTATTTTTTTTTTTAATTTCGGAATGAAATATGGGTGAAGGTCTGTGGAGTTTTCAATTTGGCGCGGAATTCGGTTTTCTATTTTTAAACTGGATAACGTGGTTGTGTCTTATCTGTGTTTTGTGCTGTGTTGATTAATTAATTTTTAGCTTATTAGAACATATTTTTGGTAAGGTATAATGTCCATGGTCATATGATTTGGGTTATATCATATTTCTTATATGAAAAACTAAATAAAATATATTTAAGTAAAGAATATTTATTAAACTATAAATATAATATTAAACTATAATAATAAAACCCGTTTAATTTTAACTTTAAAGACTTTAAAACTTATTATTTAACTAAAAATACATCTTATTTCCCTTTTTTCATTTTAATGTTTTACTATCTTTATTTATTTACAATTTTGCATGATTTTTTAGAGCAAAGTGGTAAACTACTGACTTTAAAAGTTTCGTTCCCGAAAGGCTCTAATTAGTTTAAAGAAAGTTCTCTACACTACTCTACTACTCTACACACGCACGCATACACGCACAATCATACACACGCGCGCACGCACACGAACACACACAAAAACGCGCTCACGCGCACGCACAATTTAAAAAAATGTGCGAAAATTTCGCATTTGTAATAGTTACGTGATTATAGAAAACACGGAAAGCCAAAATAAATAACTAGTCATGTAACATAGCTTTGGGAGATAGTTAATAGATTATTATTATAATTTCCAGTGACAGAGTAAGCGCGTACAAAACTTATTAATGCCAGATTGACATTGTATAATTACACCAGAATAATCAAATCGTTTCATATCACACGAAATAATTTTGAAGCATTTAACATAAATTACTGGCAACCACGTATACTTAGAACTTGACAGTAATTAAAATTAAGTGATCTAAAGACGTGCTATTAACAATTTTATCGAATATACAATATGAAATTATTGCGCTACTTGTAACATAGTTGAGGATATTAGGAGATACACATATACTATCGCGGACTTTTCTGTATGTTCTGTGCTCACCCTCGCTTCGCTCGGATTCGTCCCTAGGTTGATTCCACATACAAACTTTTACCCCCATTTTCACCCCCTTAAGGGATGATTTCCGAAATAAAAAGTATCCTTTGTCCTATCCAGGTCTTAAACGATCTCTATCTCTCTTTATCTCTCTAACTATCGAATATCATCTAAATCAGTTTAGTAGATCCAGAGATTACCCCCTAAAACGTCACAAACTCACAATTCACAAACTTTACCTCTTTATAATATAAATATACATGTACCGATAAAATTGTTATGAAATTAAGATATCTATATAATATGCAGATGAAATAAAAGAAATTAACTGTATATCTACAAGTAAATAGCTTAAGTTTTCATTCATAAAAAATTAGAAGTATACATCTATCTATATCTATACATATACATATAATAAGATTCTAATTGAGTCGAATCTGTACATTAAATATTTTTTGGAAAATCTTATTGAAATAGACATTATTATCGATGCAGAGGCCGTAATCTACAGTTTTTAGAATTTTTGTCTGTCTGTGTCCAGGAACGCATCACGAGAAAACCTCTGGACTTTTTACTGTGGGAAAATATCTCATCTCTGAGAAATATATACTAACCGTTAAAATGTACCTAATACCTATAGATGAACCAGAGCGGAACGAAAATAATATAAATTAAACTCTTTTTCTGACAAGTGACTATGAAGCAAGGAAAACACATTTATACTTACAATATTTATATATGACTTTTCTAAGTTTTTGGACTCGAAGGACCAGTAAAAGAAAACAATAAGGCAAAACTTTAATATTTTCAATATATTGACAATTGATATAATATGTAAATTCCACAAAAAATAATGTCAAGAGGCGAAAGAAGATACGTATAGGGAATAAAGAAAAGTGCGGGGAAAAAAAGATAAATGGTAGCGCCAACAAAAATTGAAATAATATTAGACTCAAGTTATTTTTCTTTATTAGTTGATAATGATATTTACTTATATAATTATCATATTGATAAACGTTATGGCACAATGTGACTTGTTTACTACTTCTGATAATATTTAAATTATTTTTAAATAAAACTATCTTTTCGGATTATTTCGCGGATTTATTTTGATTTTTGGTTCCCGACGTTTCGAATGCTTTACAGCATCCATGGTCACGGGAGAGACTGAGGTGTTACATGTCTTGAAGGTATAGTTGTTACAGACAGCCTACCCACAAATAACAAAATGAAAATTGCACATATTACATTACAATATTTTTAACTAATAATTAAAATTATAAAAACGTTTAAAGTTTATTATATATGTTTAAATTTAAACAAATCAAAGCATTTCATTTTTATATATATACATTACACATATCGGGGGACACGGTAGTGCCCCCGCCAAGTCGAGCTATAATATACTAGCTAAAGCCTTTTGCTTAAGTCTGATAATTAATAGTATTACGTGAAGATAATCAAAAAGCCTTCGACAACCGATCTTTTATTTCATACAATCTGCTATGTCGCCTAATTCCCCATCGCACGTTCAATAAAAGGGTTTTCCCTACAGGACAATAATAATAGGCTTTCTAAGCCTAATAAATGATAGCATTACCAAGGCCATGGCCACGTCTCACTGTAATTACGTATATAAGCTATTAAAGATGGAAAATTGACATGGATTATTTAGTAATCTATACATAATATAATAAAATTCTGAGTCGAATCTGTACATCCAATATTTTTTGGATAATCTTATTGAAATAGTTCATGATTATCGATATAGAGGCTGAATCTATAGTTTTTTGAATTTTTGTCTGGCTGTCTGTCTGTCTGTGACTGCATTACGAGAAAACCACAAAACAGATTATGATAAACCCGAGCGGAGCGATGGTAAGTCGCTAGTATCCTAGTAATATTATAAACGCGAGTTTGTTAGTATGAATATACATATATGGATAATCACGCAATACTGAACGGATTTTGATGAAACTTTACAGTAATATAGTTTAAATATTAGATTAGCACATAGAATATAATTAATAAATGAATACATAACTGAACTATGCTGCGGAGTCGCGGGAAACGTTAGTATTACCATTATTATTATTGAAAGAGCCTTTGATCTAGATTTTTTTTTAGTCAAAGATAACTTACAAAGCAATTTCGATAAAAAAAGGATTTTTGAGAACTTTGAATACTATTTTAATCTTACAATGTAAAAGTAGGGTTAGTACAATTTAACACTAATTAGTATCTTTAATTTACGTGATGTTCACATCTTAGAGCGCGTTCTTTGTTTTATTGATTTTTTTTAACGTTAGCAAATGTGTTTACGCATATCACCTTCACCTTGACATAATCACTACATATTATAAAACAAAGTCGCTTACTCTGTCCCTATATCCCTACGTATGCTTAATTCTTTAAAACTACGCGACGGATTTTGATGCGGTTTTTTTAATAGATAGAGCGATTCAAGAGGAAGGTTTTAGCATATAATTTGTTAAGTTTTTGTATACATTGGCTAAAATATAACGATATTTGTTGGAGGTATCGGAAAAAATAAGACGTCTGGGAGTTTTCAACGAAAACGCTGCCTAAACCCTTTGAGATATAACAAAATAATGTATGGTGGAATTGTGTATCTTATATAGGTCTACAGAAAAATCCGCGATGGCTATCTCTTAAGGATAACATACTATATCCATTTTAATTTAAAACGTACCTAGGGACGAACCCGAGCGAAGCGAGGGTGAGTCGCTAGTAATATTATAAAAGACATTTTTCAAGAGATTGTCTTCATCCTTTTCTACGATAGCTAAGAGCATGCGATCAAAGTCCACTTTGCTTTAATGAAAGTACTAGAAGCATGACACTGAAACTGACCTCTAATTCTTTTTCTAAAATAATAGTAGCCTTTGTTACTCCTTATAATATCAGCTATCTGCTAGCGAAAGTCTCATCAAAATTAGTCCAGCCGATTTAGAGATTAGCCGGAACATTGGACAAACAGACAGATTAGAGAAACATTTAAAAAATTGTTTTTTTTTTATAAGTACCGTATGTAATTTCATATGCATTTAAACAGACAACTTCAATTTTTTTTTATAGATATCTTTACGTTTCACCAAAAACTGTACGCATAACATAAAAATTTAATTCCATATAATAAGTAAAAAGATTAAAACATATAGATATATAGATTAAATCAACACAGATCAAGACACACGCAATAATTAGCATTTTCGATAGCATTTCCAATTGTAAAGTATGATTATGTAATAATAACATTTATATTTTTTTAGGTGCGCCGCCATATATTGCAAAATGTTTTTATGAAACACGCCAAGACGCTGTCCAGTTTCTACTAGCAGGTAAGATATTTTCTTTTACGTTTTTGCTCATTATGTGGCTTAGTAAAGGAAGGTCAGTCATTATTCATGATGTATATAGGTTAATTTATTAGTTTTTCTTTAACAAAAAAGCTGATTAGCACTAAAGATATATATATATATATATATATATATATATATATATATATATATATATATATATATATATATATATATATATATATGAAAAGTTGGGAGGCATTTCTAAGAAAATGTTGCAAATGGTCACCAAATTTGCTAAGAATTGACTTTATTTTTGATGGTGTGTAATAAATGCTATGCTAGCAGTCTTATAAATCATCTTATTACTACCCAAGTATTATATATAAAAATCAGCTTTTATACTATAACGTAAGTAGAATTATGATTTCATGAAAAGGGTGTCTGGCAAGAGTTTGCCACGATGTTAAGTGTCTGGCATTGAATGACATGATTTTTAATAATATTCTGAAGGTAATACCAAAAAATCACACTTTATTATTTGACGAATTTAGATCGGTATTTAACACACCTTTAGTACCGTGTACCTGCCGAAGCCACCATAGTCTGTACTTCATAATGGTCCATCGTTCTTATCTGTGTTGGGAGCATGCGCTGACAAACTTTAAGCTTTTATAAAATGACGAAGGTCTGGCGTTCACAGGCTCTTAGGCCATAAGGACAGAACGTAACTGAAAAGTTATCATCTGGATTAAATAAATTATTTATATAGATGTGTATTTCAATCTATTTAATGAATTCAAAATTGACTACTGAAATGAAAACTAAATATTTATGAAGCGGCGATATCGTGGAACATAAACACAAAATAAAAATACAACAGAATTACATATTTCTCTTTGGAAGTCGATGTTATGAGAACATATAATGTTTATAAATATGAAATGATTTCATTTTGAACTTCTTCCCGTCTAACAAATCCGGCGTATAGTACATTGCCTGCTTTGGAGTATAATGTGGTAAAACAGACATAACGATAGAATTTTAAAGGCCTTATATCTGTCGATAAATAAGAAAATCTTATTCACGTAAAATGCGGAACAGATTTTGATGAAATTTAGTACAGGTATAGATCATATTTTTATTTAAGATACGTTTATCCTGAAAAATTACATCTGTGGGTAGCATCCATTTGTGAAATATGCCTGAAACAAAATTTCTGCAAAGTTTTCACTGATTTAATTAACATGATTATAATTTATCTATGGCGTGATACTTTCTTAGATTTACATGAATATTTGACATTTTAAATAAAAATACCTTGTCGGATTTTTTCACCGATTGATTAGACTTTTGGTTACCGACGTCTCGAATGCTTTACAGCAATCATGGTCACGGGACAGATCATGATTGAGCCTCCGAAATCCGAAAAGATAGTTTTATTTAACACGATGCAGTGAATTAAAAAAATAAAACATTTCTTCTCAGGATGACTCAATAGCTTTATATTTATCAAGTGACATAACATTCAACTAGGTATCTGTTACCGAATCGCGTCAGAGCTGGCACCTGCGTCTTCCGCCTATTCACGACAATGCATACGGCTTAATTTGGACGCTTCGAAATAATTTATATGTCACTCATTTGGTATTTAGAGCTATTAATATAATTATGTTAGATATCTCATGTATTTGATAGAAGGTCATTTAGTTAATTTTCATATTAATTGTAGGTATATTAATTGATAAATAATAGCAATTAATACTGAAACATTATGGTCATACATTATTTTAATGAAAAAACCTTCTTTGTTGTATAAAATAAGTATAAATTAACCAAGCATTTATAGTATTATAAGCAAAGATGATTACGCTATATACATCCAGATATTCTTTCCATTTTAATATAAAATTACCGTTGCTCGCGACAACGCTGGCTTACTTTAGTTACATACTGTAATAAATAAAATGTTTAAACAATACGTTTTAAGGTTTAGTATAGATTTCTCAGAGATGAGATATTTTCCTGCAATAAAAAGTATCCTATATGTTGACTAGAATAAGTAGCTATCATCACACCAAATTTCATCAAAATCTGTCCAGTGGTTTTCTCGTGATGCGTTCCCAGATAGACAGACAGAACGACAGACAAAAATTCTAAAAACTATAGATTGAGCCTCTGTACCGATAATAATGATTGCCGAAATCGAACCCAATACCTAAAAAAGAAAAGGAAATTTTTTGTAAAATAGTAATAAATAAAAAATATACTATACAAGTAAATTGTATTAAATAAATACCAAAAAGTTTACATTTCAAATATACATTACAAAAAAAATTCATTAAATATGCAAAAAAATCTTCTTCCAAAGTTTATAACTTTTGTTCTTGGTAATACTTAACGAGCGAGTCTGTTTTGTTCAGAACTTGTTTCTTATTCGATATCAGCCTTTTGATTTTAGAAACAAATAATTTTGGTTACCGCAAAATTTGAGAGTTTGCGCCAGAACTGAATATTTTAAAGCTATTTTATACATAGGCCTGTTTTCAATTCACATTTCGTATATTTATAATTCCTACTGTACCAGAAAAGGACCAGATGTTAGATTTTTTTAACACGCTTTTAACAACGAGATTTATAGACTACACGTTTGGCTCAGTTTGTAGTGACCCTACTTCCTGTGCCAGCGGTTGCGGGTTCGAGTCCCGCTGGGGGCATCCATTTATGTGATGAGCACGAATGTGTGTACTCTAGTCATGGGTGTTTAAATTTATAACATGTGTTTATGTATTTAAAGTTAAATATGTGTACTGTATCAACTATCTGGTATCCATAACACAAGCGTCGTAGCTTACCATGGTACTGTATGATGCTGTGTTAATGTCCAAAAAAACCCTCACTTATAAGTTTAGTTTTTTGTTCTCTTCTTTTCGGTTCAAAAATTAGTGGATAAGTATGCAAAATTTGTATAGTAATACACTTGTTCACTATCAAATTGATTGACGATATAACCGAGAGATGGATAGTCAAATGCACGGGCTACAAAACCTTTATACAATTTGATTTGATGTCACTTACATCAAAACGAATTACATGAGCCCCAACACGATCTTTTCTGATTTTCAATTTTTTCAATTGTATTTTTGGAAATCATTTTGTAATTTTGTGGGTAAGCACTGTCTGTAACATAATGACCTATGAGACATCAAAAATCTTAGCCTCTACCTTAACTATGATCGCTGTAAAGCATTCGAAACGTCGGTAAAAAAATTAATTAAATCCGCGAAAAAAACCGAAAAAGATAGTTTTATTTAAAACGTCAGATACTCGCGTAAATCTAAGAAAGTATTATAATTTTGTTGTTTCTATAGAATGGTTACTTAAAATCATATGTAAAAATTTTGTATTTTGTAAAAATCATTATTACATATTTGAAATTGAAACCAATCATCGACTTGTAAAATATCACGTATTTACAAAATAACATACGGTACTACAATCTTAGTAATATTTTAGAACTCACTATTTAATAGAGTTAACAATTTCGTCTGAAACGACCACATCAAATGGAGTTAACAATAGAAATTTAACAATTTCACACTCAGACCACAACATTATAGATTAAACGAAACTTACTCCAGCTGTTGGCGTTCATAATTTAAATATCCAAAATATCAAAGTAAGACCAATAAATAATATAAGTTAACCGAGATGTACTAAATCAACTTTGTAATAAGTTTCTAAATAAATCACTGTAGTTAAGACGAGGATTTTAATTATAAAATAGCGGTTGCATTTCAAATAAGATGCAGATATTATAAACAGTTTTTGCAATTTTCATTTATATACTCATTTTCATTTGAATCATATACTATGTTAAGAAATGCTTTTAAAAGTAAGTTTGAAAGTAAGCTTTTAAAAGTACGTGTCTTGTTGAAAGCTTTTTTTTTGTATGCTAAGAAAATATGAAGGTATTGGCAGTAACTTGGCGGTTAACTAAAAGTGGTTTTACTTGGCATTAAACCTATCAGCCTTTTTTTACGATGGGGAATACATTTATGTATACAACAAGTGGTTATGTCGTGACTAGACTAGATTTTGGGCAGTAGTGGTTTTTCTAGCTAATGGCTTTAAAACCAGTACTCTCTACTAAAATCCAACGAAACCTTCTCTAAGCCAGTTTTTGATTAACCACAGCCTAAATTAGCATCCGCCTAAACTTATTGTAAAAGCCAAACTTGTGTCTAAAACAAGAATTTACCATACTAAGTAAAAATGATCCATCCTTATAAAGGTATTACAGTATTCTTTCCCACATACCTTACAGAGCTTTTTCTTAGGTACATATAACAATTATTGTTGTATGTATGTAGGAAGCGTCTGAATTTTTTGTTCTCAATTCGTCGGAAATTTTTTTTTATGTATGTTCACCGATTATTCGAAGACGCCTAAACCGATTTGGTTTTTTTTGTTTTAAACCATATATACTTCCCAAGTGTTCCCATTTAAATTTTATCGAATTCGGTCGAGCGGTTATTTAAAAAATCAAGAATATTTTATTATTTTTAATAAATAATTTAATGGAATATCCAATCGGTGCCTATAATATCTAATAAGTAAATATGTATTTTACGTATCGAAATATATTAGATTTGATAACGTTCAATATATGTTGTAAATCAAGTCATTTTGCTTTACAGGTATTTATGCTATTAACGAAATCAGTCTAGCAAATTAAATTTTGCGAGAATATTACATCAATCGGTCAAAAGTTTTAGAAGTTAAATAAATTCTAACAAACGCGCCAAATAACAATATTTATCAACATCCCTCAAATATAATGAAACTTTCGTAAATTTTGAATATATTTACTCAAAAGTTTAAATTTAAACAACTTTATTTTCGCTTCCGACTACAACAATAGAATGTATCATCTATTAAATATTCATCCAAACAAGGGAATGCAATCGTATATAATATAAATATGTTGGACATTAATACACAGCACCATCTAGTTCCATGATAAGCTACGAAGCTTGTGTTATGGATACCAGATAGTTGACACACTACATATATATAACTTTTAATACATACATATTATAAATATAAACATCCATGACTGGAGTTCAAACATTCGTGCTCATCACACAAATGAATGCCCCCAGCGGGACTCGAACCCGCGACCGCTGGCACAACAAGTAGGGTCACTACAAACTGAGCCAAACGTGATAGTAGTGTATTGGCGCAGCGTGCAGTAAAATACCGCCTTCCTATCGGATAATTGAGACTTATGAAAAGATTTGTTTTGAGCTTTAACGCTATAAAAGCCCGATATTTTCTAAAGTCTAGAAAGAAAAATTCCGCAGCTTTTTAATAATGTAGATTTTTTGTTGTAATAAAACTCACTCAAATCTTATTTTCAAGTTATAAAAATGGCTAAGTCCAAGTCAGTTATTGCTTAGTTTTTAATAATTTTTTTTTCTATTTTATATATTACTAGTTTTACCCACGGCTTAGCCCGCGTTAAAACTTGCGATCGGTACCAAAATTCACAGGGTCACCCTCTGGACCAATCTAAAGATTGCCAGAATATTTGATCACAATCGCTCCAGCCGTTTCAAAGTCCATTGGGACATACACAAATCAATATATACTAAATATATTTTACAGTCAAATTTCCTCATAATATTAAGTGTATGTTAAATAAATAATATGGAATTGTGTTATAGTGTAATTTTAAAGGTTTCCTCTGCCTCTATGTTCATCTAAACATCATGTTAGAACTGTCAGTATCTAAGTAGATTTTATCTGCATATTATAGGACACTTTTGACGTTATTTAATACTAATTTTTATGGGATATGTTTGTTTTTGTTTGTCACTAGGAACGAGCGAAGTGAGGGTAGGTAGCTAGTATTTCATATAGCCCGGCAAATAAAGTAGAAGCGTATTTTAAAACAAACTATAGGAACTCGGTTCTTGGAAACGCTTTCAAGAGTTTCGTTATCTTTATCTTGTAGCGCAAACGTGCTTATTTCTGACGATCGTCCACAACTTCGATGAGTAACGAGTTTGGTAATTCAAGACACGGTCTGCTGCAATGTTCACTACTTTAGTATGAGTAAATAGCTTTAGCTATGTATTAAACTAACTGCGGTCTACCCTTTACATCTCAGTGAACTATGATAATTACTGGATGTGCCAGAAAAGTTATATGTGTACTTTATACACCAGTGGCTTCTACATATATATCCATACTAATATTATAAATTTGAAAGTGTGTTTGTTTCTTTGATTGTTCTTCTTTCACGCCGAAACTGAGTGACGGATTGGTGTGATTTTTTGTGTGGAGATAGTTAGAGGGCTGGAGAGTGACATAGGCTTTTTACCGCGGGAGATTATCTTATTCCCACGGGAAATACGTTACAATACAACCCGAAAAAATATTTATGATCAGAATTACTTGAACCTTGGTATTAATGCTCTTCAACACAATGAAATAAAAATGGTTTTTAGCATTTTTTGAAATTCATCCTATAAGGGGGTAAAATAGGGGATGAAAGTTTGTATAAAACCTACACTTTGAGAGGTTGTTTTTGTAATTTTAGCGCGAGCGAGGCCGCGGGTTCTGTTAATTAAAATATAAATGGATCATTTTTACTTGTACAATTTTTGTTATTATATAAATATTACGTATATATTGATTTTATATATATTTTATTCAAGAACTGAACCCATGACTCACAAGATTAAAACCCAACAAAATAGATTAGTCGCTACAAGAGCGCTAGCTAGCTATTTATTAGTCGACAGTGTGCGGCTGATAATTTAATTTTAACGCTACAATATGAAACACTATGCCTTCGGATAACTTTTCTTACTACATCGTGTTTCGTAGTAAATTACATTATTTAGTTAACAGAAATTAGTTATTTGACGGAGTTATTACACGAAGCGAATAATAAATCAGCATAGACTAAATAAGCTTACTCATTATATGCTAACTAGTTTAAATAAATATAATATTAAAAATTTATTTTCATTTAAATTCCATGTTGTATTCAGCCCTTTTTAACGTCCCACTGCTGGGCAAAGGCCTTTTTTCAATACGAGGGGGATCAGACAATAGTCGTCAACCACGTTGGTCATGAGCGGGTTAGTGGACTTCACATGTCTTTCAAAAATTTTCTAATATCGGAAGTGCGAAACCCGGGATTCAAACCCGCTTCCCTCGATTTCACAAGCGAGTACGTTACTGGACTACAAATGCCGTCCAAATTCTATATCGGAATATTATTATTGCTAAAGTTTTTATACGTGTCATCACAGATAGTTGATGATATAGGCGCCTAGGGACAATTTGTTTGTTTGAACATATTAATATCTGGGATTCTTCGAAAATCTTTTTGCATTTCACGGAATATTTATTGGGAAAGATTGTCCATACTAATATTATAAATGCGAAAGTAACTCTGTTTGTTTGTTATCTTTTCACGATTAAACGGCTGAACGAATCATAATGAAATTTGGTAAGGAGATAGATTATATAGGATATAATCTTCCCTAGGGAGAAGAAGGACATAGGATAGTTTTATCCCGAAATTATCCCTTAAGGGGGTGGAAGTTTGTATGAGAAATCAATTATTTCAAATTTGATTATACAAAACTTATCATACCTGTGTATATTGTTATAGTGTATTTATCCAGACTAAGAGTCAAAACTTACCTAGTAGATTATATAATACACTACGACGCTTTGATGGGGGAACGGAAGGATATCTTTGCCGTATGGAAGATAATAGACTCCAGCGGAGCCGCATGCGAAAGCTAGCTTTTACTAAAAACCACCCCAAGAGCGATTCTGCTCGTTTTAGGTTTACATACGTCGAAAAGTTGTAAAATCAACCTAAGAATTGTGATATTATAAATTAATTACAACAAGATTATTCTAAGGATTACATACACAAAAGGTCGAGAAGGGACCTAAATACTAATTTTAAGCCGAACGTATGTTCAATTTCTATCCATATGTCTTTCTTATTTAAGTATGAATACTATATCTTTTAACTATAACTGATACCCTATTTAAACTTTTTACTATCAAAACACCTCTTTTTAAACCATATGATACAATTTCAATATACATTGATGAAAAAAAAATTCGCTATTTTCAAGCCAAATTTTACCTATATTGAAAAAAAAAACATTATTGATTACTTTTGCATCACACGAGAATCAAACGCGTAACTAGTACAGCTGATCAATTAGATACACACTGGTACTGATATATGACCATATATATGACGTATTTATATTGATATTGGGACATTCACGTTGATATAATTAACAATCGATCTGACCCAAAGGGCTCGTTAACTTGTCACGGCCGACAGATAAATCTACGCGAGACACAAAAAGCAACAGCCCACATCCACACATTCTGATTTCACCGAAAATTTCATATGGATAATAAAATAATCCTTTCCATACTAAGGCTTTATCTCATTTGCGAAACGATACCCGAAAATGATATCAAAGGCGACTTAACAATATTTGCAAGATTTTATTGAGAATTTCTGTTAAGTCGACGAATTGTGGTATGCGTCTTATAAATCCATTGCTAACAGTTGCTCATGGCTTTGCTTGTTACTCCTTTTCTCTTGTTATGTAATTAGAGAAGTGAGTACTTCATCTTTTTAAAGTCATTTAACTGACTAAAGTACTCACTTCTCAGGACTGAGACTCTTTCTTTCCAAACTATTGGTCTACTCATGAGTGTTCAGTAAATAAATGTATCTAATCTTAATATAAAACAAAGTCGGATTTGTTACAACACTTGAGAACTGCTGGACCGATTTTTAGATCTTTGTTATGTGGGATTTATCTACACCCTGAAAAGCAAAGTAACGATCAAAACATCGGGAAAATTAACGATAAATCTATTCCAAACAAAGCGTCGAAACGTACCAAGGGACGAACCTGAGCAAAGGGAGAATGAATCGCTAGTATTTTATATATTCTTTTATAAAAATTTATTTAATTAAAATTATACGTACTTAATTCAAGTGTGATTCCATAAAATTTTCAAAAAGGTATTACTCCTAAGGGTGGGAAAATCACTTTTAATTGATTTGGAAGTCAGTTTAGTTTTTTGTAAAAAAGTTATTAGTATCCAGAATCATACATACGAATATGACTCTCACTTTGTATGTAGAGAAAATAGAACGGAATAGACAGAAAGCTATATATATATATATATATATATATATATATATATATATATATATATATATATATATATATATATATATATAAATTTAGATTAATCGATTGTTATATTTAAAATTATACAATTATTACAGATTTACATTTTTTTCAATAAAACATTTCAATCTTAGTAGTAAAATCTATACAAATAATGAAATTGTAACTAATTTCAAATCTGTACATTAAATATTTTTTTGGAAAATCTTATTGAAGTAGTCATTATTATCGATACTAAGGCCGAATTTTTAGTTTTTAGAATTATTATCTATCTGTCCGGAAACACATCACGAGAAAATCACTAGACGGATTTTGATGAAATTGAATATAGTGATAATTGGATATCTGGGTAAACATATAAGATACTTTTTTTTGCGGCAAAGTATTTTATCTCTAAGAAATCTATACTAACGTTAAAACGCAACTAGGGACGAAACCGAGCAGAGCGAGGGTGAGTCACTAGTCTAAAATAAAACAGAAAATAATTTCAAACTCACTCCCACTTATATTGTATTTGTTGCTGTGCGTCTTTAATTGTCAAAGAAAGACTTATTTTTTTAGCGTATTAAGTTTCTAAGATATCAATATATCTAAAAGCTTATAATTTTGCAATCAATAATGAAAAGACTGCAACTTCTAGTCCATATATTTGACTTAATACGTAAAATAAAGCTCAATTAGCTCACCTAACATTTAATATTTTAAATTCACACAATGGAACACAAACCACAGACCAAAACATACAAAAACTGTAAAGATAAGTGCAATTAATAAGATTAATAGGTCAGAATTTCCATAAATAAAACAAAAAGCTCTAACAAACATAATAAAAAAGATACTTTACAAAAAGCTCGTAATCAAAACAAACTTTCTAAAGTTCTCGATGTAGGTCAGCAGGTGAGGCATTCCACACAACCTAATCGTTTCATAAAGAAGATACGCAGTAAATAAAGAAAATGAAGATTTACTCAACGGTAAGTATGTAGAGTCCTGAAGGTTTACGACGTGGATTATGACGGACAGAAATATTATGTTTTTGCTGTCGTTTGGATGTGAGAAAATGTCATAGCTACTATTTTATGAAGCTTGATCTCACCAAGATTCATATGGGGTCGACATAAGAAAAATTTTGATAATACCATCGCATGTTCTTAGTATATTTCGGGTGTACTTTGTTTTACAGCTTAAAGGTTATATATATATATATATATATATATATATAATATATATATATATATATATATATATATATATATATATATAATTTAATGTTTAAGAGTTACAATTATTGCGTATAAAAATTAAATATTTATTTTGTGTTTGTTTAAAAGAAATTAGACATTAGTTACGAATAATAAAACACGTTTTTATAAATTTTACTGGCAACTATAATATATCGTATGATATTAAATCTAAAAAGTCGATATTATTTAAATTATTATAAACTCGTCCCTACTTATGCTTTAACGTTTAGTATAGATTTATTAGAGATGAGATATTTTCCCGCAGTAAAAATTATCCTATATGTTGACCTGGATAATCAGCTACAAAATACCTCCAGTGGTTTTCCCATGATGCGGTCACAGGCAGATAGACAGACAGACACACAAAAATTCTAAAAACTATAGATTCGGCCTCTGTATCGATAATAATGTCCATTTCAATATTTTATTTCATGTACACATTCGGTTCAGTTACAATTTTATTATATATGTATAGATGTATAGATATCGTAGATTTGAAACTTAGTAAGAAATTTTTAATCCAGATGACACAATAATATTTCGTACCGTTGAGTTATTTCAAAATGAAGCCAAGAGGTCGAAAGTGAAACTCATTTACTTAATGAGTTCCTAAAATATCGATTTTGGAATGATATAACCCAAAAACGTCTATTTCAGTTTATTATATAAGCATTCTATAATAAAAATTTTAGATTTCAATAAGGCAAAGTATTTTTATTTTATTTTTTAAACAAAATCGGACCGACAAGTGCGAGTCTGACTCGCACAATGACTGTAACAAAACATAAAAATGTTGCATGGTACACCATGCAACATTTTTATGTTTTGTTTTAACATATTAATTTGTTACGTCAAAAGTAAAATAAAATATGTACTCGTCTACAATATGAATATTGACGGCATAAATAAGTTTGTGTTTCATAGTATTACTATTAGAAACAAAGTTAATTTTGCGGTTGAAACGAACATCTCATATCTCAAAACTACTGAACTTATTATGATCAAAATATTTTTTTTTTGAACATTTTTTGGAATTTTTCGAAACAAACAGACGGATATGGCGATATTATAAGAAATTCTAAAGGTTCCCTTGCTATATAGCTACAGATACCTAAAAATCACTTTCAAATGCGCCACCATATAATTTTTTTTTTTAAAAAAACATCACATAAATTATTGAAATATTTAACTAACAAGAAAATCTGTAATATTTGTAAATGCTAAGCATTTTGAAGAGCCTCAAAGAAAAATAAATGTATTGTTGGTAAACCTCGATACGATGAAAGGTAACAAAATACGAAATGTTTTTGCCTCCGCTTCATCGCTCACAAAGCTATTATGCCGAAGCTTAATGAAATTATTTGTTTTGATATCTCTTGACATTTTAACATTTTAATTTTAACATTTTAACATATTTTTAACATATATAATAAAACTGTAGAGGTCGAATGTCTGTACATAAAAAAAAAAACCAAGTAAAGCGGGTTCAAATCTCAGGCTTTGCACACGTAGTATTTCCATCTCATCGTTTCTAATATGATTATCACTAATACGGTGAAGTTTTCCTTCAGTAAATCTATCCAGCCGTTTGAGCTTTAAGGAGTAAAAAAACATTCGCACATGCACACATACACTTTCAATTTCACTTTTAACTTAAAGGATGATTTCCGGAATAAAAACGTCCTATGTCCTTCCCAGGGCTCAAACTATCTTTTCAACCGACTTCAAAAAGGAGGAGGTTCTCAATTCGACTGTATGTTTTTTTTTATGTTTGTTACCTCAGAACTCCGTCATTTATTAACCGATTTGGACAATTTTTGTTTTGTTTGAAATGGTATACTTCCAGATTGGTCCCATTTAAATTTCAAAAAAAAAATACCACCCCTAAGGGTGGAAAAACAACTAATGATGAATTTCACCTACTTCTAATTGTCATATTGACTTGAAACTTTGCAAGTATTTCTATTTCCGTTGATAGTAGTGGTTCGGCGTAGTTGACCTGATCTGATGGCAAGGCCAGAAGGTGGATAGGTGGAACTCTTCAACGGCTAGATCTTTTGAGTTTGGGCTTATTTTGTTTTGATTTGACAAGCCTAATACGTTAGAATCCTTACTTTGCTACTACTGTCTACACTAAAAAGGGAAAAATAAAAACTTTTTAACAAAAAATAAAAAAACCGACTTCAAACAAAAAGCACTAAAAAGTAAAAAATAACTGATTGGTAGTTTTCATTTACTATACATACCTAATCAAATATTTTCGAAGTCGGTGTGCTTTGCTAAGTAATTAAAGCCTACCTATTAATACATACCTATCAAATATTTTCGAAATCGGTGCCAGCCCATACAAAGCAAAGCACACCGACTTCGAAAATATTTGATTAGGTATGTATAGTAAATGAAAACTACCAATCAGTTATTTTTTACTTTTTAGTGCTTTTGTTTGAAGTCGGTTTTTATTTTTTACCAAACATCTAAATCGATCCAGTAGTTTTTTAGTTTATTCGTTAAAAACATACGAAAAACATTTTTTTTCCTTTTTATTATAAAAAAGAAAAATTTGTATTTTGTATGTTTTTGTAGTAGGTAATGTAGATATAGAATTTCAAATATAAAAATTGTGATCGTAGGAAAGTAAAAACCTTACTCGTGAAAACTGAAGACTAAATCCAAAAGCTAACAGAAAATTCAGTTGCATAACTCTAAACAGTGTACATAACAAAGCCCGTTTTCTGTTGACCAAAAAGATGATGTAGGGATACTGCCATTTCTGCTTATTGGTTCGTGAAATAGTATGTGGATATTTTCGCTCCTGGAGCTTAGATGCTTTCATTTTCACAGGATTTGAGAGATTGCTTACGTTTTGATAGTATTTTTTGGTAAATGTTGATAAATCATTTTACTTAGTACTCGCACTAATTATTTTATATGTTAGAATATTCTATACTAGCATCTTACCGTTGATTTGTTCACGTGCCTCCCTAGGTGTCTTTGTATTTAGAATATTTTTACCGCCCATTCAGCATTCTTTTGGTAAATTTTATTAAGTACTAACGAAAGTGTATTTACTAAAGTTCATCCAAATCCATTAAATAGCCATACAATATACTCGTACATGTAAAGCCATTTTAGCCCGAATAATGTTTACAATTTTAATATATAGTAATGATGATTGTTTACAACTATATTACACTAGCTTTAAACCTTGAATCAGGTCACGTTAATTATTTCCATAATTTTTTCTCTCTTAAGAGTCGAATTGTAATGCTAAATAAGCTGTAATCACACTATAAAAAACAATTGATCGAAATAAATGAAGCTGTAATCTAAAACGTTAAAATATGTTATGTATACTAAACCAATTATCTTCGACATTATATCTCAAAAACTTTACAGATTTTCTTTTATTGCATCCCCATTGGTTTAGTATCATAAAATTTGAGAGAAAGAACAAAATGGCAATAAAACTACTGGGTGGACCTTTCTGTTATCGCTCTCCAGTTCAACTTTACGATACACGCGCTCGTCGATAAAGTCTTACGAGGGGATTAGAGATATAGTAATTGGGATTGGCGAATAGTTTCACATCAGGTTTTTTACCGATACTTTTTTTTGTCTTTACGCACTTAGTTACGTTGTTCATTGCTTTTTACTTTGAACACTTTATATTGGATGGTCATGTTAAATGCTGCGCTCACTTGAATTGCTCGTACTTTTTATTAAAGCGTCTGTCTGTACATACGGATTAATCGAGAATTGATATAGGAATTTCGATGTGAGTTTTGCTGTTATGGTCTGCATTTCTCTCTAGAAAGGTTAAGGTGTATGTAATATTACTATAGCAATTATAATTATAGAAGCTAAGCATTCACGGTATTCATGAGGCGAATAAAAGCACTGATTGGCATTATCGAAATACGCTGCTTGAACGGTTAGAAATAAATAAAATCAACGTACATACTCGTATTTTAATAAATACTAGCATTGCCTGCGGCTAAGCCCGCGTTCAGATGACCAAAAACCAAATTCATAGGTTTTACATATTAGTAGGTATATCCTTACATTGCAGTTTTTGTATTTTTTCTCAGAAATGAGATATTTTCCCAGGGTAAAAAGTATCCTATTTCTTGACCCGGATAACCAGCTATCACCATACCAAATTTCATCAAAATCCCATCAGTGGTTATTCTGTGATGCGGTAACAGACAGACAGACAGACAAAAATTCTAAAAACTATAGATTCGGCCTCTGTATCGATAATAATGTCTATTTCAATAAGATTTTCTAAAAAATATTTAATGTACAGATTTGACTTAGTCAGAATTTTATTATATGTATACATAAGACTTTCTATCGTTCTACAAAAAGTCCACGATACTTACTATACTACAGTACTATCTTACATTAAATTAATTTATCATATATGGTTGTTTTTATTTTAGAAGAAGTATTTTTTGACGATAACAAAGCTTAGATGATTTCCATATGCATTCAAATCATTATCCATACAAAAATGTATCTAATATTATGTGATTTAAATCTATTCAACGATATACATATGTGTGTAGATTGCCAGCAGGAGAGTATCGAGATTTTACATAAATAGAAAACATAACAGCCGTATGAAAGAGCAAATCTTTTAACTTTCAAACTTTTTATTATAGTGTTGTAAAACGAAAACAATTTACTTGAACACTGCAACAATAACAGTTTAAAAATGTTACTAAGTCTTTAGCGAACAACACCGAGCTACGGCTCGACGTTGAAACTTCGAATTACTTTTCCAAAGTCCTCTAATAAATTCTCGCGCAACGTTTCAAAGTATTTCATAAGGAAATTTGTAAATAAATTCAGCCAAAACTAGAGTTGGGATATTTGTTTAGAGAAATTGGTGTGCATATGATCTTATAATTTCCGCTTTTGTTTGTATTAATTATATTAATAC
The DNA here is from genome assembly GCA_951806755.1 of Brenthis hecate. Lineage (NCBI taxonomy): Eukaryota > Metazoa > Arthropoda > Insecta > Lepidoptera > Nymphalidae > Brenthis > Brenthis hecate. The sequence continues at coordinate 23,666,574 of OX638252.1, read as the reverse complement.
TTGTAATCGTGAATTTGTTTGTTTTAAATTAGTATAATATATATGTATACTATGAGTAAGAAAAGGTAGGGTTAGCCGAATGGTTATGCGCTCCCTTGAGAAATCTAGTGAAGTGGGTTCAAATCGCGGGTCTCACCTCTGATATTTTCTTGTGCGAATCATTTCCAACATGATAAACACTTGTCGTAGAAAGGGAAACATCATGAGGAAACCTACATGACTTTTTTTTAATGTTGGGAAATGCATTTACGCATACCACCTGTAAACATACAGGTGGTTATGTTGGACTCACCAGCTAGAAAAACCAGTACTACATGGGTTAGTACAATACCTTTCACACTTCCTTTTAAACTGTGGGGTACTCTGTATGAGACATAACACAACCCACCCGTATTTGACCAGCGTCGTAGATTAGGGATTGCTTCCCTCGCATTGAAGGCAAGACCGAGCTTAGCAGTGGAACGGTAAGGCCCGATTCACACTAAATGCCGATCATAGTTCTTTCTCGGTCTGGTAAAATATTTTTAAACAAGTATTTTTATACAATAAGTGCATTCGCTCGATTATTAAGAGTCAAATCCTAATCGAATCACACTCCAGCAGCATTTCTTGTGCAATAAAGACTTAAAATAAAACCAACTTCCAGGCACTAAAATGTAAAAAATAACTAAACGGGGGTTTTCATTTAGAATAGACACCTAATCAGATATTTGCGAAGTCGGTGCCAACCGATGCAAAGCAAATCTAATATATTTCGATACGTAAAATTCATCACAAATTGATGTACAACAATTTAACTATAATTAGAGTTCATACCTAATCATCATATTTACCTATTAGATATTCATATCTTAAAATATTGTCAGCTGGCAACGAACCCGAGCGAAGCGACAGTGAGTCGATAATACTTAATAATCTCAACTGCATCTAATAAATAGTAATTCAGTATTCCACAAGACGTTTATTTAGACCACAACTGTTCTTTACGTTTTTATCTTCATATATTTAACTTATCTTAACATTTCATTTCATACTGCAGACGCAATTTTGCAGGTCAGTAATTTTCTTGGGAACAGAAGGGATGTATTTTACTCGCTCTTGCTTGGTTACGATCCTATGAAAGCAATTCAACCAACGAAGTAAAAGAGCGGACTGGCGACTAGACACGTTACTGTTATATAACGTGTACTAGCATTCCCCGCGGCTCCGCCCACGTTCATATGATCAAAAACCAAATTCTTAGGTTTTACATATTAGTATACTCTTACACTGCAGTTATTGTATTTTATCTCAGAAATGAGATATTTTCCTGAGGTAAAAAGTATCCTATATGTTGACCAGGATAACCAGTTCTACCAAATTTCATCAAAATCCCTCCAGTGGTTTTTCTGTGATGCGGTAACAGACAGACAGACAGACAAAAATTTTAAAAACTATAGATTCGGCCTCTGTATCGATAATAATGTTTATTTCAATAAGATTTTCCAAAAAATATTTAATGTACAGATTCGGCTTAGTTACAATTTTATTGTATGTATAGATTTACTTAAACTTACTTGATGGGTGTTTAATAATTTTGGAATAGACGTCTTTCCAAAACTATATACATATCATAAGTGAGTGAGTTTATGTTTGTTATTAATGCTGAATAAGCTGGACAGATTTTAATGTAATTTTATTTATTTATTTAATACAAAGATAATTTACATAATAAATTAAGTATAGTATAAATTATATTTTTTTAGAGGCAACCACAACATGCATTGATTATTTAACAAATGAAAGGATTATAAAAAATTAAAAACTGAAATACATTATTGGATAAATTAATATAAATTAATAATTAAAAAGAAATAGAATTATTTAACAGTATTTTAAGTAGTTTTATTATTATATATTAATCAATTTATAGAAAATTAAATAATTTCAATATAATATTATACATACATTTAAGCCCTAGTATAAATTAAAGGATACAGTAGTAGACCCGACATTTCGAATGCTTTACAACAATCATGGTCACGGGAGAGACTAAAACGGAGGCGGGAGAAACGCCGGAAACCAAAAATCAAAATAAATCCGCAAAATAATCTGAAAAGATAGTTTTATTTAAAATGTCAAATATTTGCGTAAATCTAAGAAAGTATAATCCAATAGTATTTTTTAATTACATAATTAAAACTTATATGTAAGTGCTTTCCTGTGCTTGTTATTCGAATTACATGCAAATGAAATTGTGTTTAACAATAAAATAAAATGAATGTAAAATGGAAAATAAATGAACACTTAAGTGCCTTAATTTACTACTTTTTAATATGCTACGTTTAATCAATGACTTCTCTTCCAAAGATCTCTCCTATAACACTTAGCTATAAAAATCTTTTAACTTTTATGTGACAATTTATATTACAATACTAGCGACTCACTCTCGCTTCGCTCGGGTTCGTCCTTAGGTACGTTATAATTTTTTTGAGCAGAACCCTAAATCTTTTTCTAAAATAAAAGTAGCCTATGTTACTCCCTATAACATCAGCTATCTTCCAGTGAAAATCCCGTCAAAATCAGTCCAGCCGTTTCAGACATTATCCGGAACAAGCAGACAGACAGGCAGGCACACAATTTAAAAAATTGTGTTTTTCTTATAAATACCGTATCTAAATTCATATGCATTTAGTGAAACGTAGTATTTTGCCATTACAAACAGACACTTCAATTTTATTTATTTGTATGGATAGTGTGGACGGGCTAACGTATTTAAAAAAGGCACACTACAAGATTCTAGTCTGTCCAATAGATCAATCTTTTTAATGAGTCATTGATGGGCATGAGCCTCCCATCAATGCGTGTGTAATGACATGACTTTTGAAATTAAATATTTATTAAAAATATTTATCTGTGTAACATATCTATAGGTAAGTGTACACATAATGCTTACTTTTACCATAAGGCAAGTGGTAACCATGTTGGAAATGATTCGCACATGAGAATATTAAGAGACGCAGGGTTTGAACCCTCTTTGTTTTCCAAGCGAATGCGATACCACTGCTACTAAATCAAATTAAGTAGTAAGAAAGTAGTAGTAAGAAAATAATAATTCTTTTAAATTCTTTAATAATATCTACCTAACATTATACATTACATATTTTTTTAAAAATCTTTTCGAAATAGTCATTATTATCGATACAGAGGCCAAATCTATAGTTTTTAGAATTTTTGTCACGAAAAAACCACTGAACAAATTTTGATGAAATTTGGTAAGATAATAGATGGTAATACGGGTCAACATATAGGACACCTTTTACTGCAGGAAAACATCTCACCTCGAGAAATCTATACTAAACAATAAAACGTAACTATGAACGAACCTGACCAGAGCGAGGGTGAGTCGCTAGTCTTTACATAAGAATTTAAAAGATTTAGAAAATTGTACGAAAAAATTACTTCTTTCTGAAAAGTTTTTTCCTTTACAAGCTGTATTTGACAGGTGACGCGGACCGACACTACGGTCAAACCTTTCTAATTAAAGGAGTGATGTTGTAGAAAATTTCTCTTTCCACTCCATTGTGAATTTACAAAAGGTTCTTTTTTGTATGTATATTTTTTATCAATTTTCATTTTATACAGAAAATTACCAACTGTATTATTTTATTATCTTTGAATATGTTACACGTGTCATTATGATAGACTAAGTAGTTGCTGTTACATGAAAACTTATGAAAAAAATAAGTAAAAAAATGCGGATGATCATACAAAAATTTTTATATTTTGGTTGTGTTGTTTCTATTTTCATTCTAAAGTAAAACAAATAATTGACTGTTCGAGTATGAATTTTATAAGTATTTTATCCTACTTTCTACTAATATTATAAATGCGAAAGTTTGTTGGGATGTCTGGATGTATATATGTATGGGTGTTTATTACTCTTTCACGCAAAAACTACGAAACGGATTATAATGAAACTTTACAATAATATAGTTCATACATCAGAATAACACATGGGCTAATTTTTATCCTGGAAAAATGAACTATTCTCGTGGGATAGATTCGTTTTTGTTTTTCTAGAGGCGACCGCTAGTAACTTCATAATATGTATTATAAATTGATAATATAAAAAGATTGTTTTTTAGTCTTTTTATCTGTTTTAACACATTAATATGTACACCTAAATTCCTGAAAGTGGCGCAATTATAAATAAAAAAACTATATAACTATACTACTCATAAAGTAGACGACACGTTTGGCTCAGTTTGTAGTGACCCTACTTACTGTGCCAGCGGTCGCGAGTTCGAGTCCCGCTGGGGGCATTCATTTGTGTGATGACGAATGTTTGTACTCCAGTCATGGGTGTTTATATTTATAATATGTATGTATTTAAAGTTATATATGTGTAGTGTATCAACTATCTGGTATCCATAACACAAGCCTCGTAGCTTATCATGAAACTAGATGGCGCTGTGTGTTAATGTCCCAACATGTTTATTTATTTATTTATTATGTTTATTTATACATACTAATATTAGGAAATGTTAAAGTAACTGTCTGTTACCTTTTCACGCTGAAACCGCTGAACAGATTTCGATAAAATTTGACAAGGACATAGATGGCATCCCGGGATCGGACAAAAGCTACCCTTGACCTCAGCCGCGCTTATCACACGAGCGAAGCTGCGGTCAAAAACAAGTTCCATATTATCCAATTTAACTTTTACGTAACCCATATTACACGGAACTTTAATCCGTAACTTTAACTCGAACTTAGCCAATTTTTCTTTGTCCCAAATTAGTCTGTAATAACACTGATTGGGTAATAAATAGCAAGATGGTTTATTCCGAGGCTTTCGGACAGTGGTTTTCGACCGATATCTCATCTAGTACTAGAGAGTCCTTGTGCTTATTTACAGGAGACTCATGTACCCTTGAAGAAAATCTAATTACACTGTTGGCCAAAGTGATTGTATTAAGCCCTTAGCTGTGATTTGCTGATACTTTTTCCCTTCTTTACCACTTTCAAAGAAGAAATAGGTTATTAATTTGTGTATAAGTAATCTTGTGTATATTACACAAGTTATATAATTATAAGTAAGTAGTATAGAATTCTTAGAGATGAGATATTTTCCCGTAGTAAAAAGTTCCTACATGTTGACCTGGATAATCAGCTATCATCATACAAAATTTTATCAAAATCTGTTCAATGATTTTCTCGTTATGCGTTCCCAGACAGATAGACAAAAAAATCTAAAAGCTAATTCGGCCTCAGTATCGACAATAATGACTATTTCGATAAGATTTTTAAAAATATATTTAATGTACAGATTCGACTCAGAATTTTATTAAATGTATAGATAGATTATCTTTTTTTATTGTGTCCAATTTAACAGATTGCTTTATTATTTGATAGATACTTACGGATAATTAATTGAAAATAAATGGAAATCTGAGAAAACGTACCTTTGAAAGACGTATGAAGTCCACCAACCTGCACTGGGCCAGCGTCACTATGGCCCGTGTCCAGCAGTGGGAGGTTAAAAAAGGGCTAATTGAGAACGTTACGAACTACAGAGTGTGTTCATCCTGTTGTACTTTTAGTAATATTTCTGCTATAAGCAATCTGGCAATAATCTGGTGTTCGATTCTTTCAATGAAACATATTCAATTTTTGTCTAAAGCTTTAACTTTTAGATCTTAAAGTAAATGTTAAGGTGTAGTTAGAAGTCAAAAACAATTAAAACCAATTATTTTGTAGGTACTGACGTTTTTATTAGTACGTTTAAACTGGAATAATTTGATTTATAGCCACTGAGCTATTTTCCTTTGAAATCGGACTTTTACTGCTTTTTTAAGATCTATAAAACCATCGACGTTGAAGGTATGCTAAAGGGTCTTGTTTTTATTTGACTTATCTTATAGACAATTGAGATTTGAATAAGAATTTAACTTTGCACATAATTATTTAGTTTTTAGTATTCCATACCCGAAAAGTGCCAATGGAATATATTACTGGAATATTACAAACCTCGCTGTCTGTCCGTCCGTTTATTAGAGGACTGTATTCCATTAACCGTAATAGGTAGAGAGTTGAAATTTTCATTTTCACAAAGTACGTATAACAACGAATATGTAATAAAAATAAATAAAAATATAAGAGACATTTTATTAACGTTCGTGATTGATCATCGAAGTTAATATGCTACATACATAGAGTAAAATTCATATTAATAAAAAGTACATTTACGAAGTTATGGAACCTTTCGTAAAGACTTTTCTTCTTCTGATTCGAGGCAAACATATGTTTGTTTATGAATAGAATTTGTCTATTTATATATAAATAATCGACTGCTTTCAAAAAAAATATTGTTATCGCTAAAGCTCGTTTTTAGTTTAAACGAAAAAAATCGGTTGACGTCAGAATAGAAAAAGATTCTGAACTGTTCTGATACCCCATACAAACTTTCATCCCATTTTCATTTTCACCCTCTTAAGGGATGATTTTCGGGATGAAAAGTTTCCTATGTGCTTCCCATTGTTTTAAACTATTTTTGTACCAAATTTCATCTACATCGGTTCAGTAGATCCAGAGATTACCCCCTACAACGTCCCAAACTCACAATTCATAAACTCACAAAGCTCACTCACCTCATCTGAGCAAACCTAGGATAGATCGTTAGTAATATTTAAAATTCAAATATAGTACTTGAATAAAAATCGAGGCAGCTATTAGTCACGAACAATACTCAGAATGTGTGTCAATTCTTAACTCTCTTAACCCGTTTAAGCCACTTAATATTCTATAGGATTTTTTTTAAGCTGAGTATGATTTTAATACAAGCTTTTAATATAGGTTTTTAAGTACGTACAAAAATATTAAAATAAGGCTTTCATTAAAAATATGTTAATAAGCTTCCAGAATTTTTGAACTAAAGTGCGCGAAAATAAACTAACATTTAAGACATACAAATAAACATTTAAAAAAATTATGAGTTTTATTGTCGCCATTTTTAAAAATAATAAAAAGTCCCAACAATATAAATTTAAAAAAAGTCCCAACACCATATTTCTAAAATGTATTAAAGACACAAATTTAATTACATCAAAAAATTATACTATGATATGTAACTCAAACCCCACCCCAATACTAGGCGAGTGCAACCATGGTCGCTTCCGGTATATTTTATTTTAAAATATTTCATTTTTTTTTAAAATCATGCTAATAACAATAAATCAAAAGGACGACAAAATATAAAATACGTGCAACAATTTTTTTCCATGCTTTTATTTCAAAAATATGACAGGCCCTTCTTACCTTAATCTAAATAATTACATATACGGAATTTCAACAAAATTATATACATATACTAACGGGAAAGGATAAAATAGCGTTAAAATTCCATCGCACTAATACTATAAACACGAAAGTTTGAGATGATGGGTGGAGCAATGGTTAGATGTTGTTTGTTGTTCTTTCACGCAAACCTTACTGAACGGATTTTGATGAAACTTTACATTAATATAGCTTATACATCAGAGTAATACAAAGTTTTATCTTTTGATGATAATATAGTAATAACGGGAAAAGGCTTATCATCTTAATCTAGATTCTTAAGACTTATGCCCGATTTCACCAACAACCCATAAGCTACTCGTACCACCTACGTATGGGATCCCTAGCTTAAGAGTCCCCTAAACTATCCCTTAAATTAAATTTCGTTTTACGATCGTCTTTAAGCCCATATTTCGAGCACCTAAATTTAGAGGGCCTTTAATATTTAGGTGACCCCTAACTGTCGGTGAAACAGAAACTGTCCCCTAACAGCCCCCTAAACATGCTTAGGGGATCCCTTAAACTTAGGTAACGTTGGTGAAATCGGGCATTAGTGCTTTTATAAGTTTTTCTTTATTTATCGGACGGGACTTATTCCATTAGTAAATAAATTAATCTTGAAATACTCCATATACCTACATCTCAGTTTACTGCGAGGAATTATAAACTTATTATTCAAATAAACTAGTTTCTATTGGTAACGCACGTGTCTCATATAGAATGAGCGTGCAGCCATCTCACAACTTTTATAGGGGTACGTATGTAAGTGAACTATCATCTACATATAGTTTATAAAGCAATATAACCGTGACATAAAACAGTAGTGTTTATTTTTACAGCTAAAAGAAATTTTATTACGCGCGTACCCGAATCCCTGAGGTCTCTTATCGCAAGTTGAAGTACTTAAAAGGGCTCAGCTTTCGAACCCTTTGACGTGAAGGATGATTTATTTAATCTGGTATAGGCTATATTGTTTTTGGCTTTTTCCATTGAATATAAATAATGTTGCTGTTTATTATTATATGCATATATTAGTACTGATCTACTTAAATTATATATATATATATATATATATATATATATATATATATATATATATATATATATATATATATATATATATATATATATATATATATATTACCTGACTGAGGCGTTAGCTTGAAGAACCAATAATTATAGGGAATATGTGTAATAATTTTATTTATTCAATTGCTTATATCTTTACATAATTTAAAAAAAATATCAAGCTCCAAAAAACTAAACTTTTGTATACAAAAAAATAAAAAACGTCATACTTATACGGATACTTTATACGCTCGCCATTTCGCGCGCTTGGCGTGACGTCACAGTGTATATTATAACAGAAAAATGACGACTCAATTTGTAGCGACAAAATCGCTAATCACTCTGTTATAATATACTTTGACGTCATATTCGGTCTGACCAATGGCGTTGCGTTTCAACTTCATTGAACTTCCTATCTGTTTTTGCACTTTTTAATAATTATTTTCTTATTCAAAAAGAAATAACATTAAAAATATTAACATAGTCTTAATTCAAAAACAATAAATATTGTAAAAAAAAAGTATTTCACCTTTAATTAAATCACACGCATATTCCCTATTGCCTCTTTCATCTTCCTTGTATTTTCAAGAGTTTCGTGTACAGAGTGAATAAAGTATTACAAAGAAACTTGCATATCTGAGACACTTTTTGGTGGACGTGACGTGACGTGATTGTGCTAAATCAAATGACCAGCATAGTGGGCTTAGGGCTCTGACATCAGAGCCTTCGCATTAAAGGGAAGTCAGTGTCCAACAGTAAGACGCTAAATATGCTCAATTGCTCAATTATTCGTTAACTGGATCTCGAAAAATGAACTTTAAACACAAAAGCTCTATTTCAAAATGATATACTTCTGCAATAGAGTATTATGGAATTACGCCATTTTTAAAGATAAAGTCCAAATCCTGTTTAAAATAAGGAATTGTATCATGAGGCACATTGCTGGGTTTCAAAGAAAATTGTACTTTATATAGAATTTAGTTCGCGCCTCACCAAAATATATTCACTAATTTAACGTTAAAATAATGTTTTATACAATATCATTAAAATAAATTAAATAAAAATGAATTATACATAAATGTTTTGTATATAAATAATAAAACAAACAGAAATCTGTGTTATTCTAATGTATAAGCTATATTATCGCAAAGTTTCATTAAAATCCTTTCACACAAACTTTCGCATTTATAATATTAGTATAGATTAATAGAAATAAATAATATAAAGTATCGATTACAAATTTTTAGCTCATATTTTCGTCTTAGTCTGGACTAAGTAGTTTCATAATAATACGTTCACGGTCAAATATTCTTATATAGGCAACATTTTTATGGTATGTATTTATATTAGCCCTTTTTAACGTCCCACTGCTGGGCACGGGCCTCTCTTCAATACGAGGGGGATCAGGCCATAGTCCACCACGCTGGCCAAGTGCGGGTTGGCGGACCTCACATATCTTTTGAAAACTTGCTAGGTTCTCTCAGACATGCAGGTTTCCTCAGGCTGTTTTCCTTCACCGTTAAAACAAGTGGTAATCATGTTGAATATGATTCGCACATGAAAATATCATAGGTGCGACCCGGGATTTGAACTCACTTCACTTTGTTTCCAAGGAAGCGCGCTACCACTGAGCTACCACTGCCTTTTATGGTATATGAAAAAAAATATTTTGGTAACAAATGTATGGTATTTCGAATGAAGGAACACTCTACTCTTCCGCTCATTGCATATTGAAAAGCACTTTACTGAATATTTATGGATGTTAGCTTATGTTTTTTCTTCAATAAAATCATATTTTATATTTTCAATATTAAATGGAGACGGGGTTTTCATTATTCATATATTTTTCTTTTATTACACTTATTTGAAAAAATACTGCATTTGAAAATAAAAAAGAAATACGTTATAAAAATAGTATTAAAAATAACTATAATAAAATAGGAAATAAAATAAAATATAACTTAAAATTAGTACGTACATACGTGAGATTGAAGTAAAATTTAATTCTCATATAGACCTTACTACTATTTTAATAATGATTGCCAAAAGACTGCACCGTTTCCTGAAAGAGAGAAATATCATCATCATCATCATCATCATCACCATCATCATTACCATCATCATCATCCTATTACCGTCAACTGCTGAACGAAGGCCTCCTCCAATGAACGCCAAATATCTTGGTCCTTGGTAGCCCGCATCCATCCACTGCCCGCCATCTTCCTTAGGTCATCACTCCATCTTGCTGCAGGGCGTCCTCCAATACCCTTGCCTAAACGCGGTCTCCACTCTATCACGTGTCGGATCTATCGACCAGTACGTCTGGAGACTTAACCGGCTCACTTCCAGTTTAGCGAGCTAATTCTGCGTGCAATGTTGGTTTCTTTATTTCTTTGGTGAATGATTTCATTTAGAATTCTGTCTGGCAGAGAAATCCCGAGCATCGCGCGTTTCATTGCTCGCTGAGCGACCTTCAATTTGTTGACCAGTCCTACGATAAGTATCCAAGTTTCCGCTTCATAGAAATATTATTTTAGAATAAAAATTTTACTGTATATTTAAATTTACTAGGGTTTAAAAAATCCTCAAAGATAGGGTTTTGAAAGTACTTGTAACATAAAGTTACTAAATGTTCAAGTAACGAAGAATAAACGATTAAAACGAAAAATAGCTATATAAGTAAAGTTTTTAACTATCAAAAAAACTTTGGTGGAAAACATCGTGTGGCAACCTGCGACTCTGAGAGAACTTAGCACGATTTTAAACGATATGTGAAGTCCACCAGCCCACAATTGGCCAGCATGGTGGACTATGGCCTGATCCCTTTTGCATTCTTCAATTCGAGGGGGTCTCGTTGTAAAGACTAAATACGAAAAAAATAACTTTATTAAATACTCCTACTAAAATAATATTATTCTGCTAACTTAATAATTCAATAAACCAATATTCATATAAATTCTTTGATGGAAAAAGTTATGAAATCTTATTTAATCAAAGTTTATTGCTGCAGTACAGAAGGCGGATACTTCGAAAGTAAATATTGTAGACTTATTAACATTTCCTTAGTGAATAAATACAATCTCAATATCAAAATTTCTCAGTTTCAAAATGCATCGTAGTATATTATAACTTATTTACTTTATGCTAGTTTTTTTATGACACTCTTGCTTTAATTTATACTTATGTAAATTACATATATTAACACACCTTATATAATAGGTAATTATCGCGATCTGAATTGGGAATACACATAAAATTTTTGAAAACGAATTGATGTGTTTATTCAGCTATTTTTAACATTCCACTTCTGGGCACAGGTATCCCTTCAGTACGAAGGTGATCAGGCCATAGAACACCACACTGGCCAAGTGTCGGTTGGCGAACTTTACACTTACTTTAATTTTTGAAAACTTGCTTAGTTCTCTCAGTAGTCAGACATGTAGGTTTCCTCACGATGTTTTCCTTTACCATTAAGACAGTTGGAAACTATTCGCACTTAAAAATATCAGAGATGCGAGATCCGGGATTTGAACCCGCTTCACTCGGTGTCCCATGCGAGCGCGTTACCACTGGGCTACCATTTTCTTGAATTGTATTTAATAAAAAAAGTAGTCTTTTTCTCTCTCTTTAACCTTCAAATTATATGTCAATAATATCTACTTTTGTTTTTTCTGTAAAAGAAGAACAAATAAATAAATAAATAAATAAATAAATATATATATATATATATATATATATATATATATATATATATATATATATAATATATATATATATATTTATATATATTTATTTATTTATTTTTATTAATATATGTACATTTATATTTATATATTATATTTATAGTCTTAATGCTATCTATCGGATTTCTGCTGCTGTTAACATCATTGTTTGAAAAACAAAAAGAATCTCCCTAGGATTATAAAGTGTGCAAGTCGAAAATACGTCGAACTGTGAAACATTCTTTCTATTTACTTCTGGTACGAGTTTACTTTGAAAATCTTTTTCATGTACAACGGAATTGAAAGCTTATCTGATAATTCGTCTTTACATAACTTTCTTAACTGAAGCTTTTGTAGAGCTTTTTTACTCTTTGTTGTATATAATTTGTTATACTTTTTTCTAACTTACAATACCTTTTTCTCCTCATTTTGTCAAATGATTTTCTTTTCTTTTTTTTTAATTGCTAAAGCGACACTAATCTATACATATAATAAAATTGTAACTAAGTCGAATCTGTACATTAAATATTTTTTGGAAAATCTTATTGAAATTGACATTATTATCGAAACAGAGTCCGAATCTATAGTTTTTAGAATTTTTGTCTGTCTGTCAGTCTGTCTGCCTGTTACCGCATCACGAGAAAACCACTGGATAGATTTAGATGAAATTTGGTATGATGATAGCTGGTTATCCGGATTAACATATAGATACTTTTTACTGCGGGAAAATATCTCATTTCTGAGAAAAAATACAAAAACTGTATTGTAAGTGTAGTACTAATCTATAAAACCTAAGAATTTGGTTTTTAGTCATCTGAACGCGGGCAGAGCCGCGGGTAATGCTAGTCTATATATAAAAACTTGGAGGTATAAGTTTATATATCATACAAAAAACATCCCAGGAACATATTAACGTGAAGTGAGAATAAAGAAAAAGTTACAAGGTGTCTAAGTTACAAAGTACCATCATTTAAATTCAAAAGTGGTGTGACGTGCTCAGTTTCATATGAACATTCTCCATATCTTGAAGGTTGGATGCTGGCCAGATGCACTTATTTGGAGAGATCTTGAATAAGGCTATTAGTTTTAAGTTCTTTGTAATTTTTTAAATATTTTTCTTACCTACTATTCTAGGAATCTGTATGTTGATTGTATGCGTCACACAAAAGCTTCTCAAACTTTCATTTATATATAAAAAATGTGTGAATGTTAGTTTCAGTTTCAAACCGCAAATGTCAAAATTTCTTCGCCAATTGCTTTGAAATTTTGATTCTTCCAAGTTGAAAGTTCTTGTGCATTAAGAAGGTTTAAATTCTATATAGTCATGATAATTGGTACACATGGGTATATGAAGTCGGTAAATATTTTTGCGTTATCCATTTATATGGGCAAAGACACGTGAATATGATAAAATTTAATAAATTATAATGCTTACAATATATTGTCCAAAGTGAAAAAAAAAATTGATTAGGTTCGTGGACATTTCCTAAATTATTTTAGCGAATCTTGTTTGTTTTTAATCAAAAATTACTTGAAATGGCCTAAATTATAGTTTTTTTTTTAAACAGGAAGAGACACACAAGAGACAGCGTCTAAAATATTTAATCTATACAAAAAGATAGTCAAGAATAGTTACTTGGAATTGATGTTGTACTAATAAGCATATTATAATTTTAATATAATAATTTCTTAGATTTTATATTTACGCGAATATTTGACATTTTAAATAACCAAAAATCAAAATAAATCCGCGAAATAATCCGAAAAGATAATTTTAATTTCGACATATTATTTAAAAGTATATTTTTTAATACCTACTATAATATATTTCAATATAATGGACCTCTTTAATTTAAATTGTTTTATTCAACAATTTTCACTAATTTATAATTAATTTAAAAATATTTTTTGATGCCGATTCTTGAACCCACATCAGTTCGTAACAATTTTACTTTCAAATGTTCAAAATATTTCGGACAAGTTAACACAAAAATTTCAGACCTAAAATTCCGATTTTCGAGCTTATTTAATTGGACTACAAAGCGGGTACCCCTTTTATTTCTCGTGACGATATTAGTTTTTAAAGGCTTCGTACCCGTCGACAATAAGGCTTGGGTCGGAATTATAATTTGGGCGACCGAACTATTTACATATGTTACACTGTTCTATGAGTAGGCACCATCCACACTCCAAAAACCAAACACTTCATCCATCTACATACTTCAAAATGAAAAATGAATGGTCCATTTTATCATTTTCACATGCATGTTCATGAAAAAAAAAATTTTAAAGTGATTATTACTTTTTAACTAAAACATGCGATTTTAAATTCAATATAAAACTAATTATTTGGCCTTTCCATTGATTTTTTTAATATTTATAATAATATATGTATATAATAAATATGTGAAGTCCGCCAACCCGCACTTGGCCAGCGTGGTGGACTATGGCCTGATCCCCCTCGTATTGAAGGGAGGCCCGTGCCCAGCAGTGGGACGTTAAAGAAGGCTGAATACAATACATACATTTATATTGAACTATCTTTAAGATAAAGCTGGTTTACTAATAATTATTTATTAGAATTATGAAAATATACACACAAATAATATACCTATAACTGAATAATTAAGTAATTCCTTCTTTTGACGTCGGTCAAAAATGACTGAATTAACATTTATAAGTAGTCAATAGGACAAAGATATACAAATTTATTTTACTGTTGTAGTTGGCTTTCTACCATGTATGGCAATCTCTTTAAGTTTGTTATGGTATTGTATGGTCTAAGGCATAATTTTAATATATACATTATACACATTTAAATTAAAAGGAAAAATCCTTTTCCTACATTTTAAATAAAACTATCTTTTCGGATTATTTCGCGGATTTATGTTGATTTTTAGGGTTCCATACCCGCTGTCCGTCCGTCTGTCTGTCTGGCTATCTGTCTGTCTTTATGTCTGTCCGTCTGTCGCCAGGCTGTATCTCAT
The DNA here is from genome assembly GCA_951806755.1 of Brenthis hecate. Taxonomy (NCBI): domain Eukaryota; kingdom Metazoa; phylum Arthropoda; class Insecta; order Lepidoptera; family Nymphalidae; genus Brenthis; species Brenthis hecate. The sequence goes on along the minus strand of OX638252.1, from coordinate 23,651,480 downwards.
GAACCGTGCTAGTTAGATTGTTGACATTTTCACAGATGATGTATTTCTGTTGCCGCTATAACAAACAACAAATACTAAAAAACGGAATAAAATAAATATTTAAGGTGGCTCCCATACAAAAAACGTGTGTTTTTAAACATTTAAATTTGAAATTTATTAAAATATTTAGAATTAAAAATCAACAAATATTGTAAGGTACTCTAGTGCCATTTTTGAACTTTTGAAATCATTTTTGTAAAATTGTGGGTAGGACTTTATAAAAGAAATAATTATATCAGCAATAGGGTGTTAAAGGGACTAGTTTATACAAACTAAATCTATACATATAATAAAATTGTAACTAAGCCGACTCTGTACTTTAAATATTTTTTGGAAAATGTTATCGAAATAGACATAATTATCGATACAGAGACCGAATCTATAGTTTTTAGAATTTTTGTCTGTCTGTCTGTCCGTGACCGCATCACGAAAAACCACTGCAGGGATTTTGCTGAAATTTGGTATAATGATAGCTGGTCATCCGGGTCATATAGGATACTTTTAACTGCGGGAAAATATCTCATCTCTGAAAAATCTATACTAAACCATAGAACGTAAGTATGGACAAATCCGAGCGGAACGAGGGTGAGTCGCCAGTTTAAATTATAAAAACGCTACAGCTTTAAACTCAAAGCATATAAATACTGGCGAAACGCCAAACATGCCGAGCTGCGGAAGTAGATACGCGACAAAAGAAATAGTTTTACACTACAGCATAGTGTATGAACTAGGCGCTTGTGAGATAGACTGTTCCTAGTCTTTGGGATCGGTTTGTATATCCAAGGATATTATAAATATGAAAATTAGTTTATTCCACATTTTATCGCAATTTTATTTAGATTTTTGTTATTTTTCTGTTTCTACCGTCTGGATGTAACTTATGAGTTGTAAAAAAATCTTAGTCACGGGAGATGACCATGTTTGCAGTAAAGCGATAGAAATGTAAGGAAAGAAATAGTTTATAAGGTGGAGAGAGTTAAATACTATATTTTATATACACCAAGTTTATACTATACTAAGGACTTACTGTCGCTTCGCTCAAGTGCGTTCCTAGATAACAGTAATTTATATTATGTTACTATAGATCGTAACCTATCTGTATATTAAATTTCATTAAAATCCATCCAGCCTTTAAGCTTGAAACAAACATACACACAAACACACAAATTTCACATATATAATTGCAGTCCGTATAACAAAGTAAGTATTTTTTACCCGACTGCGTGACGTAAAGGAGGGTAATGTGTTTATCAGCCTATGTGTGTATGTATGTTTGTTCATAGATGATTATTAGACATTAAATTCTAGAGACCAAACGCGTGGGCCGATTTTTATGATTCATACGTCGTTAGATTTGTCTTGAATACGCGAGTGTCATAGACTATATAAAAATAATAAAAAATAAAATGGTGGATTTCAGGCACCGATTTGTGTGTCTTTAAAAAAAGTATTTCCAAGCCAATCGAGTGGGGTATCGAAATAAAGATTTTTAAGTGGCAATTACAAAAATATTTAAAAGTAATTTAGGATAAAAAATGCTAAATATTACTTTAAATATCTAATTGACATAAACTAAAAGTTGTAAATAAAAAAATATATTATAAAAAAAAAAGATGAAAACAAGTTCACGAAGAAACACAGTATTATGCTACCGGAGACATACACACACGCTATTATAAGATATGTAGACATTTTTTATAATTATAGATACTCTCTTCATTTACACCTTTTCAGTTTTAGTCAGTTTTCATCATCTTAATATTTATCATCATCTTAATTTTCAGTTTTAATCATTTCATCATTTTAAGTTTTATCTAACAATTTTTTATCCTAAATCACTTTTAAACATTATATGTTGTATATATTTTTGTAATCACCTTTTAAAAACCCCATTCGATTCATTCGAAGTAATAATTTCAAAGGATAAAGCTCTATATTAATCGTTACAACTATACAAAAAAAAGCTCAGAGCAAAAATCGTACTGGTGACCTTCGTTTAATAGTTTGGCACGCTGCCACCAAACTCAAGCTTTCATATATTAAAGTCAATTTAAAAAAAAACTTTTCAAAGGAATATTTACCTCGAGTTTGTATTTTTAGAAGTCATATACACTGTACAGTATTTCCTTTGACGTCTTATCTCTAACAGAGAGTATGAGTACAAGGAAATTTTAGACAAAGGCCATTATTCTGAGTAACCTTTATCTGACATTTTAAATCCTATAATAATAGAATTTTCATAAAAGTATTGTTTGTCATCTTCATTCGTTTTTTGGGCGAGGAAAAACGTTTTTAAGACAATTTAATTAATACTTAGCGAATATTTGATATCCATACTATTTACTATTATCCATACTAATATTATAAATGTGAAAGTGTGCTTATTTGTTTGTCCTTCTTTCACGTTGAAACACAGTGACGGATTGGTCTAATATTTTCTGTGGAGATAGTTGGAGGGTTGGAAAGTGACATAGGCTACTTTTTACCGCATGAGATTATCTCATTCCCACGGGAAAACATGTTATAATACAACTCACAACAACTTGTCATATGGACCTATGTATATACTCGTATTTAATATATAGTTTATATATTCTATATTAACCGTTAATATGTACCTAGGGACGAACCCGAGCAAAGTGTTTTACCCGTGAGGAGACGGGTTTAGAATACATTTCTCCTCCGCCGCTGGGAAAGCGTCTCGTAAAAGGCGAGTAACCCATGCCAGTATGGTGGTTGAGGGCACTGCTCTCGACTGGCACGCGAGTCGTGAGCAGTGCCCTCTCACTTTCTATGCGGTGGTAGGTCTCGCAAGGGGCCGCCTGGAAGCTACCACCCTCCTGTCGGAATCAGACGCCAAGCAGCTTGCTGCGTTCCGTCTGCGAGCGGGAGAACCAGAGCCTTTTTTGGGGAACAGATGGATTTCAGTTGCGCTACTTATTACTAGTCTGGGCTTCAAAGTAAAGCTATACCGGGAGACTCATTTTGGAGGGTAGCGGGATCCGAGGCACGGTCTTGCCGTTGGCCGACCGCAGGTAGTTGGGGGCCCAAGTAGCGCGCCAGCCACGTGCGAAAGGCTGCCCCGCCAACTCGCGAAAAATCCCGAAGTGCTCCACCGTGCCAGTTGGCGACTGGATGGGAGGATCCGGTGGCCATTTTCGGGGGGGCTCGGGCGTCCCCGCGGTCTCCAAATGAGTTTCCCTTCAGTTGGCTAAGCTCTGAAGTCCTGTAGGTTTATTGAGCGGCGCCTCGATTTCCTACTGTTTCCCCACCAACACCCAAAACCACAATGACCAAAGTTACGAAGAAAAAAAAGTTAAATCAACGGCGGCACTTCCTCCCACTGAAAGTGCACCTCATAAATATCAGAGGATTGCACTCCAATCTCGATCCGGTCCACCACCACCTCGAGACCGAGAAGCCGCACCTTTTCTTCTTAACGGAGACGCAGATAGCAACACCGTCAGACGTGGCGTACCTCAACTACCCAGGCTACACGCTGGAACACAATTTTAAACCGCATGCTGGGGTCTGTGTGTACGTGCGTGACGATATCTGCTGTCGGCGTCTCCGTTGCTTTGAGGTTTCAGGATTCTCGACTGTGTGGGTTTTGTTGGATACCGGCGTAGAGTCTACCCTCTATGCCTGTGTCTATCGATCGCACAGCGGAGACCAGGAGACGACCAGGCTCTTTGAACATCTGTCAGAGATGGCCGATAAAGCCCAACAACGGTACCCGACGGCACAGCTGGTTTTCCTTGGGGACTTTAATGCCCACCACAAAGAGTGGTTGTTCCCCTACAAAATCACTGACCATGCTGGGAGAGAAGCGCGCAAATTTGCGTTATCCCTAGATCTCACTCAGCTGGTCCATGTTGCGACGCGGGAACCAGATGTGGACGGACATACGCGCAATTGCTTAGACCTTCTGCTGACAACAGACCCGGACAGGCACTCGATATCGGTAACGTCCCCGCTGGGATCGTCCGATCACAATTTGGTGAAGTCCGTATCGATCTTCTCTCCTCCGGTTGAATGCCCAGTGGGTACGAGGAGAGTATGGCGATACGAGTCAGCGGACTGGGATGAGATGCGGCACTTTTTTGCATCTTACCCTTGGCGGCAAGTCTGCTTTTCTTCGATCGATCCCTCATGCTGTGCTGATGCGGTTGCGGATGTGATACGGCAGGGAATGGAATACTTCATTCCGTTCTCCGACATCCCGCTCGGCCACAAAGCCAAACCCTGGTATAATGCGGACTGTGCTCGTGCGGAGGCGCGAAAGGAGGCCGCCTACCAGTCATGGGTTTTGGCTCGCGATCGCAAAGTCAGAGCTCGGAGGGTTCGCGCGAAGAAAAGAGCTTTTAATTCTGCTACCAAGTTTTGCAATAAGGTTCTCCGTAGGGCAAGATTTGATCATGTCAGTCGTATAGGAGCCAGACTTGCTTCCTACCCTCCTGGTAGTAAGCAATTCTGGTCCCTATCCAAGGCTGTCGAGTCCAATTTCTGCCGTCCGTCTTTGCCTCCCTTGCAAAAACCAGATGGATCACTGGCTCACTCCGCGGTAGAGAAAGCAAATTTACTTGCAACTCTGTTCGCAAGCAATTCACGTCTAGATGCTGGCTCTAAGCATCCGCCAACTTTGCCTCATTGTGATTCTTCGATGCCGAAGATCACAATACACATGAGAGAGGTCCGTAAAATACTACAAAATCTTGACGTGAACAAGGCCAGTGGACCTGACGGTATACCTTCAAGGGTTCTAAGGAATTGTGCGCCTGAGTTGTCTCCTATACTGACTCGCCTGTATCGCCTCTCTCTCCAAACTAGTACAGTGCCCAATTCTTGGAAGATTGCCAATGTTCAGCCAGTACCTAAGAAGGGTAGTCGTGCTGATCCCTGCAACTATCGACCAATCGCCATTACCTCCATACTCTGTAAAGTTATGGAAAGAGTACTTAACAGTAAGTTGCTGTCATACCTCGAATCTAATGATCTCCTTAGTGACCATCAATATGGCTTCCGCCGGGGACGGTCTACTGGGGACCTTCTTGTGTATGTCACGCACTGCTGGAGCGAGGCCATCGAAAACCGTGGTGAAGCTCTAGCAGTCTCACTCGATATCTCGAAGGCATTTGATAGGGTTTGGCACGCAAGTCTACTGAGCAAGCTTCCTGCTTACGGCATCCCCTCCGACTTTTGTGACTGGGTATCCGACTTCTTAAACGAACGGTCGATCAGAGTAGTCGTTGACGGTTGCTCTTCTGATTCAATGACTATCGAAGCCGGAGTTCCACAGGGGTCTGTTCTCTCTGCGACTCTCTTCCTGCTGCACATCAATGACCTGCTTTCGCCAGGTATTGTTGCGTATGCGGATGATAGCACAGTCATAGAGAGCTATGTGTCCGATGCAAGGGACGGAGGGGTAACAATATGCACTTTGAGAGAGGCCATGGTGGAGCGTACTAATGCAACCTTAAGTCTTGTATCACAATGGGGTGACGACAATCTGGTTGACTTCAACGCCGCCAAAACGCAAGCCTGTTTGTTCTCTGCAAAAAGAAGTCCATTCAGCCTGACTCCTACTTTCCGTGGTGCACATGTAGAAGTATCCGACAGTCTAGAGCTTCTCGGTATAAGGTTGAAGGCAAACCTTAACTTTGGCGATGACATCGAGTCGAAGGCACAGACTGCGGCCAAAAAACTGGGTATCCTAAACAAGGTTAAGCGATACTTCACGCCTGGACAGCTTCTCACTTTATACAAAGCTCAAGTCCGATCATGCATGGAGTATTGCAGTCACCTTTGGGATGGCTCTGCTAAATACCAACTTGCCGCTCTTGACTCGGTGGAACGCAGAGCTAAAAAGCTAATCGGCGACGAAAAGCTTGTGAAAACTAAGCTTCACAGCTTAGCACACCGTCGCCAAGTTGCTTGTCTGTCGGTTTTCTACAGACTGTACTTCGGGGAGTGTGCCCACGAGCTCCACAGTCTCATACCGCCATCGCCATTCTTCTATCGGAACACCAGACGTACTGCAGGATACCATCCTTTCTTGGTTGACATTCCGACCACTCGCACTAAGCGCTATTCATCATCTTTTATATTGCGCACAGCCAAGAAATGGAATGCCCTGCCTGCGTCTGTTTTTCCGAGAGCGTACAACTTGAAACTTTTTAAGGTGCGTGTCAACAGGCTTCTCCTGGGCAAACTCGTTAGATCGTAGACCTTATCTGTGCCTTCGAGCATAGATGAAGGTCAAGAGTGAGCCTATTTTTAATAAAAAAAAAAAAAAAAAAAAAAAAAGTGAAGATGAGCAGCGAGTTTTAAATAAAACTATCTTTTCGGATTTTTTCGCGGATTTGTTTTAATTTTTGGTTCCTGACGTTTCGAATGCTTTGCAGCAATTAATAAAATTGGTAATAATATTTTTAAATTCTTTAATAATTCTGACTTTATTTTCACAGTGTTTTTAAATTGCAAACTTAATTATTTATTTATTTTTCTCTATAAAACATAATCATAAATAAATGATCATAAATAAAAGAAATATTTACGATCTTAAATAAAAAAAAATATGATCAGAATTACTTGAAATTTGGTATTAATACTCTTCAATACAATTAATTAAATACGTGTTTTAGCATTTTTCGAAATTCATCTCATAAGGGGGTAAAATAGCGGATGAAAGTTTGTACGAAACCTATCTTTTTGAATATTTTTTTGTAGTTTAAGCGCGAGTGAAGCCGCAGGTTCTGCTAGTTTAATTTTTTTTTATTTGTTACGTATTTTTTTTAATTCATTGTTAATATTAATTGTTCGGATTTTGTGAGTATTAAAATGACTATTACTTCTAACATTTATTTTTTATTTCAGGTGAAAATTAAGATTTTAGCAGATAGAAGAGAAGGAAGGAGCTGTGCGGGCCCACCAAATAGGTCGGGCCCGCCACTGTCATAAGCCCCGGTAAGTTGTAGAATAATAATATTTTACATCTACGCACTACTTTAGGCCCGCGGGTTTGCTCGCATGTTCACTAAAATAACCTAAGTATCTATATGTACTATCTATACTTAATATTATAAAGAGAAAAGTTTTTGTTTGTACCGAATAAGCTCCGAAAGTACTGGACCAATTTAGATGAAATTTGGTAAAAAGACCAGACCAGGTCTCAAACTGAGACCCTGGGAAGGACATAGGATAGATTTAATCCTAGAAATCACTCCTTAAAGGGGTGAAAATGGGGATGAAAATTTGTATTGGGAATCAACAGAGGGTAAGTTAGTGACTCACCCTCGGTTGATTCCCCATACAAATATAAGCTCTATTCCAAAATTCATTAAAATCGAATCCAATAAAATCAATAAAGGAAGGCGTTAAGAATCTTAACTAGTACATTTTTCTATGTCAAGCAAAGCTTTTGAACCCGAAACGGTGGGAAAATTTAATTTGTCGTCGATATTTGCGCAAATTCATTTTAAATACATCAGAAATTTGGACTCATATACTTTTATTATTATTTTGTTGGACACATCACACACAGCCAAATAAATTCACGACGCTTTCAAGTTAAAACACTCGTTCTATTTAACTTCCGTTCAAACTACTCAAAACCAAGTAAAGAAATCTTAAATGGTTTCACTTACATGGCGAAGTTACTCACTTAAAGACTTGAATGAGGTTCGCTGTGTCTACGAGTTCGTCTATGTATTTATACGCAGATATGTATGTATATATAGTAAATATATCTGTTTATCTTTGTGTTGTTTCCTTTTTACACAAAAAGTACTGATCAGATTTTAACTAAATTTAGCATAAAGAGAATTTATTGTTCTGTTCAACATTTAGCATAACTTTTTCTATAGGAAAATTTCTCATTTCCATGGTGATTAGGCCGAGTTGTCGTTCATAAGTCGCTAGTATATACGTACTAACATAAGTCCTTCCATCCTTGTTATATAGGCCATTTAGTTTATATATTAATTTTTTGCTAATAATATAAATTGAACTTAATATTTGCAGGAAAAATACAAACTTTCTTATAATAATAGGGATAATGATAGCTTTAGGTACACATACCCCATAAGCAGTATAAAATAACAGTATAAGTACTACTAATTATCTAAAAACATAATTCTAAAATATATTTTTATATGTATAATATCATCAAAAGAAAATAAATTGTATCGTTCCAGTCTGTTGGATTCATAAATAATGTGTTATGCTAAGAAACAAAAGTCTTTCATAGATATTAGTGAGATTCAGACAAACAACAGACGTACTTATTGTCGCATTCAATTGTGTACAGAAATATACTATATTGTGTATTAATTTGTATAAAGATGGTTTCATACTGCGAAAAGTTACTATAATATTATTATTTCCTAATAGATTAACTATTATAATACTTTCTTAGATTTACGTGAATATTTGACATTTTAAAATTAACAAATATTGTAATGTACTTTGGCACCATTTTTTTTTTATTATTTTTTTTTTTGTTATTTTGTGGATAGGTTGTCTGTAAGAACTCTATAATGCCTTTGAGATGTCTAAATCCTTAGTCTCTACCGTGACTATGATTGCTGTAAAGCATTCAAGGTCAATGCAACCTTTTGTATGGAAATGCAATTGTTTTTTTTTTATTTCGCCATGTTAAAAATGATTCGCACATGAAAATATCAGACGTGAGGGATTTGAACTCACTTCCTTTGATACTAGACTCACTCTCACTTTGCTCGGGTACGTCCTTAGATACGTAACAGCATATTATATGCTACTTCCGGTCAAAATCTATCTATAAACTAGATTTTATCCCAAATCGGTTTAGACGTTTCAGCGAGATGGATAAATTTTATTTGGCCAATAGCAAAGATTTTTCTTCTATTAGTTATTTATTTAAGACATTTTCTATCGCAAAAGCATTCTTTCCATATGAACGAAGTTCTACCAAGATATATTGATACTATTTTCTAAGTAAACAAAAGCGTTAATAGTGTGTTTCTTTGCTTCACTTCACTTAGTAATGTGTTATAACAGATGAAATGATCGAGAAATGTCACATATAGATATGCTTCTAACAGTCGTTTGTTTTGGAAAGTGTTGGAAAGGCTTGAGTATTTACTTATAATAAAAAATATTGCTTTCTAAATTATTTAATAATGGCAGTGGTAGCCTAGTGGTAGCGCGCTCGCTTGGGAAACCGAGTGAAGTGGGTTCAAATCCCGGGTCTCGCACCTCTGATATTTTCATGTGCGAATCATTTTCTAACATGATTACCTCTTGCCTTACGGTGAAGGAAAAACATCGTGAGGAAACCTGCATGTCTGAGAGAACTTTTCGAGCAAGTTTTCGAAATACATGTGAAGTCCGCCAACCCGCACTTGGCCAGCGTGGTGGACTATGGCCTGATCCCCCTCGTATTGAAGGGAGGCCTGTGCCCAGCATTGGGACGTTAAAAAGGGCTGAATACAAATTATTTTTACACTATTGTGAATGTTGCTTCTTCTTTTAAATCCCCCTAAAGTCGTTTTTCCCAATATGAAATGGTATATACAGGTTGGAACAGCAATGTTTCCTTTGAGTAGAATTTGACAAATTCAATATTTAAGATACTTTTCTTCTATGACCCATCCATTTGTTACACCCTGTATACCTATCTAAAAATGTAGCTAATAGTATAAAAAAATGTATATTTTCCATACAAATTGAATTGAATTTTGAATTCAAAAAAATATGTGTAAAAATAACATATCAAAATCATATGTCATAAAATACTGAATCAAATCAAATAAAAATATATTTTATTTAAATAGACTTTTACAAGCACTTTTGAATCGTCAATTTTACAATTAAAATTTAAATTAAAATCAGTATAATCAGTCCGTGAGGAATTTACAACCGGCTCGGAAGGCAGTTCTGCTGAGAACAGCCGGCGAGAAACTCAACAGTTATTTTTTTAAATAATATTTGTTTACAATATACAAATACACATATACAAATTTACCTTCTTATTCTACGTGAGACCCAACCAGATATTAGTTCAACACATTGACATCTACAAAGTATTCCTTGAAGGTACGAGTATAATAAGCTTTACTTAATAATACATTTTCAATTTTAGACTTAAATTGTTTAAATGGCAAGCTCAAAATTGAATAGAAAATAACACAAAGAATTATAAGTACTGTTATATTTACTAGCATTGCCCGCGGCTCTGCCCGCGTTCAGATGACCAAAAACCAAATTCTTAGATTTTACATATTAATATACTCTTACATTGTAGTTTTTCTATTTTTTCTCAGAAATGAGACATTTTCCCGCGGTAAAAAGTATCCTATATGTTGACCCGGATAACCAGCTATCATCATACCAAATTTCATCAAAATCCCTCCAGTAGTTTTTCCGCCATGCAGTCACAGACAGATAGACAGGAATTCTAAAAACTATAGATTCGGCCTCTGTATCGATAATAATGTTTATTTCAATAAGATTTTCAAAAAAATATTTAATGTACAGATTCGACTTAGTTACAATCTTATTATACGTATAGATTTATCAATACCACAATTAACATTTAAAGAGGAAACAAAGTCCATACATAACTACAGTATTACGTCATAAGAAAACCTTATACTTACTCAAATACAAACTTATCCACCAATACCTTATACAAAAGCTCCGAAACTCCTTGAAAATTAACTTTAAGAAAATTCGAATCTTTTAATACTGTTAAAATAACTTCAACAATACTCATAAATACGATTTCTAATATAATTATTACCTCCAGTATTCCTTTAAGCTTTGGAATAAAGCAATACACCAAGTTACTTACCTATTTTATTGTTACGAACAATTCATACTTCTGGGAAAATTTCGAGGTCCTACAAAATTTGTTTTTAGTATAAAATGGAAACTAGAAATGGTATCAAAATAGACAATACTAGACGATAAAAATTAAGTAAATTAAGAGGATGGTAATTTATACATAATTCTGAGTCGAATCTTTACCGTAAATATTTTTTGGAAAATCTTATTGAAATAGCCATTATTATCGATACAGAGGCCGAATTACGTTTCAGAATTTTTGTGTCTGTCTGTGTGTTTGAAAACGCATAACGAAGATACCACTGAACAGATTTTGATAACATTTGGTATAATTATAGCTAGTTTTAGTAATTAATTATAGTTATCCGAGTCAACATATAGGATACTTTTTACTGCGGGAAAATATCTCATCTCTATGCTAAACGTTAAAACGTAACTACATATAATAATAAATTAATATATGTATATGCAGATTAAGATTCCAAAATCTTTACATAAATAGGCAAAGATAACAGTTCAGTACTTTTTTCTCCTCTGTTTGCCAAGCGTTTTTGTTTGGTAAATCCGAAAAGATAGTTATTTAAAATGTCAAATTTTTGCGTAAATCTAAGAAAGTAATATACAAATAGCAATTGGTTCAAAAACCTATTTATTGAGTTAAATCGCTAAAAAAATTAAATGCCGAAATTATAAATTTATTAAAATAAGTAGAAATAAAAACTTGCTACGGAGTTGTATTTTTGAATAATTGTAAGCTTTGCTTTCATATTTCTGTTCTGTTCTTTGATCATAGCAAACATACTATTTACTAGTAGCCGATGATGATGATGTTCTCCTGACCGATTCCGGTCACGGCGGCCAATCTCATTGAGACTAGCCAACTGCGCAGGAGATATTATAGTGCACAAGTGTACGCACAGACACAACGTGCACTCTCTATTCCTGTCACTCTCGTACTCTGGTGGGACGACCACTCGACACGACCAGTGAGAGTTAAGGTGCAGGACCAACGCGACGGCTTTACGTGCTCTCCGAGGCACGGGCGTGAAACAACGCCAACTTCCCAACTCCGGGCTGTTACTGAGGCTTACTATACAGAAAGTGGCCCGACCCGGGACTCGAACCCAGGATCTCCGGATATGCAGCCGTACATGCTAGCCACTACACCATCGAGGCAAATATCAAAAATATAACGAGACTAAGACATGATTTTTACAGATCATAGGATAAAAATTGAATTTTAACTATTAGCTTTAAATTTTAAATGATTGTGACTTAAAAGTAAATATTTCTATTTTGGTTACATTAAAACTAGATCTGTTAAACTTTGTTTCTTTGTTGACTTACAGTATTCACAATGAAAATCCAAGATATTAATATTAATATTTTAGAATAATATCTCGTAAATCTACACTGAAATTAATTCTGTCTCGGGAATGTACAAATTCAACTTATCTTCTTCAGATATCTTCGTAACTGTTAAGAACTTGATAAATACTACCATTTATGAATAGCAGTTTTGCATTACAAGGTTCTTTAGAGGTATATTTTCAAGAAGATGTAAACTACTATTTTACCAAAAGATATTAAACATTTAGTTGTATATGAGATAGATCCACTGTACATATTTCCTAGATTAAAAAGTAGCCTATGTGCGATTCCAGACTATAATCTATCTCTGTACCAAATTTCATCCACATAAGTTTTTTTTGTTGTTAAATTTATAGTCAGTACATTTAAATAATATAATATCTAAGCTAGAGTGGCGCATAGAATAGGTAGTGAAGTACGGAAATATCCAGTGTCACATATTGTCACTGAAGTAGGAATTTTATTCAAATAGCCTATTGAGGACGAAGCAATGGAGCTGCTAACGGGAGTCGCAAAAGATTTATTTATATACACCCTTTATTGCAGTTTAAGATAAAAGTAACAAAACTTACAAAGACCAGTAAGGATACTTTCCCACGAATAGATATTGAAAGTAAGAAACACTTCTTATTATTGTTACTTAATTATTACTATAATTTCTTAAGTTTATGGTAGAATATTTATTGAGGTAGTCTGTGGTCTTCCTTATTGGATAGATTATACGATTCAAAAATTTTCCAATTAGACCTATAATTCTAATTTCTAAAGATTAGCGGTTCTGCCAAGTATTGTAGATATTGCATATTTTTTTAACTAAATTAGATCATATATAATCCAATCAATAAATCTATATTTAAACTAATCTATTAAAAATGGGTTTGTTTGTTTTTAATCGAAAAACTCGGTAGCTATTGCGTGAATTTCAATAATTCTTTCTCTTTTGAAAAACTACCATATTCAAAAGTAACATAGGCTACCAAAAGTAACATAGGTTATTATATATTTTATTTCAGTAATAATAAGTTATCAGTTTGAACATTCACAAAAGTTAGTCTAATAATATAATGGGATAACATTGAGCCCATATCCATTGCCTTATGTTATTGAAAGAAACGCGCTTAGATTTAGACACAAGTTTGTATTCCAAAGACCGAACTAAAACGTGTACTAACTAAAACACTACTGACGTTGAACTATGATGAGACTGAAAAATTGATGATTAACCACAACGTCGTATAATACCTGATCAAGTAAGCCTATATTTACGCACATTTACGAACACATATTAATTCAAATAGCAGCACACACACACACACACACACACACACACACACACACACACACACACACACACACACACACACACACACACACACACACACACACACACACACACACACACACACACACACACACACACACACACACACACACACACACACACACACACACGTACGTGCGCGCACATGCCCGTAATCTAATAAATGTAATTTAATTTTTGTTACCACCCTAATAAATTATTGTTGACTTTATAGTGTTGGTGGATGAGCGAGGTACCCAGTAATACGTGTCTACGCCTAGTACAGGGGCCCTTGGGATTAGCTTGTAATACATATATGATCTTTATGACAATAAAAGTGCTTATATTTTATTTATTTATGTCACATACAAATAAAATGACTTTCGCACTAAAACGTTACCTAGAAATGTTAAGAGTACATACATAAAGGTATACGACATACGTACAACATTTTATTTTTCCTTTTGTAAACAAACCCATGCTATTATTACTGGTTAATGGCTTCAAGTACTTAGCAAAAGGTTTTATTCGTTATCCACAAGTGTTATAGATATTATGATCATTACATTAGTTGAAGTCCTTTAGTAGATAGACCATGGAAAAGGTCCAATGGATAATAATATTCTATAAAAACAAAAATCATTTAACTAATTTGTTTTATATATCATACAGACATTATAAATGCGAGATTTCTATCCGGCTCTAGATCTAAAGGTCCTAGATTCAAATCCCAGATCAGTCCACGTATAGCTAGTGGGTTGGTCTTTGAAGAATTCCTTAGTATCAGCTCGGAGATTGCAGTTCGGTACTGCCGTGCTTGGAAGAGTACGTTAAGCTAGGTCTTGTTGAATTGTTGTAAAATTATCGTCTCTAAGTTCCATCAAACTAAGAGTGTGAAAGTGATTGAGTGGCATTTATATCTACTAACTAGCATTGCCCGCGGCTCCACCCGCATTCAGATGACCAAAAACCAAATTCTTAGGTTTTACATATTAGTATTGGCCTAAGAGCCTGTGAACGCCAGACCTTCGTCATTTTATAAAAAGTGAAAGTTTGCCAGCGCATGCTCTCAACACAGATAAGAACGATAGACCATTATGAAGTTCAGGCTATGGTGGCTTTGGCAGGTACACGGTACTAAAGGTGTGTAAAATACCGATCTAAATTCGTCAAATAATAAAGTGTGATTTTTTGGTATTACCTTCAAAATATTATTAAAAATCACGTCATTCAATGCCAGACACTTAACATCGTGGCAAACCCTTGCCAGACACCCTTTTCATGAAATCATAATTCTACTTACGTTATAGTATAAAAGCTGATTTTTATATATAATACTTGGATAATAATTAGATGATTTATAAGACTGCTAGCATAGCATTTATAAGTTAAGCACACCGACTTCGAAAATATTTGATTAGGTATGTATAGTAAATGAAAACTACCAATCAGATATTTTTTACTTATTAGTGCTTTTGTTTGAAGTCGGTTTTTATTTTTTTGTTAAAAAGTTTTTATTTTTCCCTTTTTAGTGTAGACAGTAGTAGCAAAGTAAGAATTCTAACGTGTTAGGCTTGTCAAATCAAACAAAATAAGCCCAAACTCAAAGTATCTACTATTAGTCGTTGAAGAGTTCGACCTATCCACCTTCTGGCCTTACCATCAGATCAGGTCAACAATACGGAACCACTGTACTATCAACGGAAATAGAAACAGTTGCAAAGTTTCAACTCAATATGACAATTAGAAGTAGGTTAAATTCATCATTAGCTATTTTTCCACCCTTAGGGGTGGTATTTTTTTTTTGAAATTTAAATGGGACCAATCTGGAAGTATACACTTTCAAACAAAATAAAAATTGTCCAAATCGGTTAATAAATGACGGAGTTCTGAGGTAACAAACATAAAAAAAATACAGCCGAATTGAGAACCTCCTCCATTTTGAGGAAGTCGGTTGATAAATAGGCAAAGATAAAACAGTTTAATACTCTCCTGTTTCATAACCGATTTTTTTTTGTTTAGTATTGACGAGTTTTAGTATTATATATTAATAAAAAAAATAGTTTTATTTTATATAATAGGTAAATTCTATTCATATATTATATTTTTCAAAATATTACAATAATAAGAGTAAAACAGGCTAATTTCGAAGACCAGGCGAACACTAACGTCATAAACATCTTTAAATGTGAATGGTAATGTTTCTTACTTTACCACGCTTTAACGACTCAACGTTTGCAATGAAATATGGCGATAGTTTACTTTCTGGATAGGCTTTTTTTTGTTGATGTTTGAACTAGTATTTAACACATACTCTTTCTAGAGATTTATTTTCATTGTTTTTTTTCTTGCTCTATACTCCTTAAATTTTAAAAAATATGTCGTTTCTGATTGTTTTTAGACTAATTACATAAACTTGGCCTATCTAATTCATATTATTAATTACGTTTAAAGAATTTGTCCCTGAAAAATTGTTCTTAGAATTTCATATTTATACATATAATAAAATTCGAATGGAGTCGAATCTCTACATTAAATATTTTTTGGAAAATCTTATTGAAATAGTCATTATTATCGAAACAGGCCGAATTTAGTTTTTACAATTTTCGTCTGTCTGTCTGTCTGGGAACGCATCACGAGAAAATCACTGGACAGATTTTGATGAAATGTGGTGCGATCATAGCTGGTTATCCTTTTCAACATATAGAATTTTTTTACCGTGGGAAAATATCTCATTTCTGAGACTGCTACAAAAAACAAAACCGTTAATACCGTTTGTAATCCTCATAAAATTCACCCCGATACAATTGTAAGGACGTTGAAATACTAAGTTAAAAAATTCCACATATTTTTTAAGCAAAAATAAAATGAAGACATTATTTCCCTGGTTCTAAGACTTTCGAAAATATCAAACAGCTGTCATGTACTAGAAATTGTATGAAAATTATAATTTAAGATAATTTTTGCTTTTAACTCCTAATAAAGTTGGGTAACGTTACCGTCCGTCACAGCTTGTTCATCAAATTAATTAATGCGATGACAGGTTGTACTACTGAGAAATATAAAGCTGGAGTTGCACCATCAAAAAGACATTCATGCTATATCTAACTTTTTAATAGACTTTTAATCGATTTAAAAAAGGAAGTACTCTGAATACTTTGTTAGATTTACGCGACATTGACATTTTAAATAAAATCTTTTCTGATTTTTTCGCGTATTCCCTCCAGATCCCCTCTTCTAGAGGTCTCTCTCGTGACCATGACTGCTGTAAAGCATTCTAATCGTCGCAAACCAAAAATCTAAATAAATCCGCGAAAAAATCGGAAAAGATAGTTTTGATTTATGTTTTTTGTACAGTACCTACGCTATATTTTCTCAAATTATTAGGTATATCTTTATTCATATATGAACTGTAACTCAAGAGTGACTAATCTCTACGAAGCCCTTTCTTTCTTGCTCCTGACCTCTCTCTCTTTAAATGTTATTATTTCACCTCTTAGAACAGGTAAAATAAATGAATTTAAAAAAATATCCTAGCTTCGATTATCGTGTCATGTCATGTCATGTGCGTGATGCTTTCACGGTTCGCTAGCAGTCTGTAATAAAGAAAATGACGGTGAAATCCTGTTTTGCTTAATATCTTTTATCGTGTCAAATCCACATATTATGTAGTTTAGTGTGACACCAGCCTTATAAATAAAATTGTAAGGCTATAAGATTACCATGACAGCCTTTATTAATACTTTATTCACTTGTAGACGCTTTGTTTAATGATTAACCTAATTTGGTTGAATAACGCTGAAAAGAATGCAATATTCGTTTATTTCATGAATATTTTATGTAATCTAAGATTATTTTCTTTTAAAATGTAAACAATACTTTTGTTTGTTCTAATATATTATAAAAACTTAAATCCAACTTGGAGTATATATTGATATAATGTTTGATACTCTTTCAAACAAAAAATAATCCTAATAATATTATAAATATACAAGGTCATTTTTAATTTACTGAAAACCTTCAGTAAATTAAAAATGACCCTGTACATGTGTCTGGATGTATAGATGTTTAGATGTTTGTTACACTTTTACCCAAAAACTACTGAATGGATTTTAATGAAACTTTACAATAATATAGCAGATACATCAGAATAACAAATAGGCTATTTTTTATATCGGCAAAATTTACGGTTTCCGTGGGATAGTTTTTGTTTTTCGATAGTTGTAAATAAAAACGCCATTTAAATTATAATTTCTGATACATCATCATGATTTTAAGGAACACGTTTTTAGACAAAGAGAATACATTGGATTACAGATTTTCTTCTTTAAAATTACTGTACCGATTGAAATTAAACTTAGCGTCGACGTGCTATGGCCTGTTCTCCATTGTATCGACCGTTCTCAGCAGAGGCAAGATCAGTTTGAAATTGAATTAAATTCTAAAAAATAATTTTTGAGCTTCTTTTACCAAATATTCAATCTACCTACATCTTTATATATATAATTCTTCTGTGAGTGTGTATGTCACTGAACTTCTCTCAAACGACTGGACCGATTTTGATGAAATTTTTTGTGTGTGTTCAAGGGGATCTGGGAATGGTTTAGATTCACAATTTTGTCCAAAAAGTTTGAAATTTTCAAATTAAAGACGTGTAGACAGGACAACGTCTGTCGGGTCCGCTAGTATATTATAGTGAGATAATTTTTTGGTGACTGGGTCGTGTTTTAACAAACATATTAACATATGTTTTATAATTTAAAAAATATAGGTATTTCGCCTAGAAAAGGAGTGAGGGCTCCACCACATTCACCGGGATTTTAGACTATTATATTTTTTGCAATTAACTTTCAAATTCGACCCGTATATATATATATATATATATATATATATATATATATATATATATATATATATATATATATATATATAACGTCTCCCTACGACTAAGTTAACGAGGTTTTAGAGTTCAGTAAATTACGGCAGTCATATAACTAAGAGGATGATTAAACTTTTGTATATATCATATTATTTAAAAAAAATCTTTTAAACAATGTAATACCTTTAAAAAATCACATAGAGTACATATTACAAATTTCTTGTGTGATGTAATTTTATGTGGAAAAAGAATTGAAAAACGTGTTATTCTATTTATCTTTATGTAATTAACTAGCGAAAGTGAAAAACAAAAACAAATGTATCCCACGGGAAACGTGCATTTTTCTGGGATGATATGAAGCGTATAGTCTTCCTCAATAAACGAGCTATGTAGTGCAAAAATAATTTTATAAATCGTATTAGCAACTGCTAACGCGCTAATCTCAGGAGCTCCTTGAAACAAACGAACTCTGCTTCTTTATAATATTAAGTATAGATTTATTGATTTGTATATGTACTAGCATTGCCCGCGGCTCCGTTCCCGTTCAGATGACCAAAACCCAAATTCTTAGATTTTAGATATTAGTATACTCTCACAATGCAGTTTTTGTATTTTTTCTCAGAAATGAGATATTTTCCCGCGGTAAAAAGTATCCTATATGTTGACCCGGATAACCAGCTATCACCATACCAAATTTCATCAAAATCCCTTGAGTGGTTTTTCTGTGATGCGGTAACAAACAGACAGACAGACAGACAGACAAAAATTCTAAAAACTATAGATACTGCCTCTGTACCACTCGCGTAGTTTTTTTATGTATAATTTCTCGCAGAGGGTTAGATTCACCGTCGTAACTTTAAATCAAATTCGATTTCGCAAAGTAAAGTTTTCATTCCGACTTACTTTCAATAATTTTGATATCTTAGTCGTATATATATATTATATATTTCTAAGATAAACAATCTGAATAAATTTAAATGATTTTTCTATCATTGTTTGCTCTATACTAATATTATAAAGAGGTGAAGTTTATGAGTTTGTGAGTTAGTGACGTTGTATGGGGTAATCTCTGGATCTATTGAACCGATTTATATGATACTTTTTATCTCGGAAATCATCCCTTAAAGAGGTGAAAATGGGGATGAAAGTCTACATATTGAATCAACCTAGTATTAATATATGCTAGTTTGTAACTTATTCGGACAGCCATTAAATAGTTTCCTTTGATTCCAAAGTGGCCAATAATAACTACTAAGTCTTTACTAAGCAAAATACGGTTTTCAATTCAATTATTTTGTTAATGTCTTCCAAGTATGCCTACTTTACCAATGTCACGTAAAATGGAGAAGACATAAAGAAGATTGATGGGGAAAAGAAAATTGTCAAACTATATCTATACATATAATAAAATTGTAACTAAGTCGAATCTGTACATAAAATATTTTTTGGAAAATCTAATTGAAAAGGACATAATTATCGATACAGAGTCCAAATCGATAGTTTTTAGAATTTTTGTCTATCTGTTACCGCATCACGAGAAAACCACTGGACAGATTTTAATGAAATTTGGTATGATGATAGCTGGATATCCGGGTCAAAATATAGGATACTTTTTACCGCGGGAAAATATCTCATTTCTGAGATAAAATACAAAAACTGCATTGTAGGAGTATGCTAATATGTAAAACCTAAGAATTTGGTTTTTAGTCATCTGAACGCGGGCGGAGCTGCGGGCAATGCTAGTTAAATTATAATGTGTAAAAAAGACAGTAATAAATACTCTTAAAAAATTACGGTTTTCTAAAGTAAGCGTAAACAAGATATGAGACATTTCTTTTGCTAGAACTTTGTAAAGTGTAAGTGCGATCTATAAATCTCGCCTGCAGAGTAGTAACGTGATGTTAGTTCAGAGATCAGCGCTTTCAAACATGCTGCTTATTCCTTTGGTACATTGAATGAGATACTTAGAATTTTTGGTCTCATACTGAAAGTTTCTTAATGAGTTACTTTTTTATAATAATTTCATTTCTAAACATAGAAATAATATCTACCATTATGGTTTCATAAAGTTAATAGTTATAAAATACCACTTTTTCGTTGTAACATTAATATTTTCTATAACACTTTGTTAGATTTACGCAAATATTTGACATTTTAAATAAAACTATCTTTTCGGATTTTTTGGCGGATTTATTTTGTTTTTTTTTTGTTCCCGACGTTTCGAATGCTTTACAGCAAACACGGTCACGGGAGAAACTAAGGTTTTAGACGTCTTAAAGGCGTACTAGAAAACGTAATAGACAGACAGACAGAGTTACTTTCACATTTATAATATTAGTATGGGTATCACGGTGTATGTAGAATGGCATCTATTTAAGTTGAGCACGAAAGTTTGGTTAGATAATTCTAGCGTAAGCCAAAAATGAATTTAGATCAACGATCCTCTTATGTGCTGTTAAAACATTGTCATAGTCATACCAGCGTCATTAACATAGCCATAATATGTTTTGCAATTTGATCATAAAGTGATCGCGATAACGACTCGTCGTAAAGTTATAAGTCATATATTACGAAATAACTTCCTCATGAATTTATTTCTTGTTAACCGACTTCAAATAAAGAGGAATGTTTAGAAACTTTAACTTAAGTAACGCAACGTAAAATAACTTTAACTGAAAGCTTGCATTTGTTTTATCATTACACTTCATTTTCGTATACTGATTCCTCCGCCCTTAGATTACCTGGAGAAGATCGTTTCCAGCGATAAGGCCGCTACTGTGCATCTCTTTTTTAATAACGACACGTTTGGCTCAGTTTGTAGTGACCCTACTTGCTGTACTAGCGGTTGCGGGCTCGAGTCCCGTTGGGGGCATTAATTTGTGTTATGAGCACGAATGTTTGTACTTCTGTCGTGGGTGTTTATATTTATAATATGTAACTATTTTAAGTTATATATGTATAGTGTATCAACTATCTGGTATCCATAACACAAGCCTTCTAGCTTACCATGGAGCTAGATGGTTCTGTATGTTAATGTCCCATTATATTTATTTAATGTTAAATATACGTATTTCTTGTGAGGTGCGAAATGAAATATCTATCTATCAAATTCCTAATATAATTTATGCGAGAGTTCGTATCTGTGTGTGTGTATGTACATATGGATATTACTTCTTACGCTGAAATGGCTGGTTAGATTTTAATGAAATTTAATATACAGATATGCTATGACATAGAATAATAAATAAGCTACGTACTGGAAGTAACTAAATTTGCTAAAAGGTTATGTTGTCTGAATTTCCATACTAATATTATAATTGTGAAAGTTCGTTTGTATGTCCTTCTTTCACGTCAAAACAGAGTAACGGATTGGCGTAATTTTTTTCCCGGGGGAGATTACCTCATTCCCACGGGAAAATACGTTATACAACCCAAAAAATATTTACGATCAGAATTACTTGAAACTTGCTCTTCAATACAATTAAATAAATAAGTTTTTTATCATTTTACTAAATTCATCCCATAATGGGGCATAATAGGGGATGAAAGTTTGTATGAAACCTACGTTTTTACAAATATTTTGTAGTATTAGCGCGAGCGAAGCCGCAGGTTCTGCTAGTAATATCATAAATACAAAAGCCACCTATAGAAGCGAGAGTGAATCAATATTAATCATTTTTAATAGTAGTTCCATTATTTATCTTTTATTCCATTATTTATCTTGTATTCCGCTGTTTTCTATACAAAAAAAGTGTAACAAACCAAATTACATTTTCATCCATTTACTTGTTATACTAATGACATTATCGCATACAATAAATATAGCTGGAGAACTCATAAAACTAATGGGCGAAACATGTCGGCTAAAATCTATACAATAATCTTATAATACCAACGTACACTTAGCTTTATATAATGAAATATTTCGTTTGTATTAGGGTTTGTATACACTTGTATTGCAACATCCAATTTAAGCTACAAGTATCTAAACTCATACGTTCATCGTTTGAGCATAGACACCCAATTTGACCATTCAATATCTATAAATAATAACAATAATTATTTTAATAGCTAGGCACAGGCAGGCTTCTCCTCAATAAGAGAGGGGTCAGTCCATAGTCCACTACGTGGCCAAGCGCATGTTGGAAAACTTCACATGTCTTTCGAAAACTCGCTAGGTTCTCTCAGACATGCAGGTTTCCTCACGATATTTTCCTTCACCGTAAACTCCTTCACAAGTGTTATTCATATTGGAAATGATTCGCACATAAAAATATCAGACATGCGTGACCCGGCATTTGAACATGCTTCACTAGACTACCATTGCATTAATAGACAAACAAACAAACAAATAAACAAACAAACAAACAAACAAACAAACAAACAAACAAACAAACAAACAAACAAACAAAAGTAAGTAATTATGTATATAGAAACTAGTAAAGTCTTCTCAGACATATAAATTTCAATACCTAGGATGAAATAACTCTAGCTGGTGAGTCTCATATAATCAGCTGTTTATATATAGGTGGTATGCGTAAATGCATTTCCCAACATTAAAAAAAAGTGGCACCAATACGCACAATAGGTGGAAAAAAACTACTTTATGTCAAAGCAAATATATGTACCTATTTTATAATAATGTATGCAGAAAAAGTGCCAAATTAAGAAAAGAAAGCACCCTAGCTATAAAGAGGCGAATCATTGTTACTGTATAATTTAGACATTACAGGTTAAGTCATGTTCTTGCTTGAAAACTTTCTTATAAAAATTCAAATATTATAAGTTTTAATACGAGTAGATCCCCGAAGGCAAATTCTCTTGAGATATAAAACTAATTTAAGATTAACCATAAGTAGATGAACTGAAATACTCTCTGTATGCATACAATATTAGTCGAAAACTCTTGTACAAAAAAAAAATTGTATAAACTATCTACAAGCTTAATACTTAATAAAGCTACTATTTTAAATGTACTAATGTTCGCCTACTGATCGAAATTCCGTCATAATCAATAATGAAAATTTGGGATCTATTAAAACTTCTAATATTTGAATTTTTATAAGAAAGTCTTTAAAGCAAGAACAATATTAAAATAGATATTATTTAAACTATTTTAATATATATATATATATATATATATATATATATATATATATATATATATATATATATATATATATATATATATATATGTATATATATATATATATATATATATATATATATATATATATATATATATATATATATATATACAAATTTAATGATTTTTTTCTGATTGAAAATGGATACTCCATGTAAAAAAAATTACGGGACCTCAGGATCAACCTTCACACAATTTGAAATAACAAAATCAGCTCAGCACGCTACGAGAAATCGATGAACATACATAAAATTATACAGACGAACATACTCGTAGATAATACTCCACACATCAGTAAGATGGTAGGTAAGAAATATGAAACTATAGAATACGAAAATGTGAATGAAGTAAATCTATTGCTCAAAGCCTAGAAGTCGTTAGGCGAGCATTAAAGATGATTTGCGGAAACGTAAAAGAGGCGGCAGAGCGCTATGTGTAGATTCCATATTTCTATGTCCTGTAAATTATAAGCGAATTTTCTTATGCCATTATTTTTTATGAACGCTGACATTTTGCCTATTTTTCTTATAAAACTAATGTTTATAAGGAATTTATTACAAGACTTCCGCGATACCATTCAGACAAAGAGAGAATTGTAGCATTCCCAAGGAGGGTTGACGTCAGGCAGGCGGCCGGTCGTAAAACTTTTGTCAAATCCTATCAGCAGTGCAAAAGTGTACCGCACCGACCCTAAGTGATTGGGAAATGGGCAGAGAGAAGAAGAAGAATTGGTAATTCGACGTATTCCCGTTACGAGATGATAGGGGTGACTGTTTGCGATAATTTTAACCCCCATATGTATTATGCAAAAGTGAACCATTTTTGAATTATCATGTTTTTAGCATTGTTTTTTAAAAAAATAAGGAAAAATGCAACATCAAAAATTTATTAAAAAAACAGTATCAATTTAAATCTCATTTTTTCTTCTGATTTACAAAAACGATTAAACACTGGTTAGTTATCAATATTAAAACAACAATTACCGGTCCAAATTTAAAAATGTGAGACGAAAACCGACATTATTTCAATATTTTTTTGAGATTTTTTTCCACTAAAATGCTTTAAAAACAAAGAAAAAACGTTACAAAACTTGGTTTGCAGATTATTTTAAAAACATAAGCGTTTTCTTAGCTCTCCAACAAGCATAACAAGTAGGAACTTATTTCAAAGAAGCTGAAAAAAAAATGATCACCAAGGAAGCAGACGGAAATTCGCATTTGAACTAAACTTAAAGCCGCTGTTTGAATACTTATCTTGCAAATAGGTTTAATGCATACCTAAGCCAATGCAGGAAGCAATCTGGCAGGAAAGCTAAGAAAACGGTTATGATTGTTTTAATATTGATAAATTCAGACATTTTATTTTATAAAAATAATTAGAGTTCGAGCAAAAAATTTAAACCCATGAAATTTTGAACAAATTCCACATACCAAGTTTCTCGCCCAAGCGAAGCAAGGGTAAGTCGCTAATTAATAATAAAGTTACAAATCAATGTACTGAGGTTAAAAACATTTTAACTAATTCTAATTATATTACTCTATACTGTTTCTCTCTAAAATAAAAAAATACTATTGTCCTACGCATGAATCGAACCTGCTTAAATAAAATCAGAAACACTAGGCCAAATTGTCTAAAAAACATGGATTATAATAATCTCTTAACATCTTCATTCCGATGTTACGCAGGTACGTAATAAATACATGAGATAACAGTAAAAGAAAATTGTTATGGCTGCGGTGAATCTTAATGAAGCAACGCAATTTCTATTTGGTAACGCATTCTCTTTATGAAGCTTTAAATTGAATTACGTTGAGACTCAATTTTACTTATTATTATTATCAGTGGTTAAGTAATGCTAGCATTTTACTTCTTGTTAATTTTGGTTATTTTTCTTGTTTACATAGCTTATGTGAAAATTCGATTTCGTCCAACCCATTGAGAGTGCTGGGAGGTTTTTGGCAGATAGTCTTCGGAACCAAGTCATTCGCCAGAGAACTAAAGTAACCAACATCGCGTGAAGAATTTGCTCGTTGAAGTAGAAATGGGCTGGTCATATCTCCAGATGGTCTATACTGATGGTCGATGGAGCCGACACATACTAGAGTGGAGACGGCGCTTAGGAAAGTGTAGTGTAGGACAGATGACGTTAGAAGCTATTTAATTTCATACGTTTATCGTTTGAGCACGGATGCCCATTTTTACCATTCTATACTTATAATAATGATGATTAATTTAACATCCCACTTTTATAAATATGTTCGGAAAATAACACACCGCGCCATCTATTTCCATGGTAAGGTACGAGTACTTGTACTATGAACATAAGCATAAGAAGCATAAGAAACATGTCAGGATGTGGGCTGCCCAGGACCGGGGTGGTCGGGGCTCATTGGAAGAGAACGGATTGATAGCTTATGTACTTGGCTTTGAATTTTTGGACATATGCATTCCATAAGCGCACACGACGTGCGTCTCATTCAAATGCGTATTGCGGGTTGACAGCACAATCTGTTCCAGTATAGGTCAGACCTGACTTTAAATAACTAATTAGACTCACAATTAAAAATGTAGTCAGGATGAATATTGAGGAATGTCGATTCTTTTAGTAAAACTCGAATGCAAGAAAATTATTGTTTTATAATAATTCCGGACAAGTGCGAGTCGGACTCGCCCACCGAGGGCTCCGTACAAATTTGTAGGAAATCTGTTTTACTTTAATTCTCAATTTTTTTTATTTCTTGGAATTTTTCCTTTATTTGTGCTGTAAAACCTTGCTTTTTGCCAAACGTGATTCTATGTCAACGGAAACTACAATATAGCTTTTCAAACCAAAACCTATAGGGTACTTCCGGTTGACCTGGAATTGTCAATTTTGGTTAAAAGCAAGGTCTTATAGCTTCTATAAAAAAATACAAATTTAGTCGCTATGTTTTAAAAACGTATATATTACATTCATATTTTTAGATTCCTCTTTGACTATAATTGTAGGATGACATCTTGTCTAAGCCAAATATAGGTGACTAAAAAAACCGCTGCCCTAAATTTGTTTTTCGAAAACAAAATACACTAATAATGCCAAGGGCATACCAAATATGCAGTGTAAATTCGTAAAGTCTGTAAAGAGGAGAATTTATCACAGGATTGCCTTGTCAAATTGAGCTTTCGTGATTGAGAAATTGTTTTTGGTTCATGCGAATTTGTGATGTAGACTTAAATAAGGTAATTAGTTTGCAGATTAGCAAGTAACATTTTGTTAGCTTACGTATTGTAGAAAAAGGTTAATTTTTTATATAAGTTGGCATATCAGTTTGGACATTATACGGAACATTTTCCGGGGCAGAGGCTGACTGCTACCGGACGCGTCCCCCGGGTGGCGGATAGGGGAACACCACTCGCGACTGTCTGGACCCGACAGGAGCTTGTGGTACCGGAGCAATCCGGCGCGGACCAACAGCCAGGATGGGAGGGGGGAGCGGCGTCAGGAGGGCGCCGTCTCCTTCTTGGAGGTAGCGCGGTGTCTCCGGCCGTTTCGCGGTAGGAGGCGCTGCGCGGGCCGCGCTGCCGGGGCTAGCCCGTCGGGGCGGCGGCTGGAGCGGGGCCAGTTCTGTTCCTGCGTCTGGCGTGGGGTGTCGGCAGCCATCTTGGTCCGGAGGTGGGCCGACGGTAGGGGGGCCGCGGGGGAAGAGGAGTGTCGGTATTGCGATGCGCCGCTCGTCCCTATCTCCCGCGGCCTAGCGGGGCCGCCACCGTTTGATGGCGGACGCGGTGGGGCTGCAGGGGAAGAGGAGTGTCGGTGTTGCGTTGCCGCTCTCCCTGTCCTCTGCAGCCGTTTGGAGGTGGCCCACTTCGGTGGGCGGTGGTTGGGGTTTAATGGGGCTGCTCCGGGTACCTCTCTGGCATAGCAGAGTTGACTGTGGAGCAGCCCCATTGGTTTGGTGGTCTGCCTAGCGTTTAGGCAGACCTGCCGCCGGGGCGCCGTAGTAGTTATGCGCAAGCGATCCTGCGGCGTCCCACTAAGGCGGGGGGAAGGGATGTCGGGTTTTAGTGGGTAGTACCGGCTCTTCTAGCCGTTGAGCCCCACATAACCACCTGGGGGATCAGGTGGTATGCGTAAATGCATTTCCCGACAATAAAAAAAAAAAAAAAAAAAAAAAATTATACGGAACATTTGACGTTTTTAATAAATGTATCTTTTAAGATTTTTTTCGCGAATTTATTTTCATTTTTAGTTCCCACATCACATCACATTTGAAATGCTTTACAACAATCATGGCCACGGGAGTCTCTCCCATTACAGACTATTTGTTTAATAAAACGTCAAAATATATTCGCGAAAATCTAACAAAGTACTATGTTTTTAATAATGTCATAGATCGTATTCTCGAGTAAATAAAATATATACAGTAATAACGTAATATTCCAATAGAATTCAAAATGTATTCCCAAAGCATCTAACATTTTTCAATATGTGAATGTAAAGCAATGCTCGAGGAAACCTTAAACGAGGCATTTCCGTACGTGCGACTGAAGACCAGTTACTTGAATATTTGCATTTTGCGCCATTCAAATTCTGAAGTCTTAAAACTGAATTCATTTTGTTACATACGTGACGCCCCTTTGTCATAGCAACGACTTTGTTGGAGACTACGCGCTTGTTGAACAAACTCACAGATTATGTTTTGAAACAGAGGAAATGCGTGGAAATTGAATATTGTGTACTTTGGTGCCATTTTTGGTATATATTTTGGTAAATCATTGTATTATTTTATGGATAGGTGCTGTCTGTAACAACTATATAATCCTTTGAAACGTCTAAAACCTTAGTCTCCTGTGACCATGATTGCTGTAAATTTTTGGGAACCAAAAATCAAAATAAATTCCCAAACAATTCCGAAAATAATTTGTTTGTTGAATTTTGTTTTTGATGATTTTTTTTGAAAATATGTTTACATTACTCTATCATCATAAATTAAGTAGTTTGTTACGGAACTCGAATCGTCGCATCAGCTTTGCTCTACAAACCTCGCGCGGCGACGACAAGACAAGGTCAGGCGCAAGTGCAAGCGCAGCAGCCACCTACATTTCATCAATGCCAAAGTCACAACTTCCTACAATAATGTAGTATAAAAGGCATTACTTGGCTGCATCTTCACTGATTTGATCTAACATTGATCGACAGTCATTTTAGTAGTAAGAAATTTTAGTTAATAAATTAATTTTATGTTAATTTGCATTTCTTTGCATTCCCTGGCTGCCTCCAAAAACATAACTAGTTTGTATATGTGTGTGTATGTTTGTTACTTTTTCACACTGAAACGGCTGTACGGATTTGGATGAAACTTAGCACGCAGATAGACTATGACCTGGAATAGTACATAGGCTTTAGGCATTAGACACCTAGGAATGCACTCGAGCGAAGCGCAAGCCGCGGTTAAAAACTAATATGCAAGAGTTTTTATATAGTTACTAAGCTTGAATTGCTTAGCTCTCCATCCAGCCATATACGTTAATCCAAGTGAGATGCTTTTAACTGAATATAAATAGGCAAAGCCAAAACAGTTTAGTAACTTTTTCTCCTGTTTAACAATTAATTTTCATTTTTTTTTGTATATATTCACAAGATTTAGTGTTATCAATAAAAAATAGTTAGCATCATTTTTTTGTATAGATTTGTAGAGACAAAAAAAATTCTGTACATTTTTTTTCTCCATTCGTAAATTGATTTAGATTATTTTTTTTGCTTACCTTACCCATTGAAGAGCTTTATTTACTAACATTAAATTTAAATTTTCAAAATGTATAAAGTGACGATTCAAAGGTTCTTGTGAAAGTCTATTTGGATAGAGTATATTTTGATTTGATTTAGTATTATCATTAAAAACAATTGAGCAAACTATTAAACAATAAATCAGGAAGATATTAAATGTATAAGCGAGAATTTCAACAGCTTTATATCAGTTATAACTTTAAAGCTTTTAATTCTTTAAAGTTTTGTGTACAAAAACATTCAACACTAATCACGTATTTCTCATTTAAGTACAAGAAATTACAGAAATTGAAGACATGTACACAAATTACAAATTTTAACGGCTTTGTGAATGATTTTGCTTTGTTTCATACTTTAGAACTCTTTATAGGGAGTCATAAAAATAACACTTCATATCTAACGGTATATTTAAGATTTAGTTTTACTGTTCACTGGTTATTGCCTGTGGCTTCTACGTTTTCTAATTAGTCCATAATAACAAAATATGACCTGAGCTTTTTAAGATTTGCCCATTTATTTGACTTTTTAAATTAAAAGTAATGTTTTAAAGGTATCATTTAACTAACAAGGTTACTTTAATATCAATTTATTTTATAAAAATATGATGACTTCACCCTTAGAGCTGAACTTTTTTCTAATTTATAAAAGAATAATAAAGATTTTTGAAAATCGGCTGTCTATTATAAATTAAGTGCGTGTAATATACACAACTTTTTTTTCTTAAAGTGCAATATTTCTTGAATGTGGTGCGAATTGTATAGAAAATTCATTATCATGATGTCCACCTGGTAAGTTTTGATCACGGTGGTCAATCACTGAGACTAACCAACTGCGCAGATATTGCACAAGTATGCAGACAGACACAAATGCACTCTCTATTCCTTTTCACTCTCAAAGTCCGATGGGACGATACTCCGACTCGATCGGTGAGAGTTAAGGTACAGAGTACGACTTTACGTGTTCTCTTCTATTAATATTTTGACAGAAAAATTTAGTAATTACACTTGGCTTGACCCTCTTGACCCAAACCCAGGACTTTCGGATCTACAACAGTACGCGCTAGCCACGGCCACCCCATTGATAGAGACAGACCCCATTATTATGTTTATCATTTACAATATTGAAAGTTCATAATTTTAATACTAGATAACCACTCATCCACAGCCGTAAAAAACATTTTAAATTAAAAAAATCTTCAGAAATAACTTTGTTTTAAATGTCAATTTGAAAACTCTGATTAAACGGAAGGAACAAAAGACCATAATCATAACGCCATTTTAAATTTAAACAGTTGTCATCTTTAAAAACATCCAGAAAAATTATTCTAAGTTCGGTAAAACAAGAAACTCCTGCATCCGGCGAATATATTTTTTAAAACCTTTAAAAATAAATTATTCACAAAACCAAACTTTCAACATTATTTCAGGCTCTTAAGGAGTTTGAATTTCCATAATGTAATTATCATATTCTAAAGCTGTCGATTCTTCATTAAGTTTCAATTATATCTTTCTATAAACGTTGGGTAAGTTCATAATAACTGGCTCAAATTCTAAGTAAATATTATAAGGAATTATTTACTTAGAATAACTATAACGCGACGCCATTTAGTATTAAAATTTATAATACTAAACAACCTCGTACTCCTACATCGACGTAAAGCTTAGCATTATAAAACTACAACTAAACGTCAATTTTATAAAAAATTTGTTATATTATTATTATTTATATTTACACTAATATTATAAAGAGGCAGAGTTTGTTTGTTTGATTAAACGTGCTAATCTCAGGAACTACTAATCCGAAATGAAAAATTCTTTTTGCATTAGATAGCCGGTTTATTGAGGAAGGCTATAGACTATATATCAGACAGGAAAAATTTACTTTTCCTGTGGGGTATAGTTGTTTAGAACGAACCCGAAGCGAAGCGAGGATGAGTCGCCAGTCTGTAATATTTAAGAAAAAACAAACTGTCGTTTTGAGAAGCAATCTCAATAAGCCAAATATTATAGACATGGATTTTCTTATCTATACTATAAATCCTATAAATTTGAAAAGCTCAGTTTATAAAAGCGGAATAATCTATTTATATATTACCTTCAAATACAAAATAAGCCAAATCTAAAAAGTTTTATAACTCCTTATGATATTCAATAATTCAGAACATGCATTCATTCACGTTTGCATTTAGAATGTGATAATTAGTGATAAGAGCTTTCAACGACATAATAACTTGAAATAAATAACCTTTAATATTCCTTTTATTAATGACTGAAATTATTTTTTATTTTATGCATCTTATTTTATAGAGAAAATAAACTAATACAAAATCAAATTTATTATATAAAAATATTAAAATAACTATAATATTATATTTTTTTTATTATAAAATAATTATAATAGTCGTGGTTTAATATATAGGCTAGTAATATATATATATATATATATATATATATATATATATATATATATATATATATATATATATATATATATATATATATATATATATATATAAGCACGTTCCTAATTAAAAAAAAACATACTTGTATACTAAATTTATGCCCTAATTAGCTCTTTTAGGTTTTTTTATTTTACATAAGAAACTCTTAAGCAATATTTCATGCATCTAGATGTCATAATTTTATTAAAAGATTATTATATAGAAATAAATTTTATTTAATTGCTCTATTAATTATTCTATTATCTATAATATTTATAGAATGGAGAAAATAAACTTTAAATTTAATCAAACCCAACAATTTATTACATTACACAATTTATATGATATATTAAAAGCTTGTTACCATGGAAATGATATATCGCCATTTTGTAATTCCCGCCATATTGAATTAAAAATGGAGGCATTTAGATAATCATGCATTGTATCGGGAATCAAATTAGTATGCCGCAGCTTAATCGGACACTGGGAAGTCAAATTTTACTTGCAAGATTCCATTACACAGACTCGGACAGGTGAAACTAAATAAAAGCTGGTAGAAAGCAGTTAAGCTTTTATGTCTTAGTTCTTATAGAATTTTTACTCCTAAATGTATGCAATGCTTCAAATTGTGCTAAAATTGAAAATAAAAAATATATCATGACAGCCATGTTGAGCAAAACATATTAGGATACGAGTAGAGACATTTCCATTGTAGTATCGAAACAGTCGCAGTAATTTAGGAATCCTTTTAAATTGAACGTTGAAAGATAAACGCAATCTTATCACGAAGTCCCAAAGTAACGAGCCATTTGTTCTCTTTCCTAGAAAAGAATTTCGAAACTAGAATAAGCCTATACAACAGAAACCTTTTATATGCCAATTGTTTTTTTTTTTCGTTTTACAGAATTTTTAAAGAAAATGTGCTTTTGAAGATAATATTTTGTACACACTGGGAGGTGGCCCACTTCGGTGGGCGGAGTACCATGCGGGTACTTCTCTAACATCAGAGGGGACCGTGGGATCAACCCTTTGATTGTGTGGTCTGCTTCAGCAGAGCTGCCTTCGGGGCGTGGTGGTTAAGTACGTAAGCGATCTTTCGACGCACCCCATCAAGACGGAGGAAGTTCAAAATATATGGTTTTATGATATTTTTCCTCAAAACATCTAAAATTAGAAATAAATCAGTTTGCAAAATCGACTTCGCTTGTACTTAAAAATGATAATGTATCTATCTCGATCTTTATATTTCTATTTAAGAACCAAGAAAAATGATGAAGCGTTTTATAGCCACGTTTTATCGCCTACCTATAAAGACTTTAAAACCTGGGCTTTGATTGCATTGCAGTGACATTTCAAATTTACGATACAAAGTGACTGAAATGAAATTGACTTATCTTGTTGTCCAGATTTTAGTATGTAACGATATTGTTTCGTAATTGTGAATGTAGTCGACGCTTTTACGATAAAATAGTACTTACAACTGACTCTTTATCTATACATATAATAAAATTCTAACTGAGTCGAATCTTAAATAAATAAAACTATCTTTTCGGATTTTTTCGCAGATTTATTTGGATTTTTGAAAAATTATAAAAATGTTTAAGGTTCTGAAATATTGTAAGGTGCTTGGTATAATTTTTCATTTTGTTAATTGTGGGTAGGCTGTCTGTAACAACTATTCCTTCGAGACATGTAACACCTCAGCCTCTTTCGTGACCATGATTGCTGTAAAGCATTCGAAACGTCGGGAACCAAAAATCCAAATAGATCCGCGAAAAATCCGAAAAGATAGTTTTATTTTATTGAAAATGTCAAATATTCGCGTAAATCTAAGAAAGTATTATGAGTCGAATCTGTACATTTAATATTTTTTGGAAAATCTTATTGTAATGGTCATTATTATTAATACAGAGGCTGAATCTATAGTTTTTATATTTTTGTCTGTCTGCCTGTCTGTGACCGCATCACGAGAAAACCACTGGACAGATTTTGATGAAATTTGGTATGATAATAGCTGGTAACTCGGGTCAATATGTAGGATATATGAATAGGCAGAAACAAAACAGTTAGCACCTTTTTTCCTCTGGCTGTCATCCCATTTTCTTTTGTTTAGTAGCTTTTGACGAGTTTTACTGTTATCAATAAAAAAAATGTGGAAACAGATTTTTTATAGATAGGTAAAATTTATTCATATATTATCTTTTTCTCAAATGTCCAATATGATTATGATTGGATTTCGGTTTCTGGGCGAATAATAGTAATCATAATTATTCTCGAGATAGTGGCAGGAAAGGGACAGAGCATTTTCCAAAATAAATTTTGAAACTATAGGAAATTTCATACATAGACAGTGTTCAATATTTATTTATACATAAAAAGCGTCAGTTTTTTGAGTGGACAGTATTTCAATAGGATAACTCTCGCATCTGTCAGGTGCATCCCTAGATTTCTAAAAGTGTCTAGGTTTCAGCGTGAATGAGTAACAAACATATACATGCACACATAAAAACTTTCACATAATTGTAGTCCGACTGAATAAAAGATCGTACTTAAAGCAAAGAAAATAGTACTTACGTAACTTAAGTACTAAGTGGTTCAGCCATTTCCGCCGCGGCTTCGACCGGAAACCAGCGTCAAACTATTATTAGGTCTTTTACCATCACTCCGGCTAATTCTAGATACCTCGATAAAAGCAGGAAAGTCTATGGCTGGATGGAACACTTGACAGTATTTAATAAGTATGCCAATATGTTTTATCTGAAAATTATTCGTAAAACTTCATTACATCGAGATACTTTATTTATTATATTTTCTAGGAATTTTATATAAGAATCCATTATAGCATATAATATTAGCTAAAAAGTTAAAATTTTGCAAAATAATTAAAGTTTTAGTGTCGTGTCTCGTATCGTCGCCATAAAAGAAAGATCTAAACTGCTAAACCGCCAGTTTAAAGTGGAGCACTGCGCTATAAATGGCGAAAGTGCTTTGAAACAAGATTCCGACTCGTGGATTTTTTAGAAAAATTTCTGTACTTTTGTTTTGAGTTTTGATTTTCATAGAATTTTTTATGCCTTTTCATCTTTTAAGAGCTTGAGGATCTAAAAATATTTTCGTAGGAGATGCCTACTTTTTGTGAAGAATCTAGCTGATAAATTTTAAGTTTATAGCATTTATATTATAATACTTTGGCGACCGAGCTTCGCTCGGGGTTTTTCATAATATATATAAAAATTCTTTCAGAAAAGATACCTATACAAATAAACTTAAAAAACAAAACCTTATTTAAATGAAAAAAAAAATGATCTGAATTGTTAGAGCCGTACACGAAATAAGTTTATGTATTATATACAAGAATTGCTCGTTTAATATACCTTATAAAATTTATACATCTGAGGTTTCTTGATTATTCCCTCGTTGTGACTTTGCCTTTATATATAAGCATAATATATGTAGATTTAAGTAATTGATAAGTATATAAGTATATTCAGTTTTTAGACATAAATAG
Source organism: Brenthis hecate (assembly GCA_951806755.1). NCBI lineage: Eukaryota > Metazoa > Arthropoda > Insecta > Lepidoptera > Nymphalidae > Brenthis > Brenthis hecate. Next base: position 23,616,203 of record OX638252.1, on the reverse strand, counting down.
AATCCATAGTTCATCATCTAATATATAAAATTCTCGTGTCACAGTGTTTGTAACAAAACTCCTCCCAAACGGCTTGACCGATTCTTATGAAATTTTGTGTGTATATTCAATAGATCTGAGAATAGTACGTAAACTATCTTTCATACCCCTATAAGGGTGGTCCACCCCAAAAAAAAATCTTTTAATTTTTCAGAAAAAAAATTATTAGATTTTTTTATGCTTCGGCATTAAAAATACATTACTCGTACAAGCCTAAATTTCCACCAGGGAGTCGTCCCTAGCGGAGTGAGGGTGAGTCGCTAGTAATATTATAATATCAACATGGAATATATATATATATATATATATATATATTATATATATATATATATATATATATATATATATATATATATATATATATATATTATAACATACAACTAATTTAGTTTTCTAAAGGCACGTACCCCTCGTACGGTATGGTTTACCAAATATCTGGTCTTATACCTGACGTATAATTCCCTTAATAATTTAACATGCTCTAATAAATCGATACATGCTAGGAACAACAGTATAACTCAGATTTGTACTAAATTTTGAATTTAATCTGTAAATATAAAGATAAATTTAATTTCTATATTACCTCCATTCTGAGTTACAGTATTGTTCTTTGCAGATATTGAGTAACTATTATTTAGCCTCTTCATGTCCTGATAAATTGAAATTCTATATGTTTTGTACCTACCAAATCTGGTTAGAAATGTTTGGGCTGTTATTTACATGTCTTGAGGCATACGGTTAATAGCTAACGTTTTGAATATATGATTACATAAACATTATATATAGTGAAGTGAAACGGCTTGCTTTGATTATGATATACAAGATATACTTGACATATATTACCTAGTGTATCATATAATAATCTGTATAATATAGGTATAATACTACCATAAATAGGAAAGATTTATACTTTTGTATGTTTGTAACCAATAAACTCAAAAACTACTGGACTTATTTAGATAAAATTGATAATAAGATAGTTTGAAATCCTAGAAAGGGCATAGGATATTTTTATTCTGGAAATCATCCCTTAAGGGAGTGGAAATGAGGATGAAAGTTTGTATGGGGAATCAACCTAGGAACGAACCTGCGCGAAGCGAGGGTGAGTCGCTAGTAATATTATAAGATTTGATTTTTTAAGAGAATTTTTTAAAAAGAAGTATCCCACGTTAACTTATTTATAACTTAAAAAAATATGTATGTTTGTTAAAAATTTGTTTGTTAAAGTGTGTTACCCGAGAACCGATTAATGATAAAATCAGGTAAAGGATAAAAGTCTTCAATAGCTAATAACACTCAACTAAATACTTATATACTTATCGACTAATAATAATACTTGAGTATTATTTTTAAAATATACTGACCTACAAACATATGTATGTAAATCTAAATAGAAAAAAAAACAACTCAGTACCTTTTTCGTACCATACCTTTTCGTATAAGGGTTCCATATAAATAAATAAATGTTGGGACATTAACACACAGCGCCATCTAGTTCCATGGAAAGCTACGAGGCTTGCGTTATGGATACCAGATAGTTGATACATATACACATATATAACTTTAAATACATACATATTATAAATATAAACACCCATGACTGGAGTACAAACATTCGTGTTCATCACACAAATGAATGCCCCCAGCGGGACTCGAACCCGCGACCGCTGGAACAGTAAGTAGGGTCACTACCAACTGAGCCAACCGTGTTGTCTCAAAATAATAAAAATGAAACCCTTACATCATCACTTCACTGTCTGTTTGTATATCCGTCCATCCCATTGGCTATTTTTGTCGAATCTAGATATTGCTTCACTACTTCGAAAGATTCTATCCAACACGATTTTTTGGCTTTACCCTAAATTCTATTATGTACTTTAAGTGAGTAAACTTATAAGCTCCGTATACTTTCTAGATATATTGAGCCCCTGGTCATGTTTCCATTAGACTATCCTTACCCGCAGAATTAAATTAAATCAAATTAGATTACTCCATCATATGCCTTTTATTTATTTTTGTTAGCATTTTACGTCGTCGGCTTTTTAGAATGAGACAAAAGACACTTGGAAGGTTTTAAAAAAAATTGACGTTTACATTTCAAAAGGGAATATTTTCAAAGATTTTATTTTATATGTACAGAGTATCTACGTAATATATCGTGGAGTAATCTATACATAAAATAAAATTGTAACTAAGCCGAATCTGTACACTAAATATTTTTTGGGTTTTTTTTTTGAAATAAACATTATCGATATCGATACAGAAGCCGAATCTATAGTTTTAGAATGTTTGTCTATCTGTATATCTGTCTGTTACCGTACACAGAAAAACCACTGGAGGGATTTTGATGAAATTTGGTATCGGTGATAGCTGGTTATCCAGGTCAACATATTTACACACATACATACTTTTTACCACGGGAAAATGTCTCATTTCTGCGAAAAAATTCAAAAACTGCAATGTAAAAGTATACTAATATGTAAAACCTATGAATTTGGTTTTGGAAACGCAGGCGGATCTGCGGGCAATGCTAGTTAAATCTATAATAGAACGAACGTGTGGAAAGAAGTGTGTGTGTATACATGCACGTTTTATACTTGCTGCGAGTCTTGCTACGTGTATGTTACATATATCCACTGTATAATACTATTTTCTTTTATAAGCATGTTCCATTCTTTTTACCCGACTACAGCAAGCCCAAAGAAGGGTAGTAAGTATATAGTTTTGTGATCACCTCTAAAACCATTATTTTGATATCACTCTATAACTATAACGTAACACTCGCGTTATCAAGACAAATTCAAAGACGTATGAATCGTAAGGCAGTGGTTGCCCAGTGGTAACGTGATCGCTTGGGAAACCGAGTGAAGCAGGTTCAAATCCCGGGTCTTGCACCTCTGATATTTTCATGTGCGAATCATTTCTAACATGATTACCACTTGTCTTACGGTGAAGGAAAACATCGTGAGGAAACCTGCATGTCTGAGAGAACCTAGCAAGTTTTCAAAAGACATGTGAAGTCCGCCAACCCGCACTTGGCGTGGTGGACTATGGCCTGATTCCCCTCGTACTGAAGGGAGGCCCGTGCCCAGCAGTGGGACGATAAAAAGGGCTGAATACATGAATCAAACAAATCGGTTATGCCATTTAGTAATTTCGAGGGAAAATAGGACGGGACATACAAACATACATATATATAAAACACATAACCCTCCATTGGACATCGCAGCAGTTGGCTAAAAAGGCAGAGCGACAAACAGACAACATAGTTAGTATTATTCCGTCTGTTATGGAACTCTGAACTCTGAATATATATATATATATATATATATATATATATATATATATATATATATATATATATATATATATATATATATATATATATATATATATAGTTATTTTATAGGTATAGTTTTTACGAGAAAACCATTTTTATCTTTACAGATTTATTTCTTAACATTAACAGATTAAAACTAGATTTTATTTTAAAAATAAGATGATATTTTTATTGAAAATCATGCTGCACTAATAACACACTAAGAGATTTTCCTATTATTTTACCCAAATTGTTAGTTTAATGCGAAATTTTAACGAGCTCGTCTGAATTGTTAAAAGAGACCGCGAAAACCGCAAACTTTTAAACGATATTCCTTTAAACGCAATGAAATAAAACTATTGAAATGTTAAATACAAAAAGATATTTCGTTACTTTAACACAAAAACTGCTTTGATAAAAAAAAATACTTTTTAAAATTTCTCGTTAATAAGTATGAAAATATGGAATATTTTTAAAGAATATTTAACTAAAAAAGTTATCGTACGCCCATTCTGTTATTTAAAAATTGTAATATTTATAATAATAACTAAAACAAGTATATGTGTTTGAGACATCATACTTGAGGACGTATTGAAATACGTTTTTTCTATTTTATACAAAGATTTCTTAGAAATTTACCTGAAGGTGTTAGATCGAATGTCATGAAACCTATAATACTCGTATTAGCTGTTTCGTAAAGAATACATTATGTAGTTTCATTTTAGTTAAAACTATTTTTCTGGATTTTTCGCAATTTCATTTGAAGTTTTGCTCCCGACGTTTTGAATGTATTACAGCACACATGATCGCAGGATAGAGATATGTTATTGCCGTTTAAACTCTACAGTACCTAGGCGATCGAGCTTCGCTCGCAGTTTTTGGCCAAGAGTACAAATAAAAAAAATAAAAACTTGAATAAATACAAAAAAAAAAAACAAAAGTAAAAACTTTGTATCCGAGCGGGATTCGAACCCGGACACCTGTGATTGTCAATATTGTGCCTCGGCCGCTTGACCACGAAATAATACGAAAGAAAACCGCATGAAAACTCGAAAACATGCGTTTTCCCAGACATAAAACTAGTCTATATCGATTTTTCGCCCTCGAAAATTCCCACATACCAAATTTCAGCGAAATCGTTCAAACCGCTTCTAAAATCGCCGGTATAAATAAAAAAATATACAAGAATGACGTTTAAACTGTACATCCGGAAACCGCATCATTCCATTCATTAAATCTAAAGCCGGAACCGGAAGATTTGGGTACTTAAAGCGTAATTAAGTAGAGGAAAATGATCCTGCGACCTTATTATAGCTAAGAATTTCGTTACGCCAACTTTCACAGTAAGACTTTACAAATTTATGAGGTTTTTACGATAGGAGTCATAGCTTCTTGGGCTTACTATATTAAAAAGTAAAATATTTGATTGCACATACAAACTTTGCCAACTCTATTTCAGGGTATCTCGATATATTTTTCCGTAGCTCTATGATGTTGTTTTAATACATATTGGTATTACGTAATACGTATATATATATATATATATATATATATATATATATATATATATATATATATATATATATATATATATATATATAAAATATATTTCCGCAGTAAAAAGTATCCTATATGTTGACCCGGATAACCAGCTATCATCATACCATCAAAATCTGTTCAGTGGTTTTTCGTGATGCGGTCATAGACAGACAGACAGATGTCAGTTTTCTGTGTATAAATTATTTTATTATTAAGTTACAATACTGTTCTTTCAAAGGTGCCCAATTAACATATGTATATTATTCCATACATATATCCCTGTTATATCTCCATTTTATATTTGATTTAACCCATCGTAGCGATAATACTCGTTAGACACGAGATTTTTTTCATCAACGAAAGATGTGACAAGCATTTATATTAAAGAAGTACACATATTATAACAATTTACATCTTAAGTAAATGTTATTATGTTAACTGCCTCGGTGGTCTAGTGGTTAGCATGTAAGGCTGCGAATCTAGAAGTCCATGGTTCGAGTCCAGAGTCGGGCCCTAGAAAATCTCAGTAGCAGCCCGGAGTTGGGAAGTTGGCGGTGTTTCACCTCCGTGGCTCAGAGAAAGCATAAAGCCGGTCCTGCCCATGATTTCTCACTGGCCGCGTCGAATAGTCGTCTTACTGAGTATGAGAGTGACAGGAATAGAGAGTGCATGTTTTGTCTGCGCGCACACTTGTGCACTATAATATCTCCTGCGCAGTTGCCTGGCAGCGAGATTGACCGCCGTGGCCGGAACCGATCAGAAGGACATTATCATGCTATAATAGAACTATAACGTATATATTTATATATGAATGTACGTACACGTATATATACTTATGCATGTATATGTTAAAATAATGCTTAACAATGGATAAATGAAGGTTTTTTCATATTAAGTATATGTCCAAAGAGAAAATATATGTTAATTATCTTAAAACTTTTATCAACTGTGTAATTACTAAATAAACAAACAATTATTACGTAGCTCCTTTTTTATAATAACAATTTAAGCAAACAATATAAATCGACCAAAATTTTCAGACTAAATGACGCGTGTAACTGGCTCTAAGCGTTATCTGCCAAATTAATTTTTAAATAAGACAAATTTAAAGCTTCACATAAATGGCTAAAGGGAAATCAAACAGCCTTTTCATTTGATCTAGATTGTTTATTTATGTATGGGTCAATCTATTGCCAGCAAAATAACGTTTAACATCATAGAAACATCTTAGAAGCTCTAAAGTATTCATAACACATAAACCGGTCCCGCATATTGATATAAGATTATGAGACATTCGTGCAACATTTCTAGTACATAAAAGATTAACTGTAAAAGTTTACACAAAATCATAAACTGCAATTTATGGCTACTATAAGATATAAAGCAATAATTTAAAATTCAATGTCTCAACATAAAGTTTTAATAATGCTAGTTTTATTGTGAATAAATGCAGTTTTGTTATTTTTCTTAATTTTTCTCTTCATCGCTCAGTTTTTGAAGGAGGTTCGTCGGAAAACTTATTTGTTTTAGGACATAAGCTATTTTTATTTTAAACACTCTAACACTTTCAGAACGTGACAAAATTCGTACACTGGCTTGCACGGAAAATAATTGCTTCGTTGGGCTATTAGCTGATATGTACAAAGAAAAGTCCTTTTTTTGTTTAATCTGGGAGTCCCTACCAGCCGCTAACGGGCAGGGGACTGTGAGAAAGTAAAGTTCCGGGTGATGCCAATTACAGTCGTGGGATTTATCCGTCAATAAATATAATTTCTCAGTAACCGCTCGGAATTGGGAAGTCAGCGGTATTTGTATTCCGGTGCCTTGAAGACCACATATAGCCGCAGGTCCTTCGCCTGGTCTTACACCGTTTACGTCGAAGTATCGTCCCATTGGGCTTAAAGAGTCAGGAATAGAGAGTGATCTTCTGTCTGTGCACCCAACTGTAACACTTCATGCACAGCTTGCTGGTCTAAGTGAGGACGAAATCGGTCAGGATTAATCGATTTGACGACACGTTTGGCTCAGTTTGTACTTACTATGCCAGTGGTCACGGGTTCGAGTCCCGCTGGGGATATTCGTTTGTGTGATGAGCATGAATGTTTGTACTCTAGTCATGAGCATTTATATTTATAATATTATAATATGTATGTATTTAAAGTTATATATGTGTAATGTATCAACTATCTGGTTTCCATAACACAAGCCTTGCAGCTTACCATGGAACTAGATGGTGCTGTGTGTTAATGCCCCACCATATTTATAATAGAATGACAATATTTATTATTTTTTCCAACTTCTACCGCTGAAATAAATAGTGTTTTTTAAAAAGTATGATATTTTGACGCTGAATAATATAAATAGGTACCTATTTTGAATTTAGTTGCTTTGATTTTAATAAAAATAGTATGAAGCGTTTTTCTTAAAAATACCATCATAGCTTATTTTCAAGAACATAATTTAAAAGCTCATTATAAAGTTAATATGCAAAGAAAATTACTTTGTAGTTCTGCATGAAGTATCCAACAGTTAGTACTATTTAACTTTTAGAGATGCAGTGTTTAAGCACTCCTTAACTTTTATGTCTCATTTCGTTACTGACACTTGATATTTTAGTTGCTTCGTAAACGGTTTGAAGTAAGGAAAATTTTTATGCATTACTAATATTTATATTATCTTATCTATACATTTCCTTTGATTAGTGTAAATCAAATATCTGCGTGTTTGTTCGTGCAGTTAGAGAGTCTAAACTATGTGACAGATTTTGATAAGGTTTTCGCTATCATTTAGATAATTTTGCAAAATATATTTAAGAATATTTAATTTTACGAGTACATAATACATACAAATTTGATTTATAGAAAGTAGTAAATAAAGAAAAGTCGATGATTTGTAATCGAGTTTGTAGACAGGAATAGAGAGTGCACGTTGTGTCTGCGCGTACACTTGTGCACTATAATATCTCCTGCGCAATTGGCTAGTCTCAATGAGATTGGCCGCCGTAGCCGGAATCGGCTAGGAAAACATGATTATAATTTTGTGGTAACTATAATCATCAAATACATTGACAAATATAATAGTTCAATAGATACTACCACTAAAGCCACTAAAACTTAATTGTAAAATTTAAATACACTAATATCAAGCTCTTATTTTTTAAATACAATATTTCTTTACAAAAAGCTATGAATGTTTAATGTAGACAAAATTAATTAAGATTTATCTAATCTAGAAGTGACATCTAAAACATATAATAAAACTAGCATTGCCCGCGGCTTCGCCCGTGTTCAGATGACCAAAAACCAAATTCTTAGGTTTTATATATTAGTATACTCTTACATTGCAGTTTTTGTATTTTTTCTCAGAAATGAGATATTTTTCCAAAATAAAAAGTATTCTATATGTTGACCCGGATAACCAGCTATCACCATACCAAATTTCATCAAAATCCTTCCAGTGGTTTTTCTGTGATGCGGTAACAGACAGACAGACAAAAATTCTAAAAACTAGAGATTCGGCCTCTGTATCGATAATAATGGTTATTTCAATAAGATTTTCCAAAAAATATTTAATGTACAGATTCGGCTTAGTTACAATTTTATTATAATTATGCATAGATTTCATAAGTAAACAGTGTTTGTTGGATATTCGGGATCTAACAAATAAAAGACAAACATAAAATAATTCATAGTACCTACAAATTTTTCTTTAAAACATCTTTATTACTTACACATATCTTTAGCGTTTAACCAGCACAATACCTAGAAAAAAAATCTATTTAATAAACACATAATTTTAGAAAAGAGTGTAGTTTGAATGATATTGATCTATTACTATAATATTAAGATCTATAATATTATAAACACACACAATTTCACCCAAAGGCACAACACACAGTTTTAATATTAACTTCAAATTTTATTTGAAAATAACATAAGTACTATTAAAGTAAAAAAAAAAATCTTAATAAAAAAATTTTTTTTTTTAATATTACATTATTTTGTTCTAGGTATGTATCCCTTTCTGTTATATCTACATAATATGTAAGTAAACAAATAGAAGTTAAAATTAGAATGCTTAAGAAGTTAAAATCAATTAAATTAAAACACGCTAGAACCATTATTGTTTCAGATCATTTTTGTACAAAAGGTGATTTTTAAAAGAGGTATCAAAACAAAGAGTTTGCCAAAAGTTTCTTTGACGATTTTTTTTAATTTATGTTATGTTATATATCTTTATATTATATATAACATACTTTTATGGAAACATCATTTTCTTAGAGAAATGTTTAGCGCACTAACTGTAACAAAACAAAAGAATAATATTTATAATGTTCTCTCGACTGATTTTGGCTGCAGCGGCCAATACCATTGAAACTAGCCATCTGCGCAGGAGATATTATAGAGCACAAGTGTACTCGCAGACACAAGGTGCACTCTCTATTCCTGTCACTCTCATACTCCGGTGGGACGACTGCTCGACACGACCAGTGACAATTAAGAATAACATAATATATACATACATAAAAATTACTGCCTCGGCGGTGTAGTGGCTAGCATGTACGGCTGCACACCTGGAGGTCCTGGGTCCGAGTCCCGGGTCGGGCCAAGTTTAGTTATTGAGTCTTTCTGTATAGTAAGTCTCAGTAACAGCCCAGAGTTGCGAAGTTGGAGGTGTTTCACCCCCGTGCCTCGAAGAGCACGTAAAACCGTCGGTCCTGCGCCTTAATTCTCACCGGTCATGTCGAGTGGTCGTCCCACCGGAGTATGAGAGTGACAGGAATAGAGAGTGCACTTGTGTCTGCGCGTACACTTGTGCACTATAATATCTCCTGCGCAGTTGGCTAGTCTAAATGAGATTGGCCGCCGTGGCCGGAATCGGTCAGGAGAACATCATACGTAAAAATATATAATTATATATTTAAAAAAAATATTGTCATATCTAGCATTTTTAATCTATATAGCCTTAGCTAAGTTATAATATGTGACTATATTAATTGTACACTAGTCGACTTTTCTGATTTACGATTTTACTTTTTATTTTTTTATGAATAGAGGTTAAAATTGAATGAAAACGAACATGTGGTGGAGGGTACGTAGAGAGACAAAGTATAAGAGGGTTCATTGTTTATAGATAGTATATGGTGTTTTGATTTACATTCCTATGAATATTGTATTTCCTCATAAAGGGGTGTGAAGTTGTTTATATGTTTTATTCGAATAAAACGTTTAGTTTCTCTTTGAGATTTCATATGTTTTTATATCATTTATCATAACAAATATATTTTAGTACTGTTCTATTTTTTATGCAAAAAAGATAGCTTGCTAAGTTACTTATTGATGTTCCTTAGGAGTTTTATCTTAAATTTATTATCTAAAAACAATATTTACTACAATACGACGGTACGATTGGCTTAGTTTGTAGTGTGTGTGACTTGCTGTGCTAGCGGTCGCGGGTTCGAGTCCCGCTGGGAGCATTCATCTGTGTGATAAGCACGAATGTTTGTACTCCAGTCATGGGTGTTTATATTTATAATATGTATGTATTTAAAGTTATATATATGTGTAGTGTAGCAACTATCTGGTGTGCATAACACAAGCCTCGTAGCTTACCATGGAACTAGATGGCGCTGTGTGTTAATGTCGCAACATATTTATTTTATTTATTTATTTATACTTTCTTATTTTTTACCAATCAGATTCTTAAGAGTGAATTCTGGACCATATCCATTGTATTCCACAATATCTTCGCCATTCTACATCGATTTTGGCACCTTAAAAATTAAAAACAAATAAATCGACTTCCCAAAGTCAAATATCTACTTTAAAAGTCACTTTGAAGTGGATAGCACAAATGATTTTTTTCACTTTATAAAATATTTAGTTTGAATAATAAATAATCGAAGCCGCTCTTTCGCTCCGATACGCCTATCAAAAAACTTTTACTAAATAAAACTTTTATAAAAATTCGATCGCGACCTTCCCACTTTTATTATCACTAGGTTAAGTATTTAAAAAATGATCTTAATCAGAGCAGCTATTTTCATGTCTCTGCGTAAACGTAATGCAAATATTTCGGTCAAGGCAAGTCGTAAATACATATATGTGACACAAATCTCAATTATTGTCAAACGATAGATATTAAGTATTCATTTTCTAAATTTCTTCCGGAAACTTAGGTATAATAAATATATGAAAAACCTTTATATATTTACACTAATATAAAATACAACTAGCGACTCACCCTTGCTCCGCTCGGCTTCGTCCATAGGTACGTTTTAAGGATGAGTATAGATTTCTCAAATATGAGATATTTTCCTGCAGTAAAAAGTATCCTATATGTTGACCCGGATAACCTATACAGCTATCATGATACCGAATTTCATCGAAATCTGTCCAGTGGTTTTCTCGTTATGCGTTCCCAGGTAGACAGAGAAAAATCCAGGATCTACTGATCTGATTTAAAAAAATATTTTTGGATTAGATAGCCCTTTATTAAGGAAGGCTATATGCTATGAATCATATAATAATGATATATTCTATCTATTCCATACTAACCTTAAAACGTACCTAGGGACGTACCCGAGAGACGCGAATATAATATATTAAGCGTTCTTAGATTTTATTATAAAACTATTATACACATTTTACCATAAAATAGCTTAACAATTTTTAATCTAAACGGCTAAAACATGCGAAAGTTGAGCTTTTGGCAATTCATGAAATCCAAAAGTTCAGATTAGACCTAACGATGTGAGTTATGTAATTAGGACCCCATTAGCATATTTTTCATATAACGCCTCAACTTTATAGCGTTGAAAGCGATATAGCTACTTTCTTTGAAATACAAGATTTATTTTTATGGCACTCGTAATTTTTTGTAAGTAATCCACTAAGATTTACATATATTTTTTTCATATAAAATGTATGTTTGTTTTTTTATCAATTACATGAAGATCATAGGAGTTCTAAAAATAAAAAAATATGATAATAATATGATTTAAAATAATTATTAGTGGAAAAGATACTATTTCCTATAATAAACTAGCATTGCCGGCAGATCCGCCCGCGTTCAGATGACTGAAAACCAAATTCATAGCTTTTACACTTAGGCATAATACTCTTACAATGCAGTTTTTGTATTTTTTCTCAGAAATGAGGTATTTTCCCGCGGTAAAAAGTATCCTATATGTTGACTCGGATAACCAGCTATCATCATACCAAATTTCATCAAAATCTGTCAAGTGGTTTTCTCGTGATGCGGTAGCAGACAGACAGACAAAAATTCTAGAAACTATATATTCGGACTCTGTATCGATAATAATGTCTATTTCAATTAGATATTCCAAAAAAATATCTAATGTACAGATTCGACTTTGTTACAATTTTATTATATGTATAGTTTGTACAAAAATTATGAAACACTGACAGCTTACTCTCGCTTCGCTCAGATGCCCTGGATGCCTAGCAGGTCATAATTTATCTGTGTAGTAAATAACATCTGTCCATCAAATCTTTAATACCACAACGACCGCGGAGACGCCGGCGTTATAATTAACAATAGATTTCTAAGAAATCTAATTAATTTCTTAGAAATTTATCTGGAGGTGTTAAAGATGTAACAAATACACCCAAACATTCTCATTTACTTTCTATAACATTTATCAATCAATCAAGAGTTAGTGAGTCAAGGAATGATATAACAGATTTTTAGTTACAAGCTTAATTGAAATAATCAAACGTCAAACGCTTTCATTCATTAATCCCAATATTACGGGAAGCTTTCATTGTGACTTTGAAATAAGCCAAAGGAAAGAAAAGTGCTTGCGTAAAAGTCTATTCCAATAAAGTTTATTTTCAAATAAGTTTTTTCATGATGCAAGAATGACTATGAATATATCTATTGTACTAAGTACAGTGAAATCACAGATATACTAAATTATATATGTATATATTTATAAAACAATACAAGTCATGTCCGCGTAAAATTGTGGCAAGAATGCTCTTGAAATACAACGTTTTCGCGCAGAAACACCGTCCTCCCCTCCCCCTCCTCCCTCCCCCTCCCCCTCTCCCTCAATGTGACAAGGACAACACATGTACAATTTATCCTACACCAAGCCAGGGCATTTTACTAGTGTCTCTCAGTCTATAAATCTATTAGTCTGTGGTAATGGATCCATTTTTATATTCGAATTAATGGCACTATACAGGCAATATAGTCACTCCGTGAGACAAATAATTTTTATGTAAATTTTATATCTGAAAATAAGTACTATTTGTGGTTTTATACTCATGTGTATTTATATTAAACTTATGAGTATTATATACTAGCAACTCACCCTTGCTTCGCTCGGGATCAGCTCTAGAAAAACAAAAACAAATCTATCCCTCGGGAATTGTATATTTTCCGAGATAAAAAGTAGCCGTTATGTTATTCCAGACTATAATCTATCTCTGTGTCAAATTTCATCCAGATCCATTCAGCTGTTCTGGCGTAAAAGAGTAACAAACATCCACACATACTCACAAACTTTCACATTTATAATATTTATACAGATGACCATTTATAATAGGGAAAAACTCGCAGATAATATGTAATTGTAACTAGTGTACGCCCAGTGACCAATATTCGATCATAATCATCACTAAAAATTTTAAGAAAACATATTTGATGAGAATTTACAGATTTTTTATTTACAACAGCAAAGCTCGTCAAAGGCAACTTAAAAAAAAGAAAGAAAATCGATTGACAAACAAAGTAGAAAAAGGTACTGAACTCTTTTTGTCTTTATTTATATATAGATTAATTATATTACACAGAAAAGATAATATAAATATATACATAATATGTATATGTAAAAGATGTATAGTCTGCCTTAACCTCCTGCCTACCAGAGACACTTTTTTTGGAGTACGCTCTTGAAATTTTAGTATAATATCAGTAATAGGGTATTATATGCTGGAAAAATAGTAAAAAAAATCCTATATCTGGAAAAACGGTTTTCCACTATGTCCTATATGTAGGACAAAGTGACTATATTACTATGTGATTTGTGTAGGACATAGAATAGTTTATAAATATAAATTGTAATTAGAAAAGAAATAAAACACAAATACAACATATTGTAACCTTTATATTATATATAGGCATTATAAAGTTTCTGAAAAAAACAAAAAGAAAACTTCTTCTAAATAAAACTTTCAAAATTAAACATTTCTTATCATAAAAATAACTAAATATTATTATAAACTTACAAATCAGTCGCAATTAGGAATATATTTAGATATTAATCAAGTTTTATCGACACTTATACCCTTATTACTGCTCTAAGTTTTGGTGAAAATCGGAATAACAATTCCTATTTGGCGTGAAGCAGAGATTAATATCACATTTTATGCAAAATACTGTAGTTTTTTAGATGGGCAAATGTAGTATAACCTGATAAATCACCACGTCACAAACTGCGCCTTGCGGCGTAGCAAGTACCTTCAGCCCAACAGGGTTCGGTTTGTTAAGACAGTATTGGTGCATCGGACATTTTCCAGTAAACGGATTAATCATTTCGTCAATATTCTTGGGCCGGTTTTGTTCGTGACACATCTCCAAGATTCGATTAAACAGCGGCTGTATTTTCCAATTTTTTTGTATCTTCTGTTCTACTGTCACTTCAGCATCATAAACACACTTTAGCCGTCGTCTGATAAAAAAGAATCTGTTCCTTGTCATAGCTATTGCAACTATGGAAACTGTCCACTTTTCTGACCAGTACATATCAATTTGTGGATACTGCAGTACTGACATTATTATTGTTATTCCTATATTCTGAATCTAATGTATCCTTGGTCCAGGTATCTTGAAAGCCATCATTATGTTGACGATTCCTAATTGCAATCTGGTGGGTTAACAAAGGCGACGATTGCGGCTATGGAGTATCCTCGCTCAAACTACCACGTCCACAACCGCGGCCACGTCTATGTCCACGTGAAACACTGCTGCCACGTCCTTTTGAGCGGGGCCGTGATGACGTCGATGCGATATCAGAACTGCTAGAGAACGCCGGGGAAGCAGCTGCAGTAACCAATGTGTTTACCTCTTCATCTGAACTGCTTGACTCACTGATTTGATGATCATTGGCTGTTTTGGTTAAGTTCTGGCGGCACAAACTTCGAATCTTCATCTGAATCATCTCCCGAAAATTCAAACTCAGAATCGTTTAAAGCCTCCGCTATTCCATTGTCCGTTAAAACTAGAACAAACATAAGTAAGATAAAATATCTATCAATGTACTTTATATAGTACATCGGAAGTCTAAGTACTAAAACTTTTATTGCCTACATTTGTCTTCTGCAAAGGACATAAAAAAATACAATACGTTGTCTTGCATGTTTTATACAATTACGCGAAAATACAACTGCATATCATCATTTTAAACTTCCAATTACTTTACTATCGCAAGAAATCCAATAAAAATTTAGATTTACATAATATTTAAATCGATTAACTTACCTCTGCGCGCAAGCATCGACACATGTCTGTCTTCCATCGCCATTTTGAAAAAAGAGGATCACATGGGAACTGACATTTATCTCTATTTGGAAACCCAGATAGTCGATAGATGTCACCACGCAAATATTTTGGGATTACGATTTTAAAAACCGGTAGTATATTTTTTTAATTCCTATGTCCTGGCTGTAGTACAGATGTAGGCAGGAGGTTAAGATAAATCAAATATGGCCTTATCACTAGAGCCTGGATGCATTTCATATTTTTCAAGGTTTTTAGTTATTATCCCATCACTACGAAATTCAAACTATTAATTAATTATGTGTTTCTGTTTTCATGATCCTACGCCATTTTGTTTCATCGTTTGACATTTATATTTGTTAAAATAACATATAGATTTTATTTTGCCCTCCTTATTCTTAATTCTTACCATACCCTGATTCTTAAATGTTATTCCAACGACTTGTTTTTACCATTCCTTTGTCAATTTGAACTCACAATTCACACAAAGACATAAAGAAACATGTCACACACCAGAATACTTAGGGCTCGGCAAACGGCCAATTCGCATATTTAAGATGTGATTTCATATAAACATCAGCAAGTGTATTATCAGTGACGATAACAACAATTTATTGGGATTCAACAGTACAAAGGGAATAGAGACTCAAATATATCGATATCTGCAAGAAAAAATATTGTAACTCAGTTTGATAGAAATTTTAACTTTTAGTTGCAAAGATAGGTGTTATAAGTTTGAGCGTTATGTGTGTATGTATCTATCTGTGTGTCTGTCTGTGGCACCGTAACTCTTAATTGAATTATTTAAATACAATTTACAATGTTTTTATTTGCAGATGTAAACGCAGATTGACAACTAAGAATTTCTTTTTCTATATTACAATGCACCAAAATGGAAGTTGTTGAACTTTGTTGTTTAACAGTTTTCCCCTAAAGATCATGGGGCGAGAATATAATTTAGCAATTATCCGTTTACAAAATCCATCAGATTTCAATCTATGTGCTTGTCAAATAGTTTAGCGGTTAAAACATGAGAAAAAAACAGACAAACTTTCACATTTATTATAGTTATCAGTGTATATACTTACATAGTATGCACATGTGTGTGCTCACGCTGAAATTTCTGGACGGATTTGGAAGAAATCAAGTACACAGATTGACTTGGAGTAACAGGTTACTATTAGGCATCCAGGGACCCCCGACCCAAAGACCCGAGAGAAGCTAGAAAAGTCCCTTATAATTTTTAAACCTTTAAATTTGTGTATAAACTCGTAAGATTATTTGTAATATTTTAAGCAAAATATCTAAACAAATTTAAATAAATTGTTAAGTTAAATTTTTATTCTGGTAAGAAATATGTTTACAGCTAAGACAATAAATTACGTTACGCGAACTCTTTTTATTACAAGCTTTTATTTAATTTAATTCTATATTAAGTTTATATTATATAAGATATTATAATGTTTTAACAACTGTGTACCCAGAAAATAAATAAACTTGCAATGTTTGTATGTTTGTTTGTCAAATCTTGCAACTGAATTTTAAAGCTATTATCCTTAACCGATTGAGCTGAAATTTTGCATACACGTTAAGTTGGTATGACAACATATGGTTAGCTAAGTGACGTCATTCTAAATCCAATATGGCGGACTCCCAAGGACGGCGGACTTTGTTTTTTATTCACCCCCATAATATGGATATCGAATGAAGGACGCTGAGAAGAATACGAATAAGTTGACGTCGAAATACTTCTAGCGATAGCTGCTAAAAATAAAAAAAAATAATCGTAAAAAATATTTTTAAAAACAAACTTTTATTTAAATGCTCTAAAAAGAAGATAATAAACTTTAAATTAAAACAGACCCATTTATTTATTTAATTACACAATTTATATCATACAATGGCTTGTATAAAAAAATACAATTAATTTATTCTATTACTAGCGACTCACCCTTGCTTCACTCGGGTTAGCCTCTAGATAAACAAAAACAAATCTATACCACGAGAACCCAACATATTTCCGAAATAAACTTTTTATTATTGCTTATATGTCATTCTTATATATGAGCTATATTATTGTAAAGTTTCATTGATATCCATTCAGTAGTTTTTGTGTGAAAGAGTAACAAACAAACACACATCTATACATCCAGACATCCATACATCCTCACAAACTTTCACATTAATAATATTACTATAAACATTCCCTGACATAATGTGCAAATTTTTGTTCAATGTTAATGAATAAACAAAAAACACAAATGTATTGTTTGTAAATACATAATGCAAGAAATAATTTAAGAAACCACGCAAAATTGCAAAGCTTTATAGCATTACGTTATAAGAATTTCAACTTCTTCCCATTATATTCATACTTCGTTAGTCATGCTTTGTTCAGTAATTACCATATATTTGGAGGTTCAGAACAAAGTGACAAAGTTTCAATCTAGTAACAAATTTTATATGAAACAGACGATTTGATTAAAACCTGTCGTCTCATGTCAGGGTTTGAAATTAAATTTTCTTGTCACTATGGTCTCGTTGGCTTTGGATTTTTTTATCAGTAAAAGCGAGTTTGATTCCCGTTTACGGTAAATTCATACTTTGTATTATAAATGTGAAGGTAATTCTGTCTGTGACCTTGTCCATTTAAGCCGCTGATCTGATTTCGATAACGTAATCACTGATAATAGAAGAAGCCGCGGGAAAATGTTATTATACTATACATTCTTTTTTCTTCTTCATTTCGTACTAACATTATAGACGAGAAATAAGGATGAAAAAGATATAAGTCACCAAATTAATTATATTAAAATTTAATTCTAATTTAAATTGTTGCTATAATTTTACAGTTTAATCCCTCCACGATCGCGGACACGCCGGCGGGCGTGTCAGTTAACAATAGATTTCTAAGAGTTTTAATTAATTTCTTAGAAATTTACCTGGAGGTGTTAAAGATACATCATTATAAAATATATAAAAATTATTATTATCATATAAATTAATATATTTCGATATGACTATTGTTAAAGAAAAGGAGCTAGTATCATTTATGGATGCGGCTCAAGAGGAGGGTTCACTTATAGGTAGGTGTTCCACAGAAGAGCACCAAGAAAAATTTAATTAACGACTTATTTGACTAATTTACAATTAAAATTTTTAAGTATTCGCATCTCATGCTTAGTTAAAATGTTATTTTATAATGTTATTTTAACCACCGAAGTCTTATTTATATTTTCTGAACTGGCTTTTAAATCTAGATGTCGATCACAAAAGGAAGTTTTCCAGTCAAGTTATGAGTCAAAAATGTCATAGCTACATTCGTTTCTTATTGATGATGAAATTTAGTACCCAGATAGATTGACCTGAAGTAGTTAGTAATTAAGGCCAAAAGGTAACGCTGCCTGTTTATAATATTGCTCGCAACTCAACTTCGCTCGAGTACGTCCCTAGGTACGTTTTAACAGTTAGTATGGAATAGATAGACCATATTATTTAGATAGGTATGATGAGTTTTATATCTCTTACTTGAGAAACGATTGATTCCTCATGCAAACTTACCCCCCCTTTTTCATCACCTTAAAGGATGATTTAGGGGTAAAAACTATCCTATGTCCTTCCCAGGGTATCAAACTATCTCCTACCAATTTTCATCGAAATCGCTTCAACCGTTTAGTCGTGAAAAGGTAACAAACAAACATTTATAATATTAGTATAGATGATACAAAATACAGCTAAGAACGAATCTCGCTAAAGCAAGGTTCTTTCTAACAGAAATTATTACTTAAACATTATCAAAAGCTCTCTGATATTAGTAACAATTACTTAAAATGCTTAAAAAATTTCACAACTAGATAATTTGATAAAATTGGATTAAAATCTTTACAGAGGGTAAAAGCGTGTACCCACATATATTTTCTAATCAACTGGCGTCTAAGGGCTTGTTCCTTTCAGGAGCGTACAGAAAAGGTGTCAGGGTCGCGATTAATATTTTAGAAGCGCGTGTTCGGGGTTTTATTTGTTGAATTATTTTGGACCATTTTAATGGAGTATTGTATTTGCTTGTAATGTAATATACAATTCTTTTGTTGTTAGTTAAATAATGAAAACTTTTTGCTATTGTGTATTTTTTTCATACTTTATGTCTCTATTTTCGCTTGGACTGGCGAATTTGTTCATATCATACATGATTGATTGATGATGATGAAGTTAATAAATTATATGCTACTAGCAGAACCCGCGGCTTCGCTCGCGCTAAAACTACAAAAAAATCTCAAAGGGCAGGTTTCATGTATGAAAATTTTATCCCCTATTTTACCCTCTTAAAGGATAAATTTTGAAAAATTCTAAAACACGTATTTACTTAATTGTATTGAAGAGCATTAATTCCAAGTTTCAAGTAGTTCTGGTCATAAAAATTTTTTTGGTTGTATTATAACGTGTTTTCCCGTGGGAATAAGATGAACTTCCGCGGTAAAAAGTAGCCTATATCACTCTCCAGCCTTCCAACTATCTCCACACAAAACATCACGCAAATTCGTCACTCTGTTTCGATATGAAAGAAGGACAAACAAACAATCAAACACACTTTCACATTTATAATATTAAGTATGGATTTAGTAATACTTTACAGAAACCTACGCTACCCAGTTCTAAACCAAGCTAGTAATTATTACTTTTTGTTCCACAAGTAGGTACACATGAAATTTACAGATACCACTCTTTTCTATTGGAGCATAAAGAAAAAGTTCAATTCATTATTTTTATTCAATTTGATTATATTAACAGGTAATTATTATACATAAAATGTTTACTCTAGCACATTATGTTTAGAAACCAAAACACATCTCTATCCTATGTATCGGACATAGAGGATGCAAATTAAAAATATATACATACGGTATATAAAAACGTAAGGTAAAACCAAAAATTCAAATAGATCCGCCAAAAAATTCGAAAAGATAGTTTTATTTTAAATGGGACTATTTTATTAAACTCGCTAACAGCATTAAGGACGATTTTACATAAAATGTGAAGTTTTAAACCAAATAAAATTGATTTTGTCTTACGTCTATGCATATAATAAAATTGTAACTAAGCCGACTCTGTACATTAAATATTTTTTGGAAAATCTTATTTAAATAAACATTATTATGGATACAGAGGCCGAATCTATAGTTTTTAGAATTTTTGTCTGTCTATCTGTCTGTTACCGCATCACACAAAAACCACTGAAAGGATTTTGATGAAATTTGGTATGGAGATAGCTGGTTATCCGGGTCAACATATAGGATACTTTATACCGCGAGAAAATATCTCATTTCTGAGAAAAAATACAAAAACTGCAATGTAAGAGTATACTAATATGTAAAACCTAAGAATTTGGTTTTTAGTCATCTGAACGCGGGCGGAGCCGCGGGCAATGCTAGTTTATCTCTAAGAATCCCTCTTGATTTCTAAGAACTTATATCTCACTTGAGTCAAATAATACCGTATTATATTACAGTTTGTTTTTAGCAATCTTGTCAGCATCAGCAATATATCGCGATAAAAAGTGAGAAATGAAGGAGGGAGTGGTAAGTAAATAAAATGCTTGCCACTTACTTTATTATCTTAGATAACTTGAAAAAATCACAACATTTTTTTATATGTGTAATTATTTATGGAAGTTTCCATTTTTCTTAATTGCAAATATGCTTTTTTAAAGGACGAAGAATTATATCAGAAATCCTTCATAAATGCTTACCTTCGATACATATAGAGACTATATATCAGATTTTCTGTCACTCATCACTCTGTCGAAACAGTCTTTAATTACAATTTTTAATAATAATTTATTCTCCATATAAAAGTAAAATTTGTTTATTTCTTGACCTAACACTCACACTCCGTTACTATGAGCCTATCCTAAAAAAATACATTCACTGAAAGCAATAAGATCGTAATAGCGTAGCCGCAGTCAAAAAGCTGTTGCTTCTAAGTATAGAATAGATTTTTTCTTAAAAATCTCTTTTTATTCTTTTCGTATATAATATTGTAAATAATACAAAAAGTATCTTTATGAAATGATAGATTCGAATCTGGTCGAGGAAAATAGTACAAATATTTACTTGATAAGGCATGTAATACATTCTCATATAGATTAATCTTTTCTAACACTAAAAGAAGTTTTAAAAAGTTTCACCGATTTCAAATCACTTACAAGCAATTATTCCATCCGTAGTTTTAAAAAGAATTGAGTGTAAGTACCTTCTTTTATTGAAATCGGTTAATAAAAGTAACCTATTATTTTCTTATCCAACCATAAATTCGTAGATGACTTGGCACCTGCAGTACGAAACCACGGTCACCTGCTGCCCTTGACGGTCAGTCTATCGTTTAGTGTACCCGGTATCGGTCGATATGGCTATTTTATAGCCAACAAAACCTTTCGTGATATGGTGTATTTGTTATGAAAATTAAAGCATACATGCTACACAAGTGATTTGACTATTATTATGATGCTCCGCTCGGGTTCGTCCTTTAGTTACTATTTATAGTTTAGTATAGATTTCTTAGAGATGAGATACTTTTCCGCAGTAAAAAGTATCCTATATGTTGACCTGGATAACCAGCTATCATCATTCAAAATTTCGTCAAGATCTGTCCAGTGGTTTTTCGTGATGCTGTCATAGACAGACAAACATTTTAAAAACTATAGATTTGGCCTCTGTATGGACAAAAATGACTATTTTAATAAGATTTTCCAAAAAATATTAATGTATGGATTCGACATAATTAGAATTTTATTATATGTATAGAATATCGATTATTTTTCAACTCTAGTTATTTAACTAGTCTAGACAAATAATATGCTAAAACAACATCGAACTTCATTTCACTGTTATAGTAAAGCGAAACAAAATTTAATATACTGAAGTCCCTTTTTTTGGATAAAAAACGTTAAACTTTATGAAATTCAAGTACTAGTCTTCAGCTCGCTTCACTTGCTTGCTTTCCTAAGTGCCTTTTGTTGATAATAATTATATGAAAATGAAGAAAACATACAGTTTACAAAATAATATTGATGACCATAATCTATAAATAATGGCAGTAGTAGCCGAGTGGTAACGCGCTCACTTGGGATATCGAGTGAAGCGGGTTCAAATCCCGGATCTCGCATTTCTGATATTATTATGTGCGAATTATTTCCAACATGATTACCACTCGTCTACGGTGAAGGAAAACATCGTGTGGAAACTTACATGTCTAAGAGAACTTAATAAGTTTTCGAAAGACATGTGTAGTCCACCAACCCGCACATGACCAGCATGGTGGGCTATGGTCTGATCCTCCTCGTATTGAAAGGAGGCCCATGCCCAGCAGTGGGACGTTAAAAAGGACTGAATACATCATATATACAACGTTCTGAGATATTATACAAGGTTCTGAAAAAATTAAATCGTTTCCATTTCACAAAATACAGCAAAACACAAAATAAGATTAAAAATGTTACGTGAACTTTCAGCAAAGAGGTAAATACGAAAAAGTCAAAGTGCTCTGCATGACTTGACACGTAGTATTAGTATCCGCTTATTTCCCCTGACTCTATTTGGAGATTGTTGTGACGGGATTCAATTTTTCAAAAATCTTTTCCTTCCATATACTCTCGCCCTCTAGATTACTATTTTAAAAGTTTAATATTTGTAATCGTACCTGATATATCTAGAAATTTGGTTTTTATAAGCTTGTATTTAACTTGCAATGTTTGTATGAATGTTTGTTCCGCTCAAATCTTGCAACTGAATTTCAAAGCAGTTATCTTCAACCGATTGAGCAGAATTTTTTCGTACCAATTTAATTTGGATGACAATGCATGGTTAGATAAGTGACGTCATTCTAAATCCAACATGGCGGACTCTCAACGATGGCGGACTATGTTTTTTATGGACCCCCATGATATGGATATCAAATGAAAGGGTTTGCTGAGAAGAATAAGAATAAATACATAATAAATAAAAAAACAAACTTTAAATTAATTCAAAATCATATAATACACTATTTCTATAATATAAAAGCTTGTTTTTAAATTTTTATTAATTTATTATTATTTAATGGATTTTAACTTCTGATTATAGCTTCATACATACAACATACATACCAAACACCCAAATTTTGCACAAGTATCTCTTGTATTTAGGACTAATAATTTCAAAGTACTTAATACAAATCGCGCGCCACTTATCGGACGTTGATAGTGAAAAAATCTCTTCGCAGTCTTGCGCTTGTGAGAATTTACGTTTAAATATAACAAAGCAATTCTACTTTAATAAATTTCATTGTTAAAAATAAATACTATAAAAAGTGTAATTTAATGTAATATCTTTAATACTTAGAATTCATTATTCAATATATATTTACATGGAAAACTATTGAACATATTAAGCAGTAATTATATATGAAATAAGAAAATAATTATGTATTTTAAAATCAGTTTAATATAACATAAATATAAATCATAAATGAAATTATCATAACAAGTCTGTTACCGCATCACGAGAAAACCACTGGACAGATTTTGATGAAATTTGGTATGATGGTAGCTGGTTATCCGGGTCATCATATAGGATACTTTTTACCGCTGGAAAATATCTCATTTCTTATAAAAAATACAAAAACTGCAATGTAAGAGTATTCTAATATGTAAAACCTAAGAATTTGGTTTTTGGTCATCTGAACGCTGGCGGAACCGCAGGAAATGCTAGTCTAAAATAAATTCGTAGTATAATATAAGCATTTATTTATTTACGCTATGCACTTGCCAGCATCAGTGAAAACTTCAAATAAACAAAAGTCAAAGTAAGTGTGGAGAATATAGAACAAAGTACGAGATACATTGGCCAAACAATTTAAGACTTTGAAAGCTATAAAGGGCTTCGTATCGACTTGGAAAAGGGAAGGCTACGTGGAGTATTTAGTAAACTTTTATTTATTTGTGCTCTACAAACATTGATGTTGGCTTATTGTGAAATTAATTTGAATTTAAACAAATTGATCATAATAATTTTTACCATATTCACTCTATTTTTAAATACTCAAATGAAAACGCCTAAAAATCTGTAAATTTTGTACTTGTTACATTTTTAATGGTCTAAAGAATTCCCACGCCACTTGTCGTTGATATTACCATGTCAAGTCACTAATTCTTTATCGCAATAAAATGATTGACATCTAAAAACGCATATATTGCACAAAAATATATTATAATTATAATATAAATAAAGTTTTCCAAATTCCTCTCGCGTGGCTTATATATGTATTATGTACTGCCTCGGTGTTGTAGTGTCTACTAGACACTGTCTAGCATGTACGGCTGCACATCAGAGGTCCTGGGTTCGAGTCTCGGGTCGGGCCAAGTTTAGTTATTAAGTCTTTCTGCTTAGTTAGTCTCAGTAATTGCCCGGAGTTGGGAAGTTGGCGGTGTTTCACCCTCGTGCTTCGGAGAGCACTCACTGGTCGTGTAGGACAGTCGTCCCACCGGAGTATGAGAGTAACAGGAATAGAGAGTGCACGTTGTGTCTGCGCATACACTTGTGCACTATAATATCTCCTGCGCAGATGGCTAGTCTCAATGAGATCAGCCGCCGTAGGCGAAATCGATCGCGAGGACATTATTATATTATGTACTAGCATTGCCCGCGGCTCCGCCCGCGTTCAGATGACCAAAAACCAAATTCTTAGGTTTTACATATTATTATACTCTTACAATGCAGTTTTTGTATTTTTTCTCAGAAATAAGATATTTTCCCGCGGTAAAAAGTATCTTATTTTTAATTTGAAAAAATATTTCAATTTTGATTACTATAACTTTAAAAATAACAGACTTCATACAGATCAAACGAACTTCCAGGCTGTTTTTTATTACTTTAGGGCTTGAATCTAAAAATTTCCTTTTATTAGCGTACATCTCTACTCTATGAGAAATCTCGCTGCCAATTTTTAAGATTCTTAAATTTTTTATGATAAATACAAATATTTCTATTTACGAGTACTTCCGCAACCTTGAATTAAAATACGAACACGAAATGGGGACAATCTAATAATAAAATAAATAAAATATGTCTGGACATTAACACACAGCACCATCTAGTTCCATTGTAAGCTACGAGGCTTGTGATATGGACACTAGACAGTTGATATACTACATATGTATAACTTTAAATACATACATATTATAAATATAAATACCCATGTCTAGAGTACAAACATTCATGCTCATCACATAAATGAATGTCCCCAGCGGTACTCGAACCCGCGACTGCTGGCACAGCAAGTATGGTCACTACAAACGTCACTACAAACTAAGCCGAACGTGTCGTCAAAGAACAACAAAAATAGTCCGGATGGATTGCCTTCGACGGATGGGAAAATGGATAATTAGAGGATTTTTCTTAGGGGAATATAATTAACGATAAATAAAAATTTAAAAACCCCCGACCATCTTGGACCGATTTTCATCAAACATAGCTAAGAACACTCCTGACTAATTCACCTTTCAAACAAAAATAAAACAAAATCAAAAACGGTTAATCCGTTCGGGAACTACGATGCCACAGACAGACACATACACATACACAGACACGTTAACTTATAACACCTCGTGGTTTTTGCGTCTAAAAAATATTGAATAGAGTAATAAAAAAGATATATTGAGATATTGAGCAGTTTTATAAATCAACTAGCGACTCACCCTCGCTTCGCTCGGGTTCGTCCCTACTTACGTTTTAGGGTTTTGTACATATTTCTCAAAGATGAAATATTTTCCCGCAGTAAAAGGTATCCTATATGTTGACCCGAATAACCAGCTATCATCGTACAAAATTCCATCAAAATCTGTCCAGTAGTTTCCTCGTGATGCGGTAACAGACAGACAGACAGACAGACGGACAAAAATTCTAAAAACTATAGATTCGGCCTCCGTATCGGTAATAATGACTATTTCAATAAGATTTTCCAAAAAATATTTAATGTACAGATTCGGCTTAGTTAAAATTATATTATATAAATCAAAAAGAAGTCGCTATATTAAGAATCGTGAAGTTACAAAAAATATACCTTGTACTTATTTCAAAATAGCTAGTTTCATGTAACTAACTTATAATGTCATTCTCAAATATATTACAGTTTTCCAGACCAAATTCTTATACCATATTAACAAGTGAAAATCTCAAAGGTATAACCCGGGATTCGAACTCGCTTCCATTAGTTCCAAATGAGCACGTCACTGATGGGCTACCAGAGGCTTACAAAACTAGAGATTCTTCATATACATCATAGCTACATAATAAAGCGTTTGATGTTATCCTAAAACGAAACACGTGGCCATGCCCACGCCGACTGAAGCAATGCGTAGCTCCCAATACCGACTATCACTGGTTATAAGTCATTGGTATTTATCGGAAAGGTTATTAGATCGTATTTATAATTAATCTATGCATCATATTGATAAAAAAATATAATCTAAGTTTTAATTCTTAGTTCATATTTAATAGCTGTTTTTTCTACCTACTCGGTGTAAAGGATCTTTGTATTTTATAATGAATCTTTTATAAAAAAATCTATATAGGTACGTATAATAAAATTATGAGTCGAATCTGTTCAATGTATAGATTCAACATTTTTTTGGAAAACCTTATTGAAATAATCATTACTATCATTACAGAGGCCGAATTTATAGATTTAAGAATTTTTGCCTGTCTGTCACAAGGCAACTACTGGACAGATTTTGATGAATTTTAGTATAATGATGAGCTGGTTATCCGGGTCGACATATAGGATACTTTTTACTGCGGGAAAATATCTCATCTCTGAAAAATCTATACTTACCATTAAAACATCTATCTACCTAGGGATGTAGCCGAGCGGAGTGAGAGTGAGACGCTAGTTTTATAATAAAATGAAAATGACTTCAAAAATGACGAGGTAATACGTTCTAGTGTATATATTTTTGTGTAAGTTAGGATATCTCGTAAGTCGACGTCTACGTTGTTCCGGTAGTTTCAAACATAATAATCTTATATTTTTAAAAGACAAATTCGCAAAGTTTCAATAAATTTTAAAATTCGTATCTTTAAAAATTCGACTTAAATATGAATGCATATAAATAAATATACATGTTAAGTTAAATAAAACCTTGTAAAATTCTACACCTAACGTCAATTTCCCTTATAATTACATTTGTATTATACTCGAAAGTGAACAACAAAGAGTTTATCCTTCAAGGATAAGGATGGAGTATATGTATATAGTATATACATTATTATAATTTGTATCAACACGCAAAAATTATCTTATAATTTTTCATTTAATGTCAGTCCAGTTTAATAAGCATATTCAGTTTATGTCACTGAAAATATTCCTCATAAAGTGAAAAGGACGACCTAATTGTCAAAAATTTCTCCGACATTGAAAGGAAGAAACAATGCGTATTGAAAACAATCGCGTGTCCAATGACCTTTTCCCGTCCAAAAGTAAGCGTGACGGGTGCGCGTGCGCACCAACCAAAAATAACGTGGTCCGGTGTCGAGTTGCCTTCAGTATAGCTAAGAACGTGAAACGCACCGCCTGTGATATATCTAGTCTTTCAAAAACAACACCCCACAATGACAAGTAAATAATTGCCAGTGTATAATTCCGCTTGTGAATTGGATATTTTCGAGTTTTTTTTCTAATGTGCCATTAAAATTGTAAGTACGCTTTGAGTTAAGCTAACCTATAAGGTAACGCTATTTTTAAGAACGCAGGTATTTTTTAAATACTCGATCCCATATGTGAATCTGAATCTCCCAATTATAGTCTAAGAGCATGCGATCACTTTGTGTGCTACTTAAAAATTTGTTCTGATTGAAAACAATTCCTTGAAATTGTTGTAATTATGTTAATTTCTAAAACAATTGTGTGTGACTTGGATTTTTCCTATATTTTTCTTTTATTTAATACCTTCTCTCTGAAATGGCAAGAAATATAAATACGCTTTGGATATTTTAAGCTCCTTTGGCCTACATTTTAATGAGTGACATTTAATAAATGTGTACTTATTTCTTTATTGAATTATCTACTAATGTAATGTGCATTGAGCAATGAATTTATTTTTTTTTCAATTTCAATAAATTAAGCCATTAAGTTAAAGTTTGTAATTAATTTCGTTACAAGTTTAACATATAAACTGATTTTTTGCAACAGTAATATAATTTTAAAGGGCAAAAAAATCTATTAATCATGTCTTTGAAGTATAAAGACATGAGTTATAGATTTTTTGCTCTGCATTGAGTTTATGGAATATTGAGTTTGCTTTAAATAATCTGTGAAAATTACTGCGTGCTTGACCGATTTATTACTCTGTAACACAAACACAGCTGTGACGTAAAATATACACCATATCGTTACGTAGTAACCATTTAGCTATTCTATTATTATTTACATATAGCAATAAATATTCTAATTTTCTTAATTGTAAAAGTAAGATAAAATAATAAACAAATCCTAAAAGAAGTAGAAAAAATGTTTGATGAAGTTATTTTATATAGATATTATAATTGACTTGTGTGTAAAAAATATTAATATCTATCAAAATTCTAAAACAAAAAATACACTAACGTTAAATAAAGGAACGTTTTTACGAACGTGGTACTTCAAGAGCGTAACATCTTCAAGGAGATCAACCCTCAGACTATATCACACAAAAGATTTTTTCTTAGTATTACTATAAAATATTTTCACAGAAACAAATTATGTGAAAATCTAATACTAAGTAGAAGACCTTGCACACGTATGACGTATGTATGTTTTATTCATCTCACTGCATATCTTTGTCTCATCATAGCCAGAAAGCAGCTCGACCATATCGTTACCGAGTTGTTTAAACACTAAATTGAATCAAAACACATTTTGTACACTTGGGTAAAGTATCAGCATTGAGGTTTTTTCCAAGTATTGACCATCAGCGTTTTTATGACCAGTATCTTGGTTTGGAAAGATTGTAATTCTTATTAAATATATCTTTAAATACCAACTCACCCGCGTTTCAGTCGGGTTCATCCCTAGACCTTTACCTGATTTGTTGACATTTATCATTACTGATCCGCTCCCTTGGTCAGTAACATGATGACATATAGCCTAGAGCCTTCCGCAATAAACGGGCTATTTAATGCAAAAATATTTTTTGAAATCAGATTAGTAGTTTCTGAGATTAGCGCGTTCAAACAAATAAACACTGCTTCTTTATAATATTATTACAGATAATAGAAGAAAGAAATTACAAATATTGATGTCTATATTATACAATCCTGTATATAAAGTGCTGGTTATAAAATAATCCTACTAATACCTACTCGACATCTTGCATCTTGGAGTATTATCTGCACTACTTATATATATATATATATATATATATATATATATATATATATATATATATATATATATATATATATATATATATATATATATATATATATTCTAAATATTAAGTAAACTATAAACACTGTTTCCTAACTTAAATTAACCGGATATTTGGTAAAGAAACCTAGATAACAGCGCTCTAAAATTAAATGTTTGATGCAAACACTGTGGTTCTAAGAGAAACAAATTTATTTGAAATATTATGTAAATATGGCAGTCGTAATTTTGTAAAAGCTAGGATTACCAAGCTTTTTCTTCGTAAGCCATGAATGAAAAAATGGAGTAACCGTATTAGATCTAATATATTTAAATTACAGGTTTTTGTTGCTGAAGTTTTTTGTTTGAAGAATGTAATTTGCTAGCTAACAAAACAATATTTAAGGTATAACGTGATATTATCATCGTTCCAAAAAGTACTAGATACACAATCCCATACAAAAGTTCTCTTAAAACTGTCACCAATTGTGTTTATATACTAATTGAAATAAATATACAACAATGTAAATTGAAATACTCAAAGTGGTTTTCACAAAAAAAATTAAAAGCGCGCTCAAATGTTTAAATGAGCGTTCATTCGGTGAGGACATTTTTTGTCGCTGATTGTGTATCTAGTACTTTTTTGATCGATGGATATTATGAATTATTTGTGTGAAGGTTTATATTTTTCAATCATTGTTTTGTCGTCAAATACGTTTCTTAATCTCGTATCCATTGTATATCGTACCCGTGACCCATGATATGAATTTTCATTAAAAATAAATTAATACTTTGCGGACATAATTCAAGTTTTTGCAACTTTAAATATTCTATAGAGACATCATAGAAGCTATGTTAATATTCATAGAATTATCGATAAAAGCTCTTTCAGAATATACCAGAATAGCCATAATAAATATGAAGTTAGCAGATCAGTTTTTTTTTATTTTATTTAGGATCTCCAACAAAAGATACACACAATATACAACATCATATGAAAACAAAAAGCAAATAAGACTCACAACACGTGTGCTCCTTCACTTATAGGAGATCACAGTTTTTTTTTTAATTTTTTTAATTTTTTTAATTCCTTTATAAAGTTTGGACTTTTTTCTTTTTTAACATTAACTCTATTGGTTATGGATTTGCTTAATATTAAAAAAATTGAAAAGAATTTCGCTTTTAATGCATCTTCGATTTCTTCGTTTCTTCGTTCAAGCGCAACGCATACAACGTAACAATAGACTAAAAAAACATTTTTTCTAACATTGTTTTCTAACTAGAGAATTACCAAAACACCAATTATTAAAAAATATAATTAAATAATTTTAAACTGATTTACTACTTGATTATAATGTTATTTATATTTATTATTCATATTATTAAAATACCTTCACAAAAATATTTTTTTTATCTTTTTGAAAGTTAGCCTTCTTATTATAAATTTTATAAGTGCACTTAACCATGACGTACAAGTCGAAAAAATATAATTATTTATTCTAATCAAAAGATGACCTAGCAATCTTCACCTTGAAAAGTACATTCATATATTATAAAAAAAAATGCGTAATAAAAAAAATACGCGTTTCGATTCGCTCAGCCAAATACGAAGAAGCACATCAAAAATTCTGCCAACCACGTTTAAAATAACTCTGACGTGGATAATAAACAGGAGATACGTATTCGATCCGTAATAAAATTAATCCTGATTCAAACGAATCGCATTTTCGGTTTGTTTCGGAAAAAAAAGAAATATTGTAAAAACATACAATTATTTATTTAAAAACACATGTAAAAAAATTTGCTATTTAGTAGAAAATATGGGAACGAGCATATCTTAAAGGTCAATCTATATTATTGAGCCTCAAAATGTAAATTTT
Source organism: Brenthis hecate (assembly GCA_951806755.1). Classification (NCBI taxonomy): domain Eukaryota; kingdom Metazoa; phylum Arthropoda; class Insecta; order Lepidoptera; family Nymphalidae; genus Brenthis; species Brenthis hecate. The sequence continues at coordinate 23,584,484 of OX638252.1, read as the reverse complement.
TAAACCCGTAGATTTCTGTTTTTTAGGAGTGAATATACAAACAAACATACAAGGAGTCCAAAAAGATAATTTTAATTCTACACCCTTTCTCAATCAACCCCCCAATAACATTAGAATAAACAATATATACTTAATAAAAATATATTACTATAGAGTGCGATATATTAATATTTTTCACCGACTACGGCAAAGCCAAAAGAAGGGTTATGATTTTACCATGTTATGGATGTATGTATGTTCATATCTTTTAGGCATTTTACCAATCATACTTTGACTAATTAGATTGCGTTAGAAACGTCTTGATTGTCCGCTGGTGCTATATTAATTATTGATACAATAAATTATTCTTAATTATAATTTTCTATATAAATTATTATTTATGTAGGTTTAAGTTGAGAGAGAGAGAGAGGCTAAATACAAATTTTCACCCATTTCTTACCTATTGGGAAATAGTATAAATCATAAACTGTATAAAATATGTATGTACATAAAATTTATCCATTTGTATTTGACTATTTTTGTGAGATTTGGTACTCGTATAACTTATGATTCATTTCTTTCTGTGCCAAAATGACGTACATGTATCGTTGTGAAAAAAGGTAATTAACAACTAGATTTGTCATATTTAAAAATAGTTCAAAAATTGTGCAATATCTTGTAATAATTATTCACAAAAGCGACTGCCCCTCACTTTTCATCATTCATCAGGGCCACAAGGCACCAGAGCCTTTTTTATATACAATATTATATACAGATTGCATCAATTTTCACAATTGTTTCACTAATGTTAACCTTTATATTACTTCAAGTCATAATCTATCTATAAACTATTCATATAAATTCATCAAGCTGCTTGAGCGAGTAAGTGTAACAAACATGCACACACACACACATCTAAACATAATATCAGTATATAATATCCAGACCACGACTTTAACATTCTATTATAATTATAAATAAACAAAATTACCAAGCCACTTATATACGAGTATTTACAAAGCAAACACCTTAGGCTCACTGTAATTAAAAAACAATAAAACATTCAAGGTGAAAATTTTGTCAACTGCCAATATAATATTAGACACAAATTCCAGACTATTTCCAATTCCAAAACATTCATTGACGATAAACCTAAATATACCGATTACGCTTCAATAGATGTATAATATGGAGACGTAGATGCAAAAAACTTTATGCTACGTAGTGTTTTCAAAAGAACAGCCCACGTAACATTCAGGCCCGCTGCTTCTAAAATGTAAATGAAAGCCGTGTGAAACGCCAGACGTTTGCTATTTTTAAATGATGCCGGATCTCTACATATCGTGCAAACGCTAAAATTAAACGTGACTGAAATCCTACTGACCATATTGTTGAACTAGTGGGACAGTACGGAGCTTATATAATGTTACAAGACAATGCTACATACAAGTTTAGTTAAGCTGCCATGCAATAAGTAGAATTGGATTTTTTGTAAGAATTGACGAAGACTGAGGTCCAGAAGAAGCCAAAATATTTTTTGGCATATTTTCGTATACTGCATTGATTATTGAGGCTGTAAATATTAATTTCTATCAAATATATTTTACTTTTAACAGTATCATGGTCAGATTAGTTATAGATATCATAGAAGTGGGAATTTATATAGACCTTTAAGCATCGCGTATGTGGAATTGTTTTTTAAATTAGCTTAGATCAATTTTAAATTAAATCTCATCATCAGCATTTCATAACTGAAAATACAATAAAAATAAACAGTATAGCTTGCTAACGAATATTTTAACGAAGTATAAGGTTCAACCACTATGATTTTTATAGACACGGTTTCATTTTAACCTTTTTCAAGTACATATTACATTTCAATACAACAATGTGAATATATTTTTAATTACTCGTTTATATCAACATATTAACATAAAAATACAATAACAGTTGGAAATGTAAGAATCTTTCATTTAAAAAAAATATACTTTAAGTAGTTTAAAAACCATCTACCTCGGTATATCATCACACGTCGTGCTCGTGGTATCTAGATACTAGATGGTTTTAGATGAATACGTTGCATTGTTGTTACTTTGTTAATATTGTTAAACTTGCACTAATCAAAGACTGCTAAAAGTATCATTATACACTATATGTAGATACAAATATATACCAATATGGTAACATAACATGTTCTACACCATAGCGTACTTTTTTATAATTTTGAAATTCGATTGCATTATTTAGAATTTATATCATTCTGTATAATAAATCGTAAAAATGATAGAACAAAAATTCGGAACAAAACAAATATTACTAGTATAATATTATTGTATATTTTAGAGGTCTTCTTTTAATTTATTTATAATTATTTCTATTTTTATTGGAAGACAATAAGTATATTTTATTACTTTCTTAATAACAATAAATATTAAATAAATATTTATTTTTATTTAATATTTAATAAAAAATAAATATTATTGCTATATTTTATAATAATACTTAATAAAAAAAATATTTAGAAATAAAATCAACAAATATTGTAAGGTATTATGATGTCATTTTTGAATTTTTTGAAATCATTTTTGTAAAATAGTGTCTAGGCACTGTCTGTCACAAGTGTATAACGCCTTTGAGACGTCTATAACCTTAGTCTCTCCCGTGACCACGATTGCTGTAAAACATTCGAAACGCCGGGAACCAAATTAAAGAAATAATCCGAAAAGATACTTTTATTTAAAAAGTATATCATGTTAAGAAAATAGTAATCAATTTTGTATTTATCTATTTCAGATACGTAGTGTGGAGCTAAACAAAAATGGAGCAGTTTGAATCACTGCTGACGTGCTGCGTCTGCTTGGACCGGTACAGAAATCCAAAGCTGCTACCATGTCAGCACAGTTTCTGTATGGAACCGTGTATGGACGGCCTTGTCGACTATGTCAGGCGACAGGTATTCGAAACTGATAAATACCAATAATTTTACGAATTTATGATTGCTTTTCAAATAACTCTAAATATAAAACTTTGAAATTTCTATCGTTATTATTTTATTACAGGTTAAATGTCCAGAATGTCGAGCAGAGCATCGAATCCCTTATCAAGGGGTACAAGGCTTTCCCACAAATGTAACTTTACAAAGGTTTTTAGAGCTACATGCTCAAATTGCTGGTGAATTACCAGATCCCACAGCTGGGCAGGTTATGGAAAGATGTAATGTTTGCTCAGAAAAAGCATATTGCGCGCCTTGTGCCCATTGTGAAAAGAAAGTCTGCGAAGACTGTAAATCTGCACATATGGAAGTACTTCGGAGAGAAATAGCAAGGATTAATAATCAAATACGACGAGGTGTAAATAGGTTACAAGATATTTTAGCAGTCGTAGAGCGAAATACTGCAAATTTACAAAATAATTGTGGTGCAGTAGCTGGGGAAGTAGATGAAATTCATAAGAGGCTTGCTAAGGCTCTAAAAGATCGAACTGATTTCTTAAGAAATGAAATAGACCGTTATTTAGCTACTGAACTTAGAAACTTGACTCATCTTAAGGATAATTTAGAATTAGAGCTAAGTAATATTCAAAGTAATTGTGATCTCGCTGATAAGTATATGAACGATGATGTTGAATGGGAGGATACTGAACTCGTTGATACCAAAGAAATATTCTTGAAAACGGTTGAATTTTTACGTAACTTTGATTATGAAGCTGGTGACTATAACCGTAGGATACGATTTATAATGACACATGATCCGAATCAATTAGTTATGCATGTTGCTAGTTACGGAGAACTAAACATCACACATCCAAACGCGTACTCAGCTGGATTACAGCAATCGCAAGGATTGACAAGATCGAAAAGTGACCATCGCTTAGCAACGCAGTTCCGTCAACAAGAGGAAGCTAAGGGATATACGGAAAATGATGAACCAATTCTAGGCGGTCGCAAGTTTGGTGAACGACGACCACCACCGCCAGAAAAACATACAAGGGATTATGGTACTACTGATGACTATAGCGGTTATGAGTCGGAACACAGACCATCACGTAGATTCCGATCTCGCTTTGTGAGAAGTCATCAAGCAGATAATGATTCTGATACTGAAACAACTACTCGTTCAGTCAAATCTGAACATAAAGAAAAGGAAAAAGAAAAAGTGGCTGATACAGAAGATGCCACACGCGGTCCCCTTAGTGGTATATTTAGATTAAGCGATTGTCCTCGTGTAATGCAAAGAATACTTGACGTAGATAGTGGTAAAAAAAAAGAGAAAAAAGAACCTCCTCCACCTCCGAAACCAGTACAACCTGCACCTCAACCACAACGTCGGCCGCCACCACCAGCCCGACAACAAAGTGAAGATGATGAAATTTCTCGCCTAAAAAGACAAAATAAAGGTGCAGCTTCTTCACAGGAGCCTGATCGGCCAGTTCAGCGACCTGCAGAAGAAGAAAGAAATTCAGTTAATCGCAAACCACCAACACCAGCTCGGGAGGTGAGTTGGGAAGACGAAAGAGAGTGTTAAAAAATAAAAACCGTCTTAATATAAAATAAATATTTAATCATTGATACTAACATGGGAACGCAATAACTAACTAGGGCATTCCACTAATACACTCCATGATAATCACACATAAACACAACACAAAAGCAAACTTTACTAGACTGCCTTTTTGGTGTCAATACCGAATTTCAGTATATTTCTCAGGCGTCCAGTGATGGTGAATCTGATGAATCTGTCGGATCTCTTCAGCGAACTCAACGAAAGAATACAGCTTCGACACCAAAGCCAACGGTTACAAGACGACCATCAGCTTCTGATACAACCGCTGTACACCATCCCGCAGCCCGTGCAGCCAGCACTGAATCAAGTGCTTCTACAGAAAGTTCCGGCTCGGCGGTAAAACACACAGGTGCGATTTTAACTATCGCAGAATTGAAAGCAAAATATAGCAATGATGGGCCACAACAAAAACCGACCACACGTTTTCTTTCCGCAGGCAACGAAAGACCAGCACCGGTGACTACGAATGGAACAGGAGGCGGCGCACAACGGGTTCAAAGTCGCTTTGTCGGATCACAGCGACCTACACCCGCCCCGGCGCCCGCCGAGCCGGCCCACGAAGACTCCGATACGAGCTCTGAGGAGGAAACCGACTCATCAGAGGAGAGCGAAGAGGAGCCTGCTCCACAAAGGAAGCCCGAGAGTCAGGCGATGGCTCGTAGTGATATAGGTCCTCTTTTAGCCAGAAGTAGCAACGCTAGAAGTGATGCAGTAGATAATAAATCAAATAAAGAAACACCTACTCAATCGCGATACCGCACTCGTCAGTCCTCGCAAACAGAAGAAGAGCCAACCCCTCGATATGGCGCTAGTGGTTCTTCATACAGTCGTTATGGTAGCAAACCAAAAGACGACGAATTGACATCTTCCCTTGATGATGATTCAAAGTATCCCACTGCTCGGTCTAGATATCTTGCTTTAAAAGAACGACGCAATCGTCTCGCGAGGAGTAAAAGCAGTCACTCAGGTTTTGGAGGGGGTGATGACGATGATCAAGATGATCCCGTTTCCCCAACAACCGCATCTCCATCAGCTTACCTTGCGGCTCGATACGGCTCCGGCACTGGAGGTTCAGAGTTGTCTCGTAGCCGATCTTCCCACGCGCTTAAATCGAGAGAAAGCTCCCCTGAACGCCCAGTAGCCGGCGAGAAAGACGGAGCGGCCTTAAGTTCCTGGGCGAGGTACTTGAAAAACAAGTACGGCTCGCGAGGAAAAGATCGCGATTCGAGCGGAACATCTTCGAGCACATCCCGTCGCTTGTCTCTCGGGTTGCCCTTACGCTCAGCTAACGAGCTTGCCAGTTCTGATGACGATTCAAAAAACGCGGCAGGCTCCCCCATCTCCCCTACGGCGGCTACAGCAGCGGTAGCAGGTTAGAATACGAGTGGCGTGTACATAGGTTTGAGGCTTTTGAAACTATCCAAAAAAATTTGGTTCATTATTTAACATGATTTTTTGTCACAGGTTTCGCAGTAGCAGGTTCCTCCCCTAGGAGCCAGTATCTGCAGAAACGCCGTTTACAATTCAGTGTGGGGAGTCGGGGGAGCGAACCCGGTTGTTTTACATGGCCTCGTGGCATCGCTGTAGGTCCCGACAATATAATGGTCGTGGCTGATTCATCAAATCATCGTGTACAGGTAAAACGAATACTTTTTTACATTATAAACTTCTATCTCGTATGAGACATATACCCAGTCTAAACAAGCAACTACGATATATATATATATATATATATATATATATATATATATATATATATATATATATATATACACACACATATATACATATTAAGGAAATTTACACATAATCCCTTGACCGAAACCACCTACTAAAGCTAAAAAAGTTTAGTATACGATACGCCAATGCTTTAAAAATAAATTATTCCTCTACATGCATAATTTAAGGTGCGTCAGTCGTAGCATATCAATTTTATGTACTATTTAGAGTATGGAGATATGAATATTACAAATATGCGGCTGCGAACAAAAACTCATTCAGTCTTATTTACTGCCTGCGAATTTTCCAGTCGAAAATGAAAGCCAGTAATAACTTCTCACAAAGTACTACTACTTCTCATAAAGTAGGGAAATAGTCACCTCCCGATAACAAGTGTTTGGCAAAATAGAGGACTGTAACATCATAAATTATGTATTCGGAGAACGTTATATTATAGACTACGCTAGACTAACAGTTTCATTTGATTTACGTTATTGTTTTATCTATGAAATACATCTCCAAGTCAGCTGTTTTTATAGATGTTTCTCACATTTCGATTTCCTAGCACAATTGAAAAGCTTGCTAAAAAAATGATTTTACCTTTAAACCTTTCATCTCTCAACGACATATGCAGTTAAGTTGGCTAAATAAGCAAATACGGTTTCAAATATAAGAATACATGTCTATTATATATAAATACTGGCGACTCACCCTCGCTTCGCTTGGGTTCACATCCCAATACAAACTTTCATCCCCATTTTCACCCCTTTTAGGGACGATTTCTGGGATAAAAAGTATCCTATGTCCTTCCCAGGGTCTCAAACTATCTTTTTACTAAATTTCATCTAAATCGGTTCTGTAGATCCAGAGATTACCCCTACAACGACACTAACTAACAAACTTTACGTCTTTATAATATTAGTATAGATTACATTATAAATTATAATTATTTTTTTTTAATGTTGACTGTTTTTGTTCTTGAATAAGTTGAAAGAAATCTATTTCTATTTTCCAGTGAATTTTTCAATAGTAAAATATAGAAATAAACTTTATTATTGAAAAATATTTGACTACAATAGATTATTTAAAGCAATATTTAAAAAAAAACTTAGCATAAAACTGTTTGAGATTGCGAATTTTATTCAGTATATTTGTTTCTTTTGTACACAGGTGTTCGATTCAAACGGCATATTCGTCAAAGAATTCGGTCAATACGGGAGTGGGGAAGGCGAATTTGATTGCCTCGCTGGGGTCGCTGTCAACAGAATTGGCCAGTACATCATCGCAGATAGATACAACCATCGCATACAAGTAAGTTAGTTTTAACTGACTTCAAAAAAGGAGGCACCCAATTTGAATGTACGTTTGTATATTGCGCGATATCTAAGAAAATTTTGAACTTTTTTAAATGTTTTTTTTTAAATAATTGAGATCAGAGGTGGTATATATATTAAGATTTTTTAAGTTTTTAAGGTAAACAGTAGTTATTATTATAACTGCATAGCTTAGATATATGAGTACTAAATATTGTCTTATATTACCTGATGCAAGTATAATCTGCGCACAACACGGAAGTTACTATTGAAGTAGGTTATGTAATATATATGTATGTGTGTGTGTGTGTGTGTGTGTGTAATATAAATGTATATGTTTGTGTGTAGTATATATGTATAATATTATATGTATGTACGTGTGGTACCTAATAATATCATCTCTTACAAAAAGAGCTTAGTTTTTCCAGTTAAATGATATTCCTTGTTACTTTAACAAGGAGCTATAAGCTTTAAAACTTTCCAATACAACTTTGTAAAAGATTTTCAATACACAATGAAATACAAACATACAACTTTCCATACCGGAAATAACCCTTATATGAAACTTGGACGAAGCTGTCAAAGTGTCATTCGCAGTGTCAAAACTTTACAACTCGCTGACAATTAAATTAACGAAAGCTTAAAAATGTTTTACGATATGCATAAATGTTTCTACATTCATAATTCTACGTAACATTGGCGAAGTAAATGGTGACCAAACTGCACTCCTAGGAGAAATTGAACATAAGAATTGAATTGAATTGAAAGTGAGTTTGTGCTAAATTTGTAAAAACAAAAACATTGTGAGTTGGATTGCAGGAAGCAATCTCCGGAACTTCCTATCCGATTTTAAATTTCATTTTCGCTATGGGAATTTACGTGCCCCAAAGTCATAATTAAAGTGTTTTTCAAAGTTTTGTGTTGAAATATTATTCAACAATCAGTGTTATGATTGAGAAATTATATAATTAACGTTTTAAAATTAATACTAACTTCATGTAATTAGATTCGATTACTTTCTTAGATTTACGCAAATGTTTGACATTTATGTAAATAAAACTATCTTTTCGTATTTTTTCGCGGATTTATTTTGATTTTTGTTTCTACTTCCAACAGCTACTAATATATGATGACCTTCGAGACATCTAAAACCTTAGACTCACCCGTAATCATGATTGCGGTAAAGCATTTGAAACGTCAGGAACCAAAAATCTAAATAAATCCGCGAGAAATTAAAAGAGATAGTTTTATTATATTAATGGAATTATTTACATATTATAATATAACATTTACTAAAATTTTCCTCATAGGAATATGAATCGTAATTTGTGGTATCACCGAGTAAAAATATCTGGTCTATTCTTATAAATCTTTCTCAAAATCGATACATTTTTCTCAAAGACATTTTGACTTATGGTCGAACAATCCACCTCCGCTCTGAAAATCTTTGTTTTATATTTTGCAAATAGCAAGTCTGCTTCATGATAAATGCTCTCATATCGAGATTCAAGCAAGTTCCAGTTATTCTAACAAATGGGTTGTTTTGTTCATCTTATATTCTTTTTACAATATATCATTATATAGATATAATATAGTAACTGCCTTTTGGTACATTTACATTACAAACGGCTGCAAATTATAAGATTTCGAATTCGTGCTTTGGTTCAGGCAAATTATTTAATACCTTGATATGTAAAACTAGCAACCAATTTTTGAAAATCCATGAATTTGGAACCATTAAAGTATTATGTAAGCATCAAAGTAGGATGGGAGAGGGGATGGTTTGGTCTTTATTTACTTAGTTTTTTATGAAATGGGGATGGGCGATAAAAGGGGTTTTCAGAACACACATGACAACCCTACTTGTCTATGCTCGAAAGCGAATGAAAGAATGTTCAGGGCTTCCTCAAAATAATTGTATCATAATGTTTAGTGTTTACATAAGCATAGAAGGGGGGAGTGAGAGTTTTGCTTACTTTTGACTAGGGGGATGGAGCGGTTGAAATTTACCAAAATTCTGCTTATGTAATACTTGAATGTACTTGAGTATACCTTTGTCACAGACTAGTAAATAGTAAAAATATAATAATTTCTAAATATAAATAGGCTTACAATTCAGTGCCTTTTTCTCTTCTGATTGTCAATCTATTTCCTTTCTTTTTGTTTAGTAGCTGTTATCGAGCTTTAGTGTACCATAAAACAATTTTTGAAATAGTTCCTTTTTTTATATGTAGGTTAGTAAATTTTATTCTATTCATATATATTTTTCTCAAATGTGTAATAATGATTATAGTCGAATTCTCTTTTTTGAATTGACCACTAGTCCAACACCGAATAAAATAAATCCGCTAATTTATCATTGTTTGATCTCCACAAACAATATATATATATATATATATATATATATATATATATATATATATATATATATATATATATATATATATATATATATATATATATATATATATATATATATATATATATATATATTTAGAATTTTATTATCTACAATATAATAAAATTCTGAGTCGAATCTTTACATGAAGTATTTTTTTTGGAAATACTTATTAAAATACTCACTGTTATCGATACAGAGGCCGAATCTTTAGTTTTTAGAATTTTTATCTGTCTGTCTGAGAAGATCACGAGAAAATCACTGGACAGATTTTGATGAAATTTCGTATGATGATAGCTGGTTATCCGGATCAATATAATAGATTACTTTTTACCGCGAAACAATATCTTATCTATAAGAAATCTATACTAAACGTTCGAACGTAAAATATAAAACACATCTTAAAATGTACTAAAATGAAACCCGTTAAAAAGCGGTTTTATATTTTAATAAAGTAACATTAAATTAGGATTACACGAGCTCGGACTAACAAAAGCTATCATTGAATAAAATTTATGAACCAGATAATATATTTTAAAATATTTTCTCTATATTAAAAGCTCTAAAACAATAGTATGTGTGTGAAAGATTTACGTTAAATTTTCAACAAGAGAACGAAATGTATTCTAACATTGTTTCTAGTAATTACTACGTGACAATTTATTTGTAGTTGAAATTTGCTTATTTTTAAAGCATGAAGTTATTTTAATTTGAGTTACACTAAAGTTCTCGGAAGCTGTGCTCCAAAAAGTTTTTTTTTTTAAATCTGACATTATTTCTAGTTGTTGAGAAAGAGACCATCATCAGACGCTTATTGCTACCACATTGAGTTATTTTCAACTCAATCGAGTGTTAGATTCGAATACATATTTCAAATAGAAAGATATGTACCATGGAAAAAATGTAAATGAAAAAAGTCAACTAAAAACTTTTAACAGATTCAACTAAATTATAACATATTTTTCATATATGTTATAATTATATATAACTAGCGACTCACCCTCGCTTCGCTCGGGTTCGTCTTTAGGTTGTTTCCCCATACATACTTTCATCCCCATTTTCACCCCCTTAAGGGATGATTTCTGGAATAAAAAATATTCTGTCTTTTCAAACTATCTTCTTACCAAATTTCATCTAAATCGGTCCTGTAGTTTTTGAGTTTAGTCGTTACAAACACACAAAAATATTACGAATCAAACTCTATGGATAACATAAATTTCTTCTATACAATCTGTTAAGATATTTAATACACATTTTATAAGTAGAGTTACAAATGTCTTAGATATTTTAAGTAAATTAAAGCTTTTTTTACTTCTAGTATTATTTCAATTGGATTCTGTAAAAAGTTCATTGACTGAGAGCACACGAGTACCTTTCAGTTAACCGACTAAGCTTTTCTATATGTAATATTCCCTTTATCTACATATATTGTAATGCTAATAGATAAAGACAGTTAAGCTGTCTCCATTTATACCTTTTATAACAAAAGCTTAAGACAGCTTTACTTGTATAAAGTATCTATATATAATTAGGCAAAGACAAACAATTCAAAACCTTTTTTTCGTCTGTCATCAACAGATTTTCTTTTTTTTTGTTCAGTTTGTGAGTTTTCAATAATGTTATCAATAAATAAATTTTAAATATTGATATGTAGAAAAAATCGTATACTATAGATTTTTTATATGTATAAAACTTGAGTACTTCAATTCATTTATACATATAATAAAATTGTAACTAAGCATAATCTGTACATTAAATATATTTTGAGAAATATTATTGTAATAGACATTATTATCGATACAGAGGCCGAATCTATAGTTTATAGAATTTTTGTCTATCTGTCTGCCTGTTACCGCATCACGGAAAAACCACTGGAGGGATTTTGATGAAATTAAGTCTAATGGTAGCTGGTTATCCCGGTCAACATCTAGGATACTTTTTATGATATACTGATATACTTTATGATTGATTATATATCAAAATCTGATAAGTTGATAATTTTACATAAACATTTTGCACATAGAAATGCCAAATTTCAACTAATTACGTATAAATAAGATCCTAAAACTAAAATATGTTTAAAATTCAAGTAATATAGTCATTTTTACATATACAATAATATTATTATGAAAAGCTTTTAAAAATTATTTCAAAGATCGTAGAACATTGGTTAGTCATATGATTAAAACTAAAACTCATCTATACCATTTGAATAAAATAAAATGGGGGTGGCACTACCTCTTCTAATACATTTCATCCCCGTAAAATAAGTAGAATATCTTCTTTATAAAAGCATTTAGAACTTTCATTTAAAATGAAGACTGAATATTAAGATATTTTATTTGTAGCTATATATATATATATATATATATATATATATATATATATACCTATTCAAATCTGTTCATAATCTCATCACATATTGGATCCGCCGCTTGATGCTTCACATCTGAACGAGTCTTCTAGCTGGAATTATTATAGAATACATTCATTTCTATAATACAGAACGGTGGATAATTCTTTTTAAAGGAAACAAAGAGATTTTAAATTTATTATTTATCGGATTTGTTCTATTCCTTCAAATTTCAGTACTTTTGTTTTAAGTAAAGCGAGTCCAAAGTGTGATAAAAAGTTGCCTACATAACTCAACATTACTTCATCTGATAGAGACGGATAAACTAACAAACCTGTAAACTTATGCATATACGAGTATAACATGATATCACAGCATTTTTTAACCTGATCTGCTTTGTATTTTCGCTTATATACTTGGGCCTTAAGCGGCAGTTTAAGCCCCAAGTATGAGCGAAAATACAATGTATTAAAAGATACTACTAGATAATAAATAGATGTAAATATACTTTCATTAGATTTTGCCTTAACTAATTCCAATACAATTATAAAAAAAGGAATTAAAAATCAATTTCATTACAATGAGTTTCATCATTTAGTAATAAAAACCTAAATAAAATATAATTTTAGTGTAGACATAGTAGTAGTAAAGTTAGAAATATTTTCTACACTTAGGGGTAGGTTTTTTTTTTAATTTGAATCACCAACTTTAAAATAAACCCTATCCAATAAAAAAAATTGGTGGTGACCCACGGATAGGCAGACGAACAGACGGACAAGAGAGTGATCTTATAAGCGTTCCTTTTTTACTTTTTGAGCTACGGAACCCTAAAAAGCTCATCGAAATCGGACTACACTGTAAAAAGTAATGAGTGGTCAAACGTTAAAAAAAAACTAAATATATGTATCGAGTTAAAAACCTAAAAAAAGACATAGCACGAATACCTTGTATTTTTCGCTAGTTTACTTTTATTATATTATCACGTAGATAACTTCGTTAGTGCGTCTATTTAATTAGACTGCTTGTACACAATCGTTTCAAGCCAGAATGAGAATTAAATCCAATTACTTAAACGTATCAAGTTATTTTAGAGATGTAATATTATCGTACCATGGTTTATTGTAAGACATCACATGACTTTACCTTTATTATGTGCCTAATTATGTAATACTCTATTATTACATAATATATAAAATATTTAAGTATATCATAGGTTTGATAAATTATATACTATTAGCGTTTCGTATCTTATTTATATACTAGCGACTCACCCTTGCTTCGCTCGGGGTTCTGGTAGGATAAAAGTGTAACTGATTGCTGTATGTACAGGAAGATATTTAAGAAGAACTATTATTGAGGGGTCTTTAATAATGCAATAAAACCCAAAACAATGATTTTTATTTTTTTTGTCCGTTCGTCTGTACGTTTGTGCGCGCTTATCTCAGAAATGGCTTAACCGATTTGAATGTAGTTTTCACTAATATATTTTGGTAAGCTTCACTTAACATTTAGTATATGTTTTATTTCAATCGGTTCATAAATAAAAAAGTTATGTCAATTTAAAGAATCGCCTAGGGACGAACCCGAGCGAAGCGAGGGTGAGTCACCAATACATACTTTATATAAATGATAACTTATTACTTGTAAATAATAATAATTTTATTTAAAAAACTAGCATTGCCCGCAGCTCCGCCCGCTTTCAGATGACCAAATACCAAATTCTTAGGTTTTACATATTAGTATACTCTTACATTGCAGTTTTTGTATTTTTTCTCAGAAATGAGACATTTTCCCGCGGTAAAAAGTCCTAAATGTTGACCCGGATAACCACCTATCACCATACCAAATTTCATCAAAATCTCTCCATTGGTTTTTCTGTAATGCGGTAACAGATAGACAGACCGACAGAGAGACAGACAAAAATTCTAAAAACTATAGATTCGGCCTCTATACCGATAATAATGTTTATTTCAATAAGATTTTCCAAAAAATATTTAATGTACAGATTCGGCTTGGTTACAATTTTATTATATGTATAGATGTCTTTATTATCTTCCTTTTGTTCTTACTTTAATTGGAGCCTATTTGTAGACCTAAAATAATATCATTTTATATTTTGAGAACAAATTAATGTTATCTAGACTCTATCTTAGATATTATTTTCTTTGAAATTTCTTGTTGACATTAATTAGTTTGTATCGAAATTTAATAATTGCACATTACTGTTAAAAGCTTTGCTTTTAAAGTATAGATCAAAAGCTCGTTAGCTTTACAATAAAATTTTACATAACTTCATATTAATTATCACATTCATTGTTGTAATGAAATGGAAAAATTAATGATAACGTTGAAATTGAAATAGTATATTTATACTTTTTCGTTTATTTAGAGCTTTTATCGTAAAAAGAATACAATATGAGTCCAAATTTATTTTGGAATGAAATATTAATAAAATATTAATAAGTTACTTTGTCAGACGATTCAACTGAAAAATGTTTCATAAAATTAGAAAATTCAGTATTGAAATAAAATTGTAAAAATACTTTTATAAATTTTTATAATTTTAAGGAAACCGTTCAAAATTGTAATGAGTCATGGTGCATTAGGTAATGTGGGCTCTATATCTACACTTACATTATGAAGAGGCAAAGTTTGTAAGCTTGTGAGTTTGTGAGTTTGCTTGTAATGAATAAAGTAAAAATCCGCTGAACCGATTTACATGAAGTTTGGTATAAAGATAGTTTGAGACCCTGAAAAGGACATAGGATAGTTTCTATCCCGGAAATTAAACCTTAAGGGGGTGAAAAGGGAATGAAAATTTGTATGGAGAATCAATCATTTCTCAAATAAGGGATATAAAACTCATTATACCTATGTATATACATCTATGTACTATTATATTATCGTCTATCTATTCCATACTTTTCGATAAAAACGTACCTAGGAACGAACCCGAGCAAAGCGAGGGTGAATCGCTAGTTGTTAGTAACTAAGTAATATCTAGAGATGACACTTTCTTTTTTGATACTTTGATATATCATTTCTATACCTGTGAGAGATTAAGCAACGGCTTCACGTGCTCTCGAGACACTCCTTCAACCACCAATTTCACAAATATAAATTACAACTGAAAAATTCTTAGCAGATTAATTTATTAAATAGCTATTGTATTAGCTTGCCCTATCTAGGGCTCGAACTCAAGATCTCCAGATTTATAACCGTACATTTATGCACAGATAATGTATCTGCCATAGAATCTATATACATATAAATAGGCAAAGATAAAACTATTCAGTATATTTTTTTTCCTCTGTCTATCAACCGATTTTCTTTCATTTTGTTTAGTTTATACATGACCTTAGTGTTATCTATAAAAAAATTAGTCTGTTCAAATTTCGGCCACTGGATGAAGAGTAGTAGTAATATTTACCTTATATTCCAGGTTTTTGACCCAGCTGGCCGCTTCCTGAGATCTTTCGGCAGCCAGGGTACAGGAGACGGGAAGTTCAACTACCCGTGGGGTATCACAACTGATGCCCTAGGATTTATCTATGTCTGTGACAAGGAAAACCATAGAGTGCAGGTCAGTTATATGCATAAAGATTCTAAATATTTGTTTAATAAAATTTTTATATATGTGACATAGCTTTTGGATTGACAAAATATAGTTAATTTCAACACTTTAATTGCTTAATACTTTCTTAGATTTACGCGAATACTTGACATTTTAAATAAAACTATCTTTTCGGATTTTTTCGCGAATTTATTTTGATTTTTGGTTCCCGACGTTTCGAATGCTTTACAGCATCCATGGTCACGGGAGAGACTGAGGTGTTACATGTCTTGAAGGTATAGTTGTTACAGACAGCCTACCCACAATTAACAAAATGAAAGTTGCACCAATTCCATTACAATATTTTTTAACTTTAAACATTTATATAATTTTAATTATAATTGAATATGGAATATTATTTATTTAGTTTTGCTATTATTTTTTTATAATTATTACAATTTTAAAATATTAATTAGTAATCTATATTTAGTGTTGCCATTATTATATTTATAACCATAAAGAAAAATATAAAATATAGTATTAATTATTTAAGCCATATAATTGTTCTATGTGTAATTTAAAAAGTTAAAATTAATTAAGGATAATAATTTTAATTTAGTTTGCTGTTATTTAAAAAACTTACTAAGCAACACTATTACTATATACTTTTACAAATGAAAAATGAAAAATATTTTTGGTCTGATCCCTTTACATTGAAGGGATACCCGTGTCCAGCAGTAGGACGTTAAAAAGGGCTGAATACATACATACATGTGTTAGTTTAGTTTTGTTTGAAAAAGACCTAATAGTCGAGCGTTTTTCTATAAATAGGTATAAAATCGGTCCAAATCGAACTCGCACACTAAAGATTTCACACATCTAATAATTTTTTTAGTTCGTAGGGTTTCTCATTTCCGGTTCTTTGAACAGTTATTATCTTTTATTATTTTTAATTTTGCATTTTAATAACACTAAGTTTGACGTGAGTTGTTGTTACTTATATGAACCAACATTTTTCCTATCTATTAAAATAGGTAGTATAATATAAGAACTAAATCTTTTCAATACATTTTTACTGAGTTTAATTTATTACTCTGTAGTCTTTCATTAAAACCTTCACGGAACGTTCTATAAACAAATGTATAACACCAAATTTTATATTTATATTTATTTTATATATTACATTTATAAGTAATAACAATATATCAAGATAAATTATTTAATTTTACCAATAAAATTTACGACTGCGGTTGTGAAATATTGAACAAACACCAAAACCAACTTTATTTATAAGCCAATGTGAAAACATTAATACTTGGTTATGTTCCGGATGTCAATCATATATGACTATAAATTATTTACATCAACTTCTGCCTAGTTTTAACCCAACCAAGATGATTAACAATAGTTGGGCCCTTTCAACATCCAAATTTCAATGTAGTGGGCAAGTGCATCATCTCTCTCGAGGTGGATTTGGTCATAGCCCACCACGATAGCCAAACTTGTTCTTTCACTCATTTATTTCCTCTGCAATTTTTACTATACTTGTGCCATCACAGTAAAAACATCAACACAGTAGGCAATCGCTCATTGAGTTTAACAGCAATGCTGTGAAATCCGATAGTTTTCAAAGATAGCAATTTTTATGAAATTTAATAGACTATAGAGGTAAAACACACCAAGTGAATATCATGTTGAAAACGATTCGCACATAAAAATATCAAGAGAAAATCAATAACTA
Organism: Brenthis hecate; assembly: GCA_951806755.1. Lineage (NCBI taxonomy): Eukaryota > Metazoa > Arthropoda > Insecta > Lepidoptera > Nymphalidae > Brenthis > Brenthis hecate. Next base: position 23,566,866 of record OX638252.1, on the reverse strand, counting down.
GAGAAATTTATTCGATAGCGAATATAATATAGCATGAAAAGGAATATAATTATACGAATTCAGTCGTAAAGTCGATTGGAAACCGAATAATGCATTTTAATCACAACCTATTCTTTCTTATCGTTCGCAATAATTTATTATTACACTAGCGACTCGCCCTCGTCTCGCTCGGATTCATCTCTAGGTACGTTTTAAAGATTAGTCTGGAATAGATAGTCAATATCTTACTCTGTCAAAAACAAAGACAAATCTATCGCACGGGAACCGTACATTTTCTGGGTTATGACTTGTGTATATTCAAGACTATAATCTATCTCTGTGACAAATTTTATCTAGATCTGTTCAGCCGTTCTGGTGTAACTGAGTAACAAACATCCACCCAAAACTTAAAATATTTATGGGATTTTTTTTTCAGGTATTCCAATCCGATGGCACGTTTGTGGGTAAATTTGGCAGTTTTGGATCTAAGCAGGGTCAGTTAGAGCATCCACATTACATAGCAGTGTCTAGCACCAACCGCGTCCTGGTCTCCGACTCGAACAACCACAGGATACAAGTATTCGATGTTAACGGACGTGAATTATCTTCATTTGGAGAAGAAGGTTCCGAGGATGGCCAGTTCAAATTCCCAAGGTTTGTTACTTGTTTTGTATAGTATTAGTACCCTCTATGGTTATTAATTTAGTTTAGCCTGCTATATTTAAAAATTATTTTCATTTTAATCAACGCCATCTATATCTGCCATCATAGGCTTAGAACTAAAATGGTGAAAAATTATATTAAGATTAAAGTAGTATCCTATGAAAACGCATTACTTGGATAGTAATTGCATATTATCCATTCTGATCAAAATTTTTCTTATACTCGTAATTAATTCAAAACATACAATTAATGTATTTTTAAGCTCTCACGGCCTAGTACATTAATTTATTTAAAATTTGGCTTTTAATATTACCTAATATCGTCATACACACTAATATTAAGATAACTTCAATCTAAAATTACTTCACCAATTATATTGATAATTGATTTTTAACATAAATGTTACCTTTTATATTTTTCTCAACTTCTTACATAACATACAGCCATACAGACAGACATACAACGTTTGTAATACTCCATCTGACGTCACTTTCGCCATAATTTAAATAGATAATCCATTACACATATGCCTTGATTTCTCCCTCATTATTGTTTAGTTTATCATCATAAAACTATCTTTGAAGAGCTTATAACTCGCAAGGGACGATAATAGGATTACAGTTTGGGGATCACAGGCTGTTAACTATATCGAGATTGCCATTTAACTAACGCATAATCGATTACCCTTTGTCTAACTCTGTATGGTATTTAACTAATCATAGATACTTCAGATTTGTAAGGCAGTGTAGAATATTATATTACTTTGCAGACATTTAAACACCGGACGTAGAATAGATTAAAGTTACCGCATAGCTTTTAAGATAAAACTATATGTTTCTTATTACTAGCGATTTAACCTCGCTTCGGTCAGATGCGTCTCTAAGTACTTTTCACAATTTCATTAGTTTTTATTGTTTTTCGGTGAAACCCAAATCCTTTTTCTTAACAAAAAGTAGCTTAAGTTAGTCCTTATAACATCAGCTATCTGCCATTGAAAGTCCCGTCAAAATCGGACCAGCTGTTTTGGAGATTAGCCGGAAAACACAGAGATAGACAGAAAAAAAATGTTCTTTTTTTATATTATCAGTACCGCATATTATACTTTAATATTATGTATTTAGTAAAAAGCTGTTATTTTGACATTAGAAACAGCCACTTCAATTTTTATTAAATCCAAAAAAAATGACGATGATGGATTCCCGACCGATTTCGATCACGGCGACTGCTTCAGCTTTGGAGATATATTCGTCGTTTATATGCTCTCATATGGCTACTGTAGCCAATCTTCTTTGAGAAGGTCTGCATGCATTGCGGCCATGTAAGCATACGATTGTGATAATTGTATCTGAACGCCATAGATGAGCGAGCTTTCAGATAAACACGTCTGGTATAAAAAAATATGATACTGGTTTAATAATAAAATTGTTACATTTTAAACGATACGACTTAAAAAGAATTTTTATATAACTAAATACTCCACCCCGACGATGGGATTTCGCCCTTGTTTTGTTGAATTTCTTATTTGAATCCCACTCTTAAAATAGCCTATTCATTAAAAAATCACAGGAATACTGTTACATGTTAACGAAGTTATGTCCGCTCCATTTTAAAATTGTTATAAAAATCACTTGTGAAACCGCTAACAAGCATATGCAGAACATATTAAAATCAAAATTATTATTTTTTTATCACACTTTCCAGTAATGATAGTATAGACCGATTTTCTAAAAATAGGGAATACATGACCCCAATACGAGATAATATGTTTACCGACTTATAGATTGCGTGATTATATTCATCATAACACTATTTTTTAATTTTAAACAAAATAAAATTTTTTCAAGTAAATATATTTTCTGAATTTTTTTTTCTAAATTGTCTAAAATACATAAAATATTTAAAATTGTGGAACTTAACTATAATTATAGAATCATATATTTATGTTATTATATAAATTAAATAAATCACATAATAAACTTAATAATTATCCATAAAACAAAAAGTATAAGATATTTTTTTTTCTAGGGGAGTTGCTGTCGACGACCAAGGATACATAGTAGTAGCTGATTCAGGCAACAACAGGATACAGATCTTCCACCCTGATGGCACTTTCCTCAGAGCATTTGGTTCTTGGGGCTGTGGAGACGGAGAGTTCAAAGGCCTAGAAGGCATCGCTGTTATGTCCGGTGGGAATATTATCGTATGCGATCGAGAGAACCACAGAGTACAGGTTTTTTAAAGGTATTTATTGTTTATAAATATTATTTTTGTATTTTTTTAAGACAGATAATTAGTTAAGTTAGATATAGATATTGTAAGGCCGTAAGATAATTATAGCTAGATAAAAATAAAAAAAGGATTATTTATGAAAAAAATATATTTAATGATATAAATATTATTTATTTACACCTTTTATGTGTAAACTGTTTACCTATATCTAAAATCATTGCGGAAGTGTGCAAATCGAGAAGTTCTATAGCAATCGGGTGCATAGTTTAGACATACACACATTAGCAACAGATATATATTTTATGTATATTCTTATCTATACATATAATAAAATTGTAACAAAGTCGAATCTGTACATTAAACATTTTTTGGAAAATCTAATTGAAATAGATATTATTATCGATACAGAGTCCGAATCTATAGTTTTTACAATTTTTGTCTGTCTGTCTTTCTGTCTGTCTGTATGTCTGTCTGTTACCGCATCACGAGAAAACCACTAGATAGATTTTGATGAAATTTGGTATGATAATAGCTGGTTATCCGGGTCAACATATCGGATACTTTTTACCGCGGGAAAATATCTCATTTCTGAGAAAATATACAAAAAAATCATTGTAAGAGTATAACTAATATGTAAAGAATTAGGTTTTTGGTCATCTGAACGCGGGCGGAGCCGCGGGCAATGCTAGTATATTAAAAAAAATATGCTTTCATGTGAAGTAAAATTTAATCCATTACTGTAGTATATTATAATGTATTAAATTACTCTAACATTCACATTAAAACAGACGCTTGAAGTTGTTAGTTTGAAGCTCGTACAAAGTTGAACTTGAAGTTAGATATGAATTATTAAAAATGCAAGAGATAAAAGCTATTTAAATAACTACTTTCAACACTCAAAGCATATGAGAATATTTTATTACAGAAATGTATATTATATCCAAGGTAACAGTTTACAGTGTGTTGGCTTCACATGCGATATCTTTAGATTTGTATATTGCTTAAAGCCATATATGCTTAATTCTATATAAATACGTATCTATACTAATATAATAAAGAGGTAAAGTTTGTGAATCGTGAGTTTGTGACGTTGTAGGATGTAATCTCTAGTTCTACTGAACCGATTTAGATGAAATTTGGTAAGAAGATAGTTTGAGACCATCATCGGACAACCCGACGAACGGCTAGTCTCCATCCTTATGTCGTGGTCCCGTGGACATTCCACCCGTCCGGACGAAGCGTTTCGCTACGTCATTTATTATACGTGCGGCTAAGGATTGGAACAACCTGCCTGTGTCGGTGTTTCCGTCCGATTATAATATGGGTGTCTTCAAGGCAAGAGTGAATTGGTGGCTACTGAATTAGTGCTACTTACCATCAACGACTGCGTTACCACTTACCATCAGGTGGAACGTAGTCAAGCACTAATTCAGATTGGAATAAAAAAGAAGACCCCGGGAAGGACATAGAATACTTTTAATCCCGGAAGTCATCCCTTAAAGGAGTGAAAATGGGGATGAAAGTTTGTATGGGGAATCAACCTAGAGACGAACCCGAGCGAAGCGAGGGTGAGTCGCTAGTTGTTTCATAACCGACTTCAACAAGATGAGGTATTAAATTGGCTTAATGTTTTAATTTGTTACGCGATGTTTTCGCTAGTTGCTAATCGACTATCTCAATCGTGTTTATAAATGGTTATTAAGGTACCCTTGACAAATAATTAATTAAAAATTAAATTAAAAACAAATCAGGATAGCATAACGTTTGAAGTCAGTGTAATTTTTTTAGATAAATATAATAATTACTATAATTCCCGTGATTTGTTTATTTTATGGTTAAATATAGAGTAGGTATAAAGTGGTTTAAAATGTTCTCGTTTTTTCTTCCAGACTTACAGACATCATCATCGAGAATATCATATCAAACATGAATATATTGCTAAGTATACAATGTGCTTGTATATATGTACGTACATATTATATAATATAAAATCGGTCATAGACCTTCTAAAAAAGCCAAGTCTATTACTATCATAAACTAATAGATTTAAAAAAGGCAGAAACCTTAATTACTTATTGTGCTGTTCTTGTTGTTGATATTTCATCTTTCATTTTCATTTCCTATATCCTTCTCATTATTTTCTGAATTTGATAATTTTTAATATATTTTCGCTGTTGTAAAGGCTTTAATATTTATACCAAATTATTTATGTAATCAAATAAAAATAAATATCATGTATTTGTAATCACAGTATCAATAATAAATGCTACTTAAAAATTTAATGCTTTTTAAACTTTGTTTTATTAAGTGATAAAATTAAAAATGGTTTAATTTTACAACTCTTTTTACTATTTCCTGAAATATGATTTTTTTTTAAAAAAGTTTTGTTTCTGCTAGTTCCTTATTTTACAATTCCTTTCTTAATTTACAAAATATTTACATTAACACAGCTATTTTATTGTATCTAAAGCATTTATATATACATAATTGGAATTATCTTATATATTGTCTTTTATTATATAAAACTAATATAACTTCTGAAGCTTGGCTCACGCGCTGCCGTGCCCTCGAGTTAATCAATAAGAAAAATTCTTTAATGTAATTCTTTCTAGTCAGATTTAATCAACGCCAAAAGCTATTGCCAAATATTAGATTTAATAGAATAGAATCGCGTGAATAAATTGATAATGACACTTTATCATTTTTAAATAAAATTGATAAAATTGAATGTCAATGACATTAAAAATTAAAATTATTTTTAATTTTACCCACATTTTCGATGTATTGTTCTCTTATTCACGCCTAGCTTACTTTAAATGATTTTGTTGATATATTCACGTGTAATATAAGGGTATAATAATAATGATAACGTCAGCTTTTATTGTCTAAATATTTTATCATCACGACTTTTATTGACGTTATGGAATACATTTTGTATGGTTTTGAAGTTTCAATAAAATGATTTGTTAATGAATGTTGTTTTATTTTACAATACTTTTAAGATGTGTATTGTAGATATTGTTTAACAATGTAATCAAATATGAGATAAAGCATTTTATTATATACGCATTTATGTAAATGAACAACGGATTTTTTTAAAGATTATCGGGTCCTTGTCTGTTTATCCATCTTGTAGTATTTGCATAAAATACAAGTAAACACTATTTGGCTCGTTTGGTCACCAGTATTCAGAATTGACACGTACGCTCGCACCGCCTCGGCTCCCACGTAACTGTCAAGTATCAATCCCCTACCCGTGCACCCGAGACAACTCGTTACAGATTAAATACACAAACGCTACACATCTATCACAGACTTTTGAGTCATATATGCAAACTAGCGACTTACTCTCGCTTCGCTGAGGTGCGTTTCTATGTAAGTTTTAATTTTTTTGAGCGGAACGCTAATTCTTTTTCTAAAATATAAGTAACTTAAGTTACTCCTTATAAAATCAGCTATCTGCCAGTGAAAGTCCTGTCCAAATCACTCCAATCGTTTTGGAGATTAACCAATACAAGCAGACAGACAAATAAATAATTAATAAAATTGTGTTTTTCTTATAAGTAAAAAGCTGTCATTTTGACTTAACAAACAGACACTTTAATTTTATTACATAGACTATACATAGACCTTATAAGAACATTGGCTGCAAATAGGCATAGGAAAATTTTAAATTAACGAAAACGGATAACGGAACTTTTACTAGCAGATAGCTGGTGTTATAAGAAGTAACTTTGCTACTTTTATTTTTTTTAAGTATTAGGGTTGGCTCCAAAACATTAAAACGTACCTTGTGTTGGGTCCTCAATAAACCCCCCCAACGTGCGTTCACCTTGTCGTGGTGGGAGGGCTCAGTAGTGCCCGGCAATCCAACCGGGCGCGAAGCTAAGAAACGCACAGGGAGGTTGCCCACTTCGGTGGGCGGTGGGAGGTGGCCCTCTTCGGGGGGCGGTGTACCTTGCGGGTTGCTCCTGGTACTTCTCTGATAGCAGAGTGGACCTTGGAGCAACCCCATGGTTGTGGTGGTCTGCTTTGGCAGACCTGCCGTCGGGGTGTCGTAGTTGAATGCGTAAACGATCCTGCGACGCCCCATTAAGACGGGAGAAGGTTTTGTTGGGTTTTAGTGGGTAGTACTGGCTGTATTACGCCGGTGAGTCCCACACGTCTTGCGTAAATGCATTTCCCAACGTTAAAAAAAAAAAGAAAAAAGGGTCCTCAATAAAACTTCGAGATATTCCTTGCTTATATTCTTATATTCAGTACTTTTATTATCTTCAGTTAGTTACATAATTTATAATCACAATTTTCAGTATTACAAACAATTCGTGCCTAGTCACTACTTGGTGGTACCGACATCTCTCTGCAAAAAGACGCGGGAAAACAAATGAATATTCGCACCGTTCTTTTTTTTTTAAACAAATTCCTATCGGCCAAGGTCACATAAGTAAATGCCTTATACATAAATCATTACAAATTAATCAAATATATTATTTTCTATTAAAACACTCACTACATATATAAAAATTTTAACTGCCTCAGTGGTGTAGTGGCTAGCATGTACGGCTGCACACCCGGAGGTCCTGGGTTCGAGTCCCGGGTCGGGCCAAGTTTAGTTATTGAGTCTTTCTGTATACTAAGTCTCAGTAACAGCCCGGAGTTGGGAAGTTGGCGGTATATCACCCCCGTGCCTCGGAGAGCACGTTAAGCCGTCGGTCCTGTGCCTTAACTCTCACCGGTCGTGTGGAGCAGTCTTCCCACCAGAGTATGAGAGTGACAGGAATAAAGAGTGCACGTGTGTCTGCGCGTACACTTGTGCACTATAATATCTCCTGCGCAGTTGGCTAGTCTCAATGAGATTGGCCGCCGTGGCCGGAATCGGTCGGGAGAACATCATATAAAAATGCAACCTTACACTAGGGACACCCTAAAGCGAAGCGAGGGCAAGTCGCTTGTATATATTAAAACAAAAGAAAAGTATAAAACATAACTAAAGAAGTTAACAATTTATTACGAAAAGCCACTCTAAAAGAAAAGTTGGCTGAAAGTCATGATGGCAATAAATTTGTTTAAAAACTCAATATTTGACAACGGATGGCATATAATGAAAGATCTTGCCATTATAGGGGATTTCGGAGTGATAAATTGACGGACGTCTTATTTTATTATTAGCAACGGCTCTTATATTATGGACGACTAAACGACTGTTACAGATGTTAGGAGATTGTATGAAATTTCTTTTTAATATGATGTTATTTTTAAATGTGTAGCTTAATATGTTTTATGCAAACTAATTGAATTCCCAAAAACTATAGAAAAGCACATTTTAAAGTTTTTAAGGAACATTTTTAATGAAATTCTGGTGTTTATTGTTTTAACTTATATAGCACAAGCAGCAAATTATATACCACAGATCACATAATAAATAATTATATACACATTATAATAAACGATCAAACGAACTTACCAAGTGAAGTTCGATCATTATTATATTAGTTTTTTCATTCGAAGATATAATTAACCAGGTAGTCCTTTTATCCAACAAGGAAACTTCGCATATTTTAGAGTATCTATTTATTTCTAGATTAATAAAAATAAAAAGAATTTTTCGGGTAGTCGTACCTGCCATATTTACGTCTACCTCCGTAATGCGCTCTGTTCATGTCTCATTCTTTTTATAGTATTTAACGCAGCAAAACTTTAGGGTTATGGGTGGGTGGGTATTTATATCTTCGAATGAAAAAACTAATATAATAATGATCGAACTTCACTTGGTAAGTTCGTTTGATCGTTTATTATATGACGTTTTTTCATTCTTCAGATATAATTAACCAGGTAGATGTTTATAGATAATACTAATAAGTTTTGCTATTTTAAAAAATAAAACTTATAATGAAATCAGAAATGTTTAATTCAAGTGATTATAATGAATATCATACATGAAATAAGTCTAAGAAAAAAAGACAGACCTCGCAAAGCTGTCCCGTTCCTCTACAGGTCGTTGATAGAATCTAGCAAACGTTTGAGATGTAGCAGTCCAACCGGCTGTCTTACGTATCACGTCAATAGAGACGCCGGAGGAGTGTGCGGCGGAGGTGGCGGCATGTCGCGTGCTGTGCGCGCTGAACACCGTCACATCCACCCCGCATTCCCCCATTGTTTGTTTTAGCCAGCGACCTATAGTTTAGGCAGTGGCAGCTTTGTGAGGTCGTTTGAAAGTAATCAATAAATTTTCTACATTACTAGGTCTTAAATTTATTGTTTTGGAAATATACTCCTGTAATGTTTTAGCTGGGCATATACTTGGGTTTTCTAAAAAGAAAGGCAAGTTTAAAATTGGTTGATCTTTACCAGGTCTCGATGTTTTAATAATATCAATTATATAGATTTTAATTACACTCGCAAAACATTTATTATTATTAATTTATCAAAGAAAATGTTTGCAACCTATGCGCAGTACATAAAGCTAGGAGCATTACAAGTTTTTTCGTAAGTTTTTCTAAACTAAGTTCAGAATTAGGATACCAAGTCTCTAATTTACTTAAAACGACTTGTGGATCCCAAGTATTTTTATATTTAGGTACACTGGGCCTTAACTTGTACACACCTTTTAATATTCTTGAAATACGATCATCTGTACCTACGTCATGCCCTAGCAGTAAGGACAACGCCGATCGATGAGTACTAATAGATCCATAGGAATCTCCCCGGTTATATTGATGTGTTATAAATGATATTACAGCATGAACTGAAGGTTCCAGAGGATTAAACTTATCTAGAATACGAAACTCCCACCAAACTTTAAATGTTACGCTATACTGACGAATCGTATTTGCAGATAGTGAAGCGCAGATTAAATCTAGTGCTTGGTCGGGCACACCACGCCTGGATAATGCGAGCCGCAAAGTATCGCTGCTCCCAGGGTAGGAGAGAGGCGTTGTCCTTGCTCTTGCGACCTAATATAAAGGCCATTATTAATAATGAAAATATCTGATTTCTTTAATTTTAATAATAAAGGGAACCAAGGCTGTGAAGGCCAATAAGGGAATACTAGAACTCCCCTTGCATTATCAGAAATGATTTTTTCTAAGCATTTTAAAACTATCCGAAAAGGTGGAAAAGCATAAAAGAAAAATGGTTTCCAATTAATTGTAAAAGCATCGACATTCACCGCATCTGGATCTGGTTTCCAAGATATATAGTTTTTACACTTAGTATTGGTACGAGAAGCAAATAGGTCTATTTGTGGGTGCCCGAAATTTTCAATTATCTTCTTGAAAGAATTACGGCTAAGTTCGAATTCTATATCTTGATTTTGTCTTCTAGACTCTTCGTCTGCTTCTATATTATCCTTAGTATTTATATAAGAGGCAAATAACCACAAATTGCGCTTCTCGCACTATTGCCAAATCAGCCTAGTCAATTTGTTTAAATGCGGATATTGTATTCCGCCGAAGCGATTAATATAACTAACAGCGGTTGTATTGTCAACACGTAATAATATAGCACAATTAGTCTTAGTTTTAGCAAAACATTTTAAACCAAAGAAGGCCGCCAGTAATTCTAAGTAATTAATATGATATATTTTTTCACTATCCTTCCAAAGACCGTTTGTTCTTTGACTGTTACAAAAAATGCCCCAGCCAGTTCGAGAAGCATCTGAAAAAATTTCTAAATAAAAATTTTGATTTCTCATGTAATGATCCGTTCGATATATATTACATTTCCACCATAATAAGTCTGATAAAATGACTGTAAAAAGTTTAATTTTAGCTTTGTAGTCGTGACTATTCTTTAGAGCTAGAAATTTTTGTCTCTCGAATAATTTTGGATACAACCAGCCATATTTAACTGCTGGACAAGCGGCAGTAAGGGTTCCAATAAATTACGCAAACTCACGAATACTACAATCTGGTAACTGTAAATATTTATCGACTAACTGTGCTATACTATTTTGTTTATCCATAGGTAAAGAGATACGCATATCTATAGTGTTAAATATGAAACCCAAAAATTTACAATTTTGTTTCGGTTCGATACAACTCTTTTCATAGTTTACAACAAAGCCTAAACATTCTAAAACTCGTAATGTTGTCTGTACATTTTTTAAACAATTGTCGTAATTACTGCCGATACACAGTATATCATCTAAGTAAATAACAGATATGAATCCTAGATTTCTTAAGTACTTCACTACTTCCTTCATTATTTTTGTAAATATTCTTGGCGCCACAGACAAACCGTAAGGCATACCATTGAATTCGTAGGTGAACTGCTTTAAATTAGAATTTTTAAAATTAAATCTTAAAAATTTACGATAATTGTGTGCTACCGGTACTAAAAGATACGATTCTTTTAAGTCTATTGTTGCTAGAAACGCTCCCTCCATTATTAACTTCATTGCTGTTCTATGGTCTTCCATCTTAAAATGAGATTTAATTATATATTTATTAAAAGACTTTAAATTCAAAATAAACCTCTTTTGTCCATCCATCCATCCATTTTAAAATGACTGAGTTATCCGTAATCGATAACCAACAATTATAAAATAACTGTAAACGGCCTGCGTGTACCTGTGTTAACGTCGATGCGTCGGATAGGCACGTTGCCTGTTTGGATGGCTGAAGCGCGCTTGCGACGGCGGTTGTGGTGTGTTCCCCGCAAATGCCTGTCGCGCCGCTGACGTCATCGTCGCCGTCCGCGGTGTTGTACGCCCCGCCGTGTTCGACAGGAACCGGGGAGGGCCTGTCCAGTTTCCCGGCCGCGGTCGTAAAAAGGGTGTAGAAGGTTTCGTAACAGGAACGTTTTTCTTGATAGAAAGCCCTTGTTTTTCTATAATTTTTGTCGCTTTAATTTTTTCTGATAGGTTGGCACCGAAAAGCGTCTCATCATGATTATTTTCGATAACGTTTAACAAAGATTTGTCCAAACTAGGTGTTAATAATTTAATCCTAGTTTCTGTATTTTGATAGTGTAAATCACATAAAATACGAGATGCATCTGACAATATATTTATTGACTGTATTTGATCACCACCGGTTAGTAATAACGTCAATGCCCTGTTAATGGCAGTGATACCTATACCTAATTGTTGTTGACAATTTTCTAATTTTTTATCTCGTGTTTTAAGAGATTCGGTAATAGCAACCGATATTTCAGCGTTTAACGAAGGCGCTTTTAATAATTTACAATTACTTGGTATTATATACGGCTTAAATATAAGATCTCGTGTATCTTTTGGCAAGCCCTTACGCAGTAATGGCAGCCACCTTTGCGCTAAGTTACTATGGATTTCCTCTCCATATTGCGGCACCTCCTCCACTGCGTCCCCGAGAGCTTGCAAGTATTCGAACGTTAGTTCAGGATGCGATGCAACCTCTGGAGCCCCCATTTCAATCTGGGGAGTATCTACAGCTTCCATCCCAATATCACGTTCCATTACCTCGTCATCTATTAATACAGCGCGTGGTAAACTGCCGTCGTTTTGGTTATATTGCGATTGCGTTTCAACATCTGCAATACACATAAAACATGTTTTAACATGTTTGTTACGTCTTGACATTTGACTCTCGGCCAATATTCAAGAACGTATTCCTTTGTTTAACTCTCGGCTAAACTCAGGAAAAAAAAATACATAATATTATGTATGCGTATAAATATATTGACTCGCAGTCACACTTATATTGCGTAACAGTAACCTTACTGTCACTTACCTGAATTTTCATCTGATGACTCAGATTGTATAATTCTACGACGTATACTTCTTCGATTATTTATTTCGTTTAGCTTTCTAATTTTTCTTTGTAATATTTAAGTTTTTCCTCCTTAGTTCTCTTCGGCATTATGAATATGTACTCCTTTACTAGTTTTCTTAAACACCTATTACTGTTAATAGTTGAGCGCGTGCGAACGTTGCCTCGCAAGAAAAAAGAATGAGACATGAACAGAGCGCATTACGGAGGTAGACGTAAATATGGCAGGTACGACTACCCGAAAAATTCTTTTTATTTTTATTAATCTAGAAATAAATAGATACTCTAAAATATGCGAAGTTTCCTTGTTGGATAAAAGGACTACCTGGTTAATTATATCTGAAGAATGAAAAAACGTCATATAATTACATTATATACAGCAAATTATATACTAGTATATGGAAACATATTGTATGGTACATAAATATATTGTTATATATCCAAAGGGGAAGGGGACTGTTACTCCTTAATACAGATTATATTTATAACCTACCAAGGCGTACAGTACTTCACCCAACTGTATGAAATTGAATTGTACAAGCCTTTACTGTAAAAAATTACTATGTTCTACTATTTGTTGTCATGGTAACCGTTGTTATAGTTTGACAAATGATATATAATATTACATTCTTTCTTTAAATGATATTCTATAAATATATGATTGTAACTTAGGATGTAGGTACTTTAAAACATTTTTTTATAACGTATTAAGGTTTATTTTGCCAAATAATACCCATTTTATTGGCTAGGCAAAAAGTCTAGAACAATAAGTTGAGGCAAAGCTAAGACTTGTTACAATTAAATTAAATTATAAACTATGTTAAGGTAGCGCTTGAACTATCACCTTACGTTTTATTTGAGCTTAAACATTAACTAATACTAAAGTAATATCTTGTTTTACTGTTTTTAAAAGCCACCAAGACTTGTTCCATACGGCATTATGCCTGATGGTTTTAAAGCATTCGATTACAGACTGACAAAACGGGAATATTCATAACATAAATTTTCATACGTGTAAAGAAAAAACAATTAATTATTATGAATAATAGCAATCACCCTGAATTGGCTTTAAAAGTCATTAGATTTGCTTAACAAGTCCGGTTGATATTTGCTAAATGTATAGTATATAGTATATATATATATGAACAATACACATGAACTGTACATTTTGACGGAACAAAAAGTAGCCTATGTATTATTCCAGGCTATAATCTATCTCTGTGCCAAATTCCGTTCTGGCGTGAAAGAGTAACAAACTCCATACTCACAAACTTTCACATTTATAATATTAATATAGATAATGTTCCTAATAGTACTAACTTCTAATTTATAATTAAATGAAAAAAAATATAAAAAATAAATAAATAAAATATATTGCGAAAAAAAAATGTATATTATATAATCCTATCCATATGAACTTAATACAAAATGAAGAATTTTGATAAAAAAAAATATTCAACAGAACTTCAGCATAGAAATCAACATAACAGAAACCTTTTACATGTCAATAAGTAATCTCCCAAGGCCTTATATCACATACAAAAAAGCTAATGTACCTATCAATCTAGTTTGTTTTCATATCGATTTCAATATTCACACACTAAATCTCATATTAAACTGCCAGAGACAATATAAAAGAAGATAATAATAAAAAAAATGTTTTTTTTTTTAAATCTAATCTTATGTATAAAATTCTCGTGTCATAGAGTTTGTAACAAAACTCCTCCTAAACTGCTTGACCGATAGTTATGAAATTTTGTGTGTATATTGTTATGTGTGTGTGTGTGTGTGGTTTTATGTGTGTGTATGTTGTTTTGTGTGTGTATTGTTAATTTGTAAAGTGATGAGGGTGGTCCACTCTAGGGACGAACCCGGACGGAGCGAGGTTGAGTCGCTAGTATATATATATATATATATATATATATATATATATATATATATATATATATATATATATATATATATATATATATATATATATATATATATAAATATTTCGTAAACCTTATTATTATAGTATTTTTCACCCATCGGGTGAACATACAGGATACTTTTTACCGCGGGAAAATGTCTCATTTCTGAGAAAAAATACAAAAACTGCAATGTAAGAGTATACTAATATGTAAAACCTAAGAATTTGGTTTTTGGTCATCTGAACGCGGGCGGAGCCGCGGGCAATGCTAGTTTGTGATAAAAATATTATCTCGCTTATGCCCAGCAGTGGGACATTAAAAAAAGAATAAATGTGAAATGAGAACAATAAATTACAAGCTTTTGATTAAATATTATGAATTTTGGACGCCAAAAGAGGTTTTATTAGCATCCTAACCTTTTCACTGCGTCATCAGATCAATCTTACTTTGAATCTTATTTTCTCATTCTTTCGTATTGACAGTTCCATCAATATGTTACATCGAGTACATTTCAAGAAGCGAAAAATCTAAAACCATATAACAAAGAGTTTCTTTCATACTATCTATATGATATAAAATATTAATTCAGATTTTATTTTCCATTTTTTTATTTGCATTTCTCAAATTTACCCTACAGTTAAGAAAACTGTTAGAAAATTTTTGATTCAATTAACAAAATTTATAAAATTTATAGCTCCAAAACAATTTATATACAATACATAGATAGAGTTATAGACCAGGGTAGAAGCCTTTAAAAATAATAAAAAGTGAAAAAAAAAATAATAGTAGGATGCAACCCGTTAGAAAAGAAGGGGAATATTATAAAAATGAAAGGAAAAATAATTTATGGGCGATCTGAGGTCGGGAAGGGGATGGGGGTGAGTTTTAAGGGTAAAAAACGGTTTTTCTCGATTTCCGGCAAAACTAAAAGTCCTATCGAAAAAAGTCAAATGGCAAAGTTGTAGGTAATAAAAAGATCTAAAACCTTTGTATATTCACACTTTTTTTCACATAACCTCAAAATTTATGTGAAAAATTAAAAAAAACAAGTTTTTGGTTTTTTATTTTTATCTTTTACAAAAAAAAAAATTTAACGAAATCTGGTGAAAACTTACCTTTTTATGTCCCAAATATGCTGTAATTTATTTGATTCAAAATATTTATTTTTTCACCTTATTTTGAATTAATATCGAAAAAGCACCCTAATTTTCAATCGAAAATTCACCCGTCAAAATATCAGCTTTTTTCAAAAAGTTGGTATGTTTTCTGTTCGTTGAAATCTCTACTTTCCGATGGTGAAAAAAAATATATATGTTACTATAATAAATCTTCTGAGAAAATGCAAAAAACAAAAAACCTTTTTATTTCATACACTTGCTTATCATCTGCCTTATTGCAGATGATACAAACAGATTCATCCATACTGATAATCTGAAAAGACAAAATCGAATTAATAATGCCTTCACTATTTAATCGTGAGTATACCACCCCATGAAAAAAAAAAATATTAAAGAAATAAATGTCAAAATGTATAAAAAATATATTATAAATATATTAAAAATCTATAATAAAATATATGAAATATACATGAAAATCGGCCAAAACTTAGTTATTAAAAATATATTTACTATACATATTTTTTATATATTTATACATTTATATCAACATCGTCAACGTCGATCAACATAGGATATAATTATTTTTAAATATTTTTAAGAATTAAAGAAAAATCAATTGACATATAATTTTTTTCTTTGTTCTTCCAGACATCTGATTAACTACGAGTAACATACTCTTAACTACATAAGGTATATTGTGCTACTAACACTGTGTGGGGTATAAGTTAAATATTTACAAGTATTAATTAAAATGTGTTGCCAACGTTATATGAACGTAACCTAAAAATGTGCACATATATACATATATACTAAAAGTTAATAGTACTAGTTTATCGTTTTTAATCGATCTAGGAAGATGTAGCGTTATTGCCAGGAAATACGCATAGATAATACAACGAAGTACGACCCACTACGTCCAATCACTTACCATGATTAAGCGGTACGATCAAATATAATAATAATAGCAACAAAGTTACAAATAATTCAATACATTTGAAGATAATGAACACGGATAACAAAGGGAGTGAACAAAACGGTATTGGTTGAACGATTGATCACAGTCTTCTTCATAAATAATTCGCTGCTAGTTCCGATACCGAGATTATTTTGATAGACTTCATTAATTATATTCAAAGCGCCAATGTTTATTGGAAACGGCAAGAAAAATATACAGATTTACAAGATTTTTCATTTTTTTCAGCATGTTTTTGAATTCAGGCGACGTGTAGGCATGGCAGATAACTTCGTGGACCTCTAAATTTACTATATATATATATATATATATATATATATATATATATATATATATATATATATATATATATATATAAATAATTGACTGATTACATGATAGGTCCAGAAATTATAGCAGGATGGGATAGACTACTGCCAAAGGAACTGATCTTTTATTGACATTTTAGAAACGGAGACAGAGCAAGGACTTGACCATACAATAGGACATTAAACGCTTATCCTACTAATATTATAAGCGCGAAAGTTTGTAAGAATTTATGTATAGATGTATGTTTGTGACTGTTTCACGCAAAAACTACTGAATGGATTTTGATGAAATTGCAATAATATTGCTCATACATCAGAATAACACATGAATACTTTTTATCCCGGAAAAAAGTACGGTTCCCGTGGGTTAGATTTGTTTTAATTTTTAATAATAAATATATAAAAATTTTTTTTAGTAATTAATAATGATAGACGATTATGTAGCTTTTATTATATCTTTTATCAGTCTGTTTAAGAAGACTAGATGTATATACTCGTATTACAAATGAGGGGTACTGAGTTGTTAATTTTTGAAAGAACAAAATATGAAGGTAATGGTTTGCAAACTTCAGACGCACACGTACCTTCCATTTTGATATTTATGCAGTTAGCAATAAGATAGAAAATCTGTAATACAAGCGTGTGCGTTCATAATATTGTGATATTACGGACGCGAAGTCAGTCTAAAGAACGCAAATTAATATTTTCTTAGATTTACGCGAATATTTGACATTTTAAATAATACTACTACCATTTCGGACTTATTCACAGATTTCTTTTGATTTTTGGTTTACTGTTTACATCTAAAATCTTAATCTCTCCCGTAACCATGATTGATACTGTAAAAAAATCGCAACTTCGGGAACCAAAAATTCAAATAAATCTGTCAAAAATCCGAAAACCTACCTTGAAAATAAATGCTTGTATTATAACATACAAAGGTACAATAATTTCAAGCCCATACAAATTGATAGATTAATTCCAAATACGTCCATTGTTAAGGATATGTTACTAATACTAAATATTTTCCCAGATCTTGACTTAGAAAACCGTCTACCTTTCCACCTATTTTCGTCTGATTAAAGTTGTCGCCAGCTTTGATTTCCCAAAGGTCCTAAGAAATTGATAAGGGCCAATATGTTGCCTTGTTGATGGTAGCTTAATAGGCTTATAAGGGTATCGGTACACAAACTGATGTATAGAATAGGGAGATCGATTTTTTATTATACAATACTTGAACTTAATTGGTAATAATATCTTTATCAAACAAAATTTTAGGATACAAAAGCTTTTTTTTATTTCAGACGTGTTTTTTATTATACTTTTACCGATATCTTGTTCTGGAAATTGTATTGCATTGTATTCAGTCCCACTGCTGGGCACGAGCCTCTCTTCAGTACGAAGGGGATCAGGCCATAGTCCACCACGCTGGTCAAGTGCGGATTGGCGGACTTCACATGTCTTTCAAAAATTTGCTAGAAACACTATTATTTATATATTAAACTAATATTAGTAATATACGTATGTAATATGGCATAAATAACACAATTTTTTTTTTATTAAAATTCCAATACCTATATAGTTATAACCTACTGTACCGAGTCGGTTTTTTTAAAAAAACATGAAAAAAGGAAATGAAAATTTAGAAACGTAGAAGATTTTCATGTTACATAGTGTCGGGCACTTTCATTACAAAGAGGCCTTGCCTGAGCATACTTTACATAGAGCTAAGTGGTCACTTAAAGCGAGATTATGTTGTAGTTGCGAAATGTGAACACAGTGCTTAGCCTGCCTTGTGTCCTCTCATAATTATGTTAGTGAAAGTATTGTGTGGTTTTCACATACATACATATATATGTAGTAAAATAAGTATTTCTTTTTTAGGCTAAGAAATATATTATTAACACTTTCTAATCGCACGCAAACACTTGTAAGTAGAATGCTGTATACACCTGTAAAGGTGAATCATACCGAATTGCGTGTATATGTTACAATAATTATAGTGTCCCTAGCATTGCCCGCGGCTCCGCCCGCGTTCATATGACGAAAAACCAAATTCTTAGGCTTTAAATAAAACTATCTTTTCGGATTGTTTCGCGAATTTATTTTAATTTTTAGTTCCCGACGTTTCGAATGCTTTACAGCAATCATGGTCACGGGAGAGACTAAGGTTTTAGACGTCTCAAAGGCGTTATATACTTGTTACAGACAGCCTACCCACAATTAACAAAATGAATTCAAAAAATTGAAAAATGGCACTAAAGTACCTTACAATATTTTAAATTTTAACTTTAAACATTTTTATATAATTTTAATTAGCTTTATAATTTAATATAGAATATTATTTATTTAATTTGAGCTGTTATTATTATAATTATTACAATTTTAATAAAAACTTTTTAACAAAAAAATAAAAACCGACTTCAAACAAAAGCACTAAAAATTAAAAAATAACTGATTGGTAGTTTTCATTTACTATACATACCTAATCAAATATTTTCGAAGTCGGTGTGCTTTGCTTTGTATGGGCTGGGACCGATTTCGAAAATATTTGATTAGGTATGTATTTAATAGGTAGGTTTTCATTACTTAGCCAAAGCACACCGACTTCGAAAATATTTTATTAGGTATGTATAGTAAATGAAAACTACCAATCAGTTATTTTTTAATTTTTAGTGCTTTTGTTTGAAGTCGGTTTTTATTTTTTTGTTAAAAAGTTTTTATTTTTCCCTTTTTAGTGTAGACAGTAGTAGCAAAGTAAGGATTCTAACGTGTTAGGCTTGTCAAATCAAACAAAATAAGCCCAAACTCAAAGTATCTACTATTAGCCGTTCAAGAGTTCCACCTATCCGCCTTCTGGTCTTGCCATCAGATCAGGTCAACAACACCGAACCACTGTACTATCAAAGGAAATAGAAATACTTGCAAAGTTTCAAATCAATATGACAATTAGAAGTAGGTTAAATTCATCATTAGTTGTTTTTCCACCCTTAGGGGTGGTATTTTTTTTTTGAAATTTAAATGGGACCAATCTGGAAGTATACCCTTTCAAACAAAACAAAAATTGTCCAAATCGGTTAATAAATGACGGAGTTCTGAGGTAACAAACATAAAAAAAAAAAAAGAACATACAGTCGAATTGAGAACCTCCTCCTTTTTGAAGTCGGTTGAAAATATTAATTATTAATCTACATTTTTAATGTTGCCATTATTATATTTATAAACATACAGAAAAAAACCATAATATATTAATTATTTAAGCCACAAATGATCTATGTGTAATTTGAAAAAGTTAAGATTTTTAAAGATAATAATTTTAATTTAAATTTGCTATTATTTAAAAAACAAATTATTAAGCAACACATTACTACATACATTTACAAATGAAAAAGTGAAAAATATTATTAAACAGAAATGCTATCATTTTGATCTACACAGTAAGAACTTACTACATCTACCTGTCTGTTATGTTTATATTTATTATTTGATTTTATTATATTAATAACAGGATCCCATGACGATGGTAGTACCCAGCCATCTTCCCTACTCCTGATCATTATCTATCTGTGTAGTAAATTTCTCTTATAAAATCGATATTATGTATATTGTTGGTGTTCATATGATCAAATCATTACATGTGAATTAAAAGGTTTTTATTACATACTAACAGTCGCCCGTGTTCAAACTTCACAATACCCGCTGGGCTAATCTGAAGGTTGCCTGAAATTTTATCAAAATCGTTCGAGCCGTTTTAGAGTTCATAGGAAACATACATACACTTCGATTTTATATACATATAAAGATAATTAATCTTTCCGGTATAAAAATATAAAAAAGTAACGCCTACACTTAACTCTAGGTCCCTCGGCGGCGTTTGCTATTGGCTAATAATGCAAGGAAAGTTATTGATGTTGACATAAAAAGGAAACTCTACTCCGGCCCATAAATATTGCTCTATTGTAGAGTGCCAAGAAAACCTGAAAATACCTGTCACTAGCGACTCACCCTCGCTCCACTCGGGTTCGTCCCTAATTACGTTTTAACATTTTGTATAGATTTCTTAGAGATGAGATATTTTCTCGCAGCAAAAAATATTTTATATATTGACCCGCATAGCCATCATCATCATAGCTATCATAATACCAAATTTCATCAAAATCTGTCAAGTGGCTTTTTCGTGATGCGGTCGCACAGACAGATAGACAAAAATTCTGAAAACTATAGATTCGGCTTCTGTATCGATAATAATGGCTATTTCAATAATGTTAAAAAAATATTTATGTACAGATTCGAGAGAATTTTATTATACTCGTATGTATAGATATTAGACTATGATATAACCGCGGTTCCGCGTAGTGTAGCTATGTATAGTTGCTTTCCTTCTAAGGGCCTGATGTTATATTTAACATAATTTCATTCCATGATAAATACACTATGTACGTGAATTTTTATTTGGAAGAACTTATTCGCCATAGCCAAAGCAACATAAATTCGACATTTGGATTATAAACTGACACTCTTGTTATTAAGTCGTTTCTAACGATATAATTCATCGAAATTCGTTGAATAATTTCATAATAATTACAAGTGAATATAGGAACAATACATACATACATGCACAATGTACATATAAACTTTCTAACTAATCTATACATATAATGAAATTGTAACCAAGCCGAATCTGTACCTTAGATATTTTTTGGAAAATAAAATAAAAAAAAAATTCGTATGGTGATAGCTGGTAGTCCGGTTCAACATAAAGGATACTTTTTACTGCAGGGAAGGTCTCATTCCTGAGAAAAAATACAAAAACTTCGATGTAAGAGTATACTAATATGTAAAACCTAAGAATTTGGTTTTTGGTCGCGGGCGGAGCCGCGGGCAATGCTAGTATACATACATAAATACCATTCAAACGTCTTCTTTTCGTCTTCACTGCAGTCACGTTAAAAACAAACTCTTATTTTTATACAAGATAAAATTATTTCTAAGTGAAGTCACAGGAAACCGTCGGTCTAGTTGGAAATATCTGCTACTTTATTAAGCTACAAGTGCGCTATATAACTGACCCTGCCTCGTATAAATTAAAACTTTCTGTTAGTTTAGGTTATATTGTATGAAAATTATTGCCACAACCAGTTACTAAGTGATAATTTACATTGAACTTGCTTTTGCCTTCGTATTTAAGAATATTTAATGAATAATAAATTAAATAAAGAGTTTTCAAAAGACTTGTGAAGTCCGCCAACCCGCACTTGGCCAGCGTGGTGGACTATGGCCTGATCCCCCTCGTACTGAAGGGAGGCCCATGCCCAGCAGTGGGACGTTAGAAAGGGCTGAATATATACATATAATAAATAATGAATATTAAAAAAAAAACCTGAACAAATTTTCAGCTAGAGAAACTGTCTCTACGAATGAAAATATGGGATTCGTCATAAATTTAAGTAAAATACTGATTAAACAGTATCGTCCATATAAAATAAAGAATATTAAAAAATATACACAAAAAATGGTACAATAAGCAGGCATTACTGTTAAGATAGCGATCTGTGTTCCTTTTCTTCTTCTTCTCTAAAGCAACCTTTGGGTAAAAGAGAAACTAAGTAGAAAAATGGGTGCATGTCCTATAATAATAAATCATAATAAATGAAATGAGCTAGCTTTAATTAAGGCTTCAATAGTAGCTATTGAAGTGCTCCACAATCAAAGTCTCTTCTGATAATGAAAAAAAAACGGCCAAGTGCGAGTCAAATTCGCACATGAAGGGTTCATGTACTACTTATTAATATGACTTTTACTCTATATATGTAGTATGTTAACTTCGATGATAGATTACGAACGTAAAAAAAATGTTTCTTAAGTTTTATTATTTTATTTTTATTTATTTTTATTATTTTGTTGTTACAGCGGCAATAGAAATACATACTCTGTGAAAATTTCAACTATTTACCTATTACGGTTCATGAGATACAGCCTTCTGATAGGCGGACAGACAGACAGCGGAGGCTTAGTAGTTATACTTTATAGGGTTCCGTTGACACCGATCGGGTACGGAACCCTAAAAAGTATCAAATTACATTCTTATAAACTTTCAAATTGATATAACAATAAGAAGTAATTTAAAATTTACTACGAAGCTTTATTATTACATAATTAATTTCAAATTTAAACAATTAATAACAATGTAAATTATACATATTATTCATATAATAAATATATCAAAACAATTAATATTATCAATTCTAAACAATATTGTCTAACTAAATGATGATGTGTCCCCACGACCGTATTTGGCCACAGCGGCCAATCTCACTGAGACTAGCCAACTGCGCTGGAGATATTATAGTGCGCAAGTGTTCGCGCAGATACAACATGCACTATCTATCCTTTTTACTCTCAAAATCCGATTGGATGATACTTCAACAACCGGTAAGAGTTAAGGTACCAGACCGATCGATGGCTTTATATGCATGAGGACAACACCACCAACTTTCCAACGCCGGGCTGCTACTGAGAATTCCTTAACAGAAAAACTCAATTAAACTTGGCTCGACCCGGACCTCGAACCCAGGATCCCTGGATTTGCAACTAGACCACCGACGGAGTTACCAATTGCAACCTGTATAAACAAAAATAATAAATATGAATTCCAATTTTACATGTAATTGCCGTAAAGGATAGTTGATAAAGTCCCCGAGCTCTATAATAAATAGGGAGCAGATGTCCGTAGTTGCTTGTAGCTTAACTTTCAGTACAGTATATATTTGATATAATATAATGGACTGTTATATCGATATTTTCAATATAACTTAAACAAACATGATTTAAATGGAAGATATACAGCTATTTACTGAGTGTATAATAATTATCGGACTTCTATATTAATGCGAAAATTTTTTTATGTTTGTATATTGATCTTACAGAAACAAATATATAAAACTAAAAGAAAGCAAAAAACCAATGGAAATAAATCTATTAAATATATTTGATGATGATGTTCTCCTGACCGATTCCAGCCACGGCGGCCAATCTCATTGAGACTAGCCAACTGCGCAGGAGATATTGTAGTGCTCAAGTGTATGCGCAGATACAAGTGCACTCTCTATTCCTGTCACTCTCATACTCCGGTGGGTCGACCACTCGACACGACCGGTGCGAGTTAAGGCGCAGGACCGACGGCTTTACGTGCTCTCCGAGGCACGGGGGTGAAACACCGCCAACTTCCCAACTCCGGGCTGTTACTGAGGCTTAATATACAGAAAGACTCAATAACTAAACTTGGCCCGACCCGGGACTCGAACCCAGGACCTCCGGGTGTGCAGCCGTACATGCTAGCCACTACACCACCGAGGCAGTTAAAATATATTTATTACATAAATAAATACATAATTATGTAAAAATTGCGACTTCATAATTTTTTTATTTTATTTTTATTTATTAACCCTTTATTACACTAAAATAAAAATACTATTTAAAATTTATTATTTTTAGATACTTTCAACTTTATTTATCCATTTGATGCTTTTGTTTGATATATGTTGAGCGTTTGTTTTCATTGCCTTTGTTTCTGCTATTTGAAACGTAGGATATTACTAGTATATGTAGAAATGAAAGTAGATACACTGCGAATGCTAAATAAACGAATTACCGATAATCTTACCCCAAATTTGCTACAGCCGTCTTTTCTCTCGAAAATAGTGTGTTTTGCTATTTCTTCTTTAGAAACACGAAAAATCAATTATAATAACCGCTTATACTTCATTATTACCTAACGGAACAAATTTTTTTAAGGCAAAAAAATCCCAGTACATGGGATCCTACTTAATCTAAAATGTTTTGGGCCTTAAAGACCTTTAGAGGATAAAAATCGTCTCGCAAAGACGAGGGTGAAATTTGCGTGAAATTGTTAGTAAAGTGAAAATTAAAAAAAGCGACCTTTTCTAAGTTTCATTATTTAAATACACCATTCTCTAGTAATTAATTATACTTAGAATAAAAAGATTTTGAGAAAAACTTCATCTAAATAGATTTGGTTTTTGTGCTGTCAATATGAAGATAGACCCTTAAAATGCAAAAACCAGTGTTTATTATAAATAGATTTAACTAAAAATCATAATAAATAAATCTGTTGGGACATTAGCACATAGCACCATCTAGTTCCATGATAAGCTACGAGGCTTGTGTTATGGATACCAGATAGTTGATACACTACACATATATAACTTTAAATACATAAATATTATAAATATAAACACCCACGACTGAAGTACAAACGTTCATGCTCATCACACAAATGAATGCCCCCAGCGGGACTCGAACGCGCGACCGCTGGCACAGAAAGTAGGGTCACTACAAACTGAGCCAAACGTGTCGTCAATTATTTTTAGTAGCCATTTATTAACTCACACTTTTAATTTTTAAAAGTAAAAATTTACATATTTTCAGTTAGTGTATAAGACCAAGTCGGCAATCAACTCAAAACTTATAATACCTAAAAACCTAAAACCTAAAACCTTTACAATATTTTAGTACCATCAGAATGTTAAAGCGTGAAAGAGAATCTTTCTTTACAAATATATATAAAGTTACAATCAATAAGAGATTAAAGTCCCATCACGTTCCGTTTCCACATAAATCCATACAGAAGGGCGTCATGTGAAATGATCGCATTTTTATTTATCAGAGTTGAAAACAGACGCTTTGTTATCTTACTTTAAGATTTAAATATTCTCACTCACGTAAAAATCGAATTGCTATTGAACTAACGAATCACCCTCACTTTGCTCGGGTTCGTCCCTAGGTTGATTCCCCCATACAAACTTACATCCCAATTTTCACCCCTTTAAGATGATTTCCGTGATAAAAAGCTATCCTACGGTATGTTTTTGCCAGGATATCAAACTATCTTCTTACCAAATTTTATCTAAATCGGTTCATTAGTAACGGAGCTTATAATTTCAGTACAAACCAACAAACAAAAAAATCTTTCCTGTTTATAATATTAGTATAGATTTAACTCGTCTGAATATGTTAGAAAATTAGAAAATAAAGCAGTATACTAGACTGGTGTTTTAATCTACTCCATCTAGGAATCTTAGCTTAGACTGATGTAATTTCTTTATCGAGTTAATTAGTTAGTTATGACTGAATACCTAACTACGAGAATACCTAACTACGACACTCAGAAACTATGACACTCAGAAATAACATGGCTTTCTATGGGTAAAAGAACTTTCAAAATCGGTTCAGTAAATCGGTATCGGTCCAGAGATTACCCCCCCCCCCCCCCCCCCCCAACGTCACAAAGTCACAAACTTTACCTCTTTATAATATTAGTATAGATAGTAAAGCTTTTGCGTGTGTGATTCGGAATACCAACCACCCTCTTAAAGATATCCTAAATAAAACACCTAAATAGGGCTTAAGTATCAAGTTGCAAAAGCCATATAAATGCTACTATACTACTACTTCTTAGACCTTCCACCACGAGCTTTCTGCTCATGGGCCCTGACTCCCAATATAAATAAATGGGTAAATGCAGTAAAATCTGTAAGGTCCCATAATATATTATGAGGTATTTCTATCAAAAATACCTTGAGGTTTTCTATTATCCCACCAAGGCCAGCCAAGTTTCATCCTAGTCGGGGGTCGGAAATTGGAATTTTATTATTTTTATTACTTTCAGCTGAAATTCTTCGGACTTTTCTGTTGTATCGTAAGATATTTCTATAGTGTTTTAGATACTACGAATAAAGGTAATATGTTATTTATTATATATGTAAAAAAAATGTTGCCAATACAGAAAAAAAAACAAATTTATTATACATTAATGGAGAAAACGAGCAGACGATCCTCTTTGTAGTAAGTGGCTATCATCATCCCATCTGCAACATAAAGGGCAGTTACAAGTGCTTTGTCGGCCTTCAAAAGACCTGTAAACCCAACTCTAAAAGTACCACATAATATATAAATGCTCTTTTATTAATATATCTTTTCCCATAACGCGTTTATTTATATATTACTAGCAAAGCCCGCGGGTTCGCTCGCGTTAAAACTATAAAAAATACTCTAAAAAGGTAGATTTCATACAAACTTTCATCCCCTATTTTACCCCCTTATGGGATGAATTTTGAAAAATTCTAAAACACGTATTTCTTTAATTGTATTGAAGAGAAATAATACAAAGTTTCAAATAATTCTGATCATGTATAATTTTTTGAGTTGTATTGTAACGTGTTTTCCCGTGGGAAGGAGATCATCTCCCGCGATAAAAAGTCTATGTCACTCTCCAGCCCTCCAACTATCTCCACACAAAAAATCCCGCCAATCCGTCACTCTGTCTTGACGTGAAAGAAGGACAAACAAACACACTTTCACATTTATAATAGTATTAGTATGGATTTATATATTATTCATATACTCGTACGTAGGTACGAGTATGATGAGTTTTATATCCTTTACTTGAGAAATGATTGATTCCCTATATAAATTTCCACCCCATTTTTCACCCCCTTAAGGGATGATTTCCGAGTAAACTCTATCCTACGTCTTTCCTGGGTCAGTTTAGTGGTTTAAGCGTGAAAAGGTAACAGACAGTCAGCCAGACAGTTACTTTCGCATTTATAATATTAGTATAGATTAGATACTTGTAAAAGCTATAGCATAAAGTTTTGAGAGATTTCCTATAGCCTTTCATTAAATACATTATAAAATGCATGTATTAATTAAAATCTAAAATTTAACTTAATATTATTTACCTATGAAAATACAAGGAAGATGAAATCAATAACGAACTAATTATCACAAAGTATAATCATTGCAAGTCCTCTTTATTTGAATTCATGATTACATACTCGTATGTCAAAACTATCGAAATAATGTACAAAAGATACTATTTCGTCTAAACCAGAAATACGAAACCTAAATGATATTAAAATTAAGATTGATGTAAGCAATTTTGTGCCAAATATGAATAGCGATATATTATGGAAAGAGTTGTTACGAAATGTTGAGAGGTCATTTTAGCATTTATTGAATGTTAATGAATGATCTAGCTAGATCTCTATACTCGTCTATACTTATCCCCTTTGTTTCAAACACTTTTAAATTTTACTGTGCAAAAATCATTGTCCCTTTGCAAAGGAGAATGCCTAAAAATAATAAAAATAATATTACTGATTCTCAAAAAAATAATTGTAAGCGAATTTGTTTTTCAACTACTATTGAGAAAACGTAAAAAAAAATTTTTCCATTACGAAAACGAAAATTAAAAATTGTATTTATAGCAGATTTCCGATATTAATAAGTAAATTGTCACTTTTTTATTTGACTTCTTGTACTGTCGCAAATCGCAATATACGAGTATATTTAATTCAAAGACATTCTTTGCAAAAATAATCACAAATTCAAAAATTCAATTACTAATAGAACAATTATATATTACATATTGGACTTTTGTTCGAACATCTCGGACAAGACCCCATTAAAGGACTAATAAAGAAGATAAGCAAGCATTCCCCAAGGAGCTGGAATCCGATTGAGAGAAGAACGGTACACGATTTCTTAACGTTTAAGATTAAATTTTTCCCTCGACTGTGATTCATTTAAATCACGTCAAGGTATTTGTTATATCGTTTTATTTGTTATTCCTAATGTTATTAAACCGCCTAATTTAAAATAGAATAAACATTGGTTTGGATTTTTTACGTTTATTTGACTTCTAAACCACCAATGAAATTCGAGGATCCATTTGAGATTTCCGAATAAGTTACTTTTCTTTTTAATATCAGATTTTTCTGTTCTTCGTATATTTATTTGCATTTATCTTGAAATATGGTGCACCTTTTTTTTAAATTGAGAGAATTTAAAACTGTATACTAAAATTATTTTAGGACTATAAGCTTGCAAAATGATCCAAGAGGAAGGACATCGGTAATGATAGTTTATTATAATGTCCTTAAGCTTAAGAGGAGTTGAGCAGATCTTCCGCTATCGTTGATGGCCATTACAAATGTGACGATCAAGTGAGGGTACTTGCAAAAAACTCCTTGAATCGTAGCAGATAATGCTACACACCACCAGTCTGCCCATAACTATAACTGGTCCAATCCAGACGAAACTTGGAGAACAAGATATTTTGCTACTTTCGAGTTTTATAAAACTCGTCTTTTTCAAATTGACATTTAAAAAATAAGTTATCAAAACATATTAAAGTGAATTAAAAACGATGCTTTCCACTAGGTGCAACTAAATTCTATTAAAGTGAAGGCGATTTACTAGCTTCTAATTAAAATTTCAAACCGAATTTAAACCAGATATATTACGTGCCATATATCTTTAGTAATAAAGTTAATATGAAACAATGCCATATTTTAGAATATATTACAGCTTTAGTTATCTCGTCCATTATAGTAGTATATTTACTGAAATTATTCCCCATTATATTGTAGGTCACAGTTAAATTAATCTTTGGTTTATTTGATTTAGTGGCAGTAGTAGTAGTAGTGGCAGTAGCTGTAGTGCTGTGAAAACTATAATAGGAAAAGTTTCATAATAAAAACTAGCTACTTCCTGTATATGTGTCCATATTTGTTCGTGCATGTTTGTGCATGATCACTAGAGAACGGATATGTGATATAAAATATGGACGAAATTACTCCTTCTTCTTTACTTTGCCTCTTTTCCAACTTTTAGAGTCGAGTCTTCTTGTAATGTATTCAAGTCTTGGATTGTTGATGTTGCAATATTTTTATGACTGATGGTGTACCTCATCCTCCGTTCCTGGTGATGATGTTTAACACTATAATCACCTAAGTAACCATCGTCTTGTCTCATTACATCATCTGAGTATGCCTTTCATGAGCTCCTCCATCATTGGTAGCACTTCCGAGGATCCTCTCACCTAAGCTCTATCGCTGCATGGGATTAATATTGATGTTTCTTCGAAATAACCCAGTATTCAAAGTCCTGCATGAAAGAAATATATGTAATATTATATCTATCAAACAGATCTCTAGAGATCCGCCTTTAAACTGATAGCCAAACAAAATTTTTAAAACTATTTATTTAACTTCAGCGAGTATGTTGACTATATTCCAAACATTATTCAATTTATTATAAAAATATTTCAACTGTAATTTAAACAAGATAACTGTTACGATTTTATTTTAATATAATAAAAATATAAACTAAAACAAAATGAAAATATTACAATCAATATAAAACAAAAACCCAACTGCGTGAAAAGCGAACTAGAAAAATGGAAATTCGTTGACAATGTAACATAGTATTATGCAGTCGAAAACATACACGTTTAATACGTCGAGTTGGTTTGGTGTATTTTTTAAGCAAAATACGTGTGTGATATTATGTTTCAGATACTTTATTGGAGGCTTTTTGTCAAATAGTTTTGAACGAGAGCCATCGTTACCCTGATCCTGGAAACCTATTCTGCGACAATGTTACTTATAAGTTTTAAATTGTCAGAATTTTAACTTGATATGTAGTCTTCTGACTTTTTCTGTCTACTATTTAGCTAAATATTATATATACAAATCTTTTTCTTTTTAACTCTTATTTCTTAATTTTTCTTCTGAACTCTTTCCAAAAGTTTGTATGTGTAAATGTATTTTTGATTCTCTTTCTCCCTGCAAGGCTTGAATGGAATTGGATCAAAGTTTGCCAAAAGATGGCGTAATCTGTATATAATATTTAAAATATAAAATGCACATACGAATAGAATCTTTCCTAATGAAGATAGGGCATGTCACTAGAATGTTTAGAATCTAATATATTATTTGGAAATTTGATTAAAAAAATATTTGTTTAAAAAATGATTTTTTTAACACAACAATTCAACGTACAATCCATACTAATATTATAAATGTGCAAGTGTGTTTGTTTGTCTTTCTTTCACGTCGAAACGTCTGGGCGGATTGGTTTTTTGTGTAGAGATAATTGGATGATTGGAAACTTGGTATTAATGATCTTCAATACAATTAATTAAATACGTGTTTTAGTATTTTTCGAAATTCATACCATAAGGGTTAAATAGCGGATGAAAATTTGTATGAAGTCTACCATTTTAAGAGTTTTCTTTGTAGTTTTAACGCGAGCGAAGCCGCGGTTTCTGCTAGTATACCATATATAAAAAAAAACTTTCATTAACATTGTGCTTTATACAATATCATTCAAACAACATTTTTTTGTATCAACATCAAATATGGGACAAACCATCTAGTTCTACCGGTGAAAGGTAAAAATAACTTACTGTTTACTTACAGTTGGCAGTTTCATGTTTATTCAACGGAACGCGCTCGAGATGAATTATTCACGGCCTTTAGGCGGGCGGGCAATGAAATCTGCCCTTAAGCTACTGGTCCAAGTTATAAAATTATGTTTGAAAAAGTTTTTAAGTCTGTAGTTTAACATTTTTTTATTTTGTTGAATACTTTCTTGATTCAATGAATAATAAGATTAATAATTTTTTATTTTCTTTTTCATCATTTTATATTCTATGCTTAGGTCAAGATTATTTTTTGAAATATTTTTGGAACCGACCTTTACAAATTTAAAATAATAATTTAAAAACTATTCATGTTTTCATTACAATACACGCAATATTGAGATTTCAGAAAGCTTAAGCTTATGCCTATTAGATTAAGTAAAAGGAACTGCCGATGGAGGTTGTCTAGCAATCTATATATATATATATATATATATATATATATATATATATATATATATATATATATATATATATATATATATATATATATATATAATAACACTGTAAAGGTCGAATGTCAAAAATAGAAAAAATTAAATAATAGAAAAAAAAAATGTTAAAATCGAGTCAGGGGGTGTAAGAAGAGAAATAGACGAATTCCATTTTTTTTTTATTTTTTTTTTTTTTTTTGTTTCTCTGTCTGTCTTTGTCTATTTAGACAGGCTAATCTCTGAAACTGTTGGACGGATTTAAATGAAATATTGCATGGTGGTATTATATCCCCGATCCATATTTTAGACACTTTTCATCCTGGAAAATTAAAGAGTTCCCGTGGGATAGTTAAAAAACTATAGTAACTTATGCAGCTTAGTATACAAAAACCATTAATTGGATTTCAATGAAACTTTACAAAAATATAGTTCATACATCAAAATTACAAATACGCTCCTTTTTATCTCGGAAAAATGTACGGTTCCCGTGGGATAGATTAGTTTTTGTTTGTCCAGAGGCGAACCCGAGCGAAGCGAGGGTGAGCTCCTAGTGTAAAATAAATTTAATTACAAGTACGAGATAAAACAGTACTTTTTTTCCTCTGTTTATCAATTTTTTGAGTTTTTGAAAAATCTTATTAAAATATTCATTATTATCGATACAGAAGCCGAATCTATAGTTTTTTGAATTTTTGTCTGTCTGTCTGCTGCCTGTCTGTCTGTGACCGCATCACGAGAAAACCACTACACAGGTTTTAATAAAATTTGATATGATAATAGCTGGTTATCCGAGTCAACATATAGGATATTTCTCACTGCGGGAAAATATCTTATCTCTGAGAAGTCTATACTAAACGTATCTAGAGACGTCACTAGATACGCTTAGTGAACAGTGAGTCACTAGCTTTAAAATATAAGTGTTAATTGTTTTATTGTAGAACCATAATAGGTACTCCCCCGCTGCGCCCCCTTCATACAACCAATTTTATCGATAAATCGCTAAGTACGGCCAGTTTTTACTTGACGAGAACTATACTACAAATAATCCATGTAATCTTATCACTTAAGCCAAGAAAGCGGCAAAATGAAATCCACTAGACCTTTGCGTTGAGCAGACATTTAGCTAACATATTTTACAACTCAACGTTTGTATTTCTGTAAATTTGTCCTACGATATTTTACACTCGTTGACTTCATTTAAAATTAATAGCTTTTAATCAATATCAGTTAACTTCTTGTTATCGATGTCGATACGAACTTTCGACATCACTTAAATTATATCCTAATAGGACACACTTAATAGTAATATTTCTAGAATTTAAGGGGGAACATGTAATAAGGGATAAGCGGGATAAACATATCCGCTAGCACCCTCTGGTTAAAAAAATATAGTCCCTGAGTAAAAGAAGGTCAATCAAATAGACAATTTAAGACGACACGTTTGGCTCAGTTTGTAGTGACCCTACTTGCTGTGCCAGCGGTCGCGGGTTCGAGTCCCGCTGGGGTAATTCATTTGTGTTTTGAGCACGAATGTTTGTACTCCAGTCATGGGTGTTTATATTTATAATATGTATGTATTTAAAGTTATACATGTGTAGTGTATCAACTATCTAGTATCCATAACAAAAGCCTCGTAGCTTACCATGGAACTAGATGGTGTTGTGTGTTCATGTCCCAACATATTTATTTATTTATTTAATTAATTACAAATTAGTAAGTATATTAAAATGTAATATAAGTAATTTTTTATTACAATATAAATAAGGCAACGACATCTAACTTTTCCAATAGTTTTGTCTGCAACAAACGGTCAAACCTAATTAAATAAACATCAAAAACAATTCCCTAAAGTGGCACAGGCAGTAGAAAACTTTTGCTATTTCGGGTTCCAGTGTGGATGCTATTACTGGATTATACATTTTAAACATAACTAAGTACTTATATACATACTTATACTAAAATTCCCTGGTTGAATTGTTAGAAAGGATTACATTTTGCACGATTTGCAGTAACTTCTATGTAGTGTTTGTTTCCATAAACTCTCTTATTAATAATCCCTCCACGACCGTGGACACGCCGGCGTTACAGTTAACAATAATTTTCTCAGAAATTTACCTGGAGGTATTAAGCAATTTCTATAATATAACTCTTTCTTATTTTCTTTACGACAAATTTGGCTCAGTTTGTAGTGACCCCACTTGCTGTGGCAGCGGTCGCGGGTTCGAGTCCCACTGGGGGACACCATATGTGTGATTAGCATGAATGTTTGTACTCCAATCATGGGTGTTTATATTTATAATATATATGTATTTAAAGTTATATATGTATATGTAATGTAATATAATGTAACTATCTGGTATCCATAACCCAAGCCTCGTAGCTTACCATGGAACTAGATGGTGCTGTGTTAATGTCCCAACATATTTATGTATTACTTTTAAAATACATACATAACGAGTAATAATTTAACTTATCTATACTAATATTATAAAGAGGTAAAGTGTGTGAGCTTGTGACGTTGTAGAGGGTAATATCTGGATCTACTGAACCGATTTAGATGTTTGGTAAGAAGATAGTGTGAAGCCCTGGGAAGGACATAGGATACTTTTTATCCCGGAAATCATCCCTTAAGGTTGTGAAAATGAGGATGAAAGTTTGTATTGGGAAAAAGCTAGTGAAAAATATAACTATGACTCCAATAATTTCTTAACGGGTTAAAAAATAGCTTATGTCACTCTCGGGAAATCTCCTTAATACCTCTTCATTTAATTAAAAGATTAGCCTAAAACAACTGGCTGGCATAAAAAAGTTAAGTCTTTAAAGAAATAACTTTTATAATTAGATTCTTATAACTAGAAATAATTTTCTCATTATACTATTATCTATAACAAAAACTTCTTGCTAAACACTAAAATGAATTTATTATTTTAATTATTAAATTAGAAATATAATTTTTAGTTGGTTTATATTGTATTATATTTTTGATTATTTATTATGAATGCCCTTGTATACAGGTACAGTGGAAGTCCAGTGGAAACGCGCTCAAATCCCGGGTCTCGCGCCTCTGATATTTTCATGTGCGAATCATTTCCAACATCATAACTACTTGACTTACGGTGAAGGAAAACACTGTGAAACACTGTGAAACCTGCATATCTGAGAGAACCTAGCAAGTTTCCGAAAGACATATGAAGTCCGCCAACCCGCACTTGGCCAGCGTGGTGAACTATGGCCTGATCCCCCTCGTATTGAAGGGAGGCCCGTGCCCAGCAGTGGGACGTTAAAAAGGACTGAATACACATTGTATACAGGTACAGTGGAAGTCCAGTGGAAACGCGCTCGTTTGAAAAAAGGTAGTGGGTTGAAATCCCGGGTCTCGCGCCTCTGATATTTTCATATGCGAATCATTTCCAACATCATAACTACTTGACTTACGGTGAAGGAAAACATTGTGAGGAAACCTGCATATCTGAGAGAACCTAGCAAGTTTCCGAAAGATATGTGAAGTCCGCCAACCCGCACTGGCCAGCGTGGTGGACTATGGCCTGATCCTCTTCGTATTAAAGAGAAACCCGTGTCCAGCAGTGGGACATTAAAATACATACCATTATAGTAATTTAAATATGACAATTATTTGCGATTTTTTCATACTATATTTTTTTAAGCTTTTTTGTACGTTTACTTTTTTTTAGTATTGTAATAATAGATTTTTAAAATTACAAACAGTCATTTAAATGATTTACCCTGTACAAGAATAAATTTGATGATT
This sequence comes from Brenthis hecate, assembly GCA_951806755.1. Taxonomy (NCBI): domain Eukaryota; kingdom Metazoa; phylum Arthropoda; class Insecta; order Lepidoptera; family Nymphalidae; genus Brenthis; species Brenthis hecate. The sequence continues at coordinate 23,531,444 of OX638252.1, read as the reverse complement.
TTTATATTAATGGCAAGTTATTTCACTAAACCCATTTTATATATGTACATATTAATTGTTATTATTGTATCATACTTAGTACTTATAGTACTATTTAAGCAGACGCACTTTTTTATCAAACTGTAGTCACCAGTCATAATAAATTAACCGTAAAATAGTATTACTCTTTCAAAATGGAATAAGTCCATGAAATACATTATGAAAATTCGGAAAGAAAAGAGAAATTCTAATCATAATATCTGATTATCGCGAAACTTTTTAAATTGGAACAAGGGATTGGAAGCGTTGAAAACAAAAGAGCCAAGAATAGCACTCAATATAGACTAAATTATACAAAAAAAACTGCTAAAATTCTAAATACAATTTACTTAGCCTTGCTTTTCTTGAGTATGTCTCTAGGTACAAACGAACAAAAAAATACACACGCATACAAACTAGTGAGAGTCATATAGACATTTGAAGTCAAATTTTAAGTAATTAAAATATTACAAAATATATAGCGTCAGAATTTTTATTGGAACTTAGATCAGATTTTATTAATACTTTCTTAGATTTACGCGAATATTTGACATTTTAAATAAAACAATCTTTTCGGATTTTCAGATTTTATTGTTTAATATTCCAACAATTTACTTACTAAAAAAATCTGATATTAATCGGAAATACATAGTATGTGAAACATACATAAAATGCCTACCAAAAGGCTGTCATGAATTTCGGTTGCCAAGCATTGATATATAATAATAGGAACAAGGATAGATGCTTGTTACAGTAGTTGTACTTACTTCACGTCACTCGAATCCGTCTGTAGGTTTCTAACTGTAATAGAGATAGTGGAATTTGCTAATCATTTTAAACCAAAATTAATGTACAGAAATTACATTAAATATCTTTTAAGGTACTGGTTATTTTGAGTTACGGTCACTAAACTTATATAATATATTTAAGAAACACGAGCTTATTTTTTCAAGTAATAAAGTATTTATTGTGAAAACGTAAAAAAAATATTTTGGTGTGTAAAGAATAAAGATATTAGTAAAAACAATACAATAAAGGCGATAAGGAACCCTCGATGCGCGAGTCAAAATCATACTCACAAATTTGAAAATCATTACAGCCATCAAACAGTCATAACACACAGAGTATGTTTTTTTAGTAGTTTAAACGCGGACAAAACCGCGGGTACTGCTAGTATAATAATAGTAGCATATAAAAAAACGAAGAAAAATTTTTGTGATAGGAATCCTCAAAACCAAAAAAGGAGTCGAAGAATGAAATTTTTTGTTCTGTTGCTTCGTAATATTCTTGCGACCAATATGTCTTAAGACTGTCGCGTCTTTTATCTGTTCCCGCCCACTTATAAGAAAGAAATAATTTGAACTTTATTAACTTTGTTAGCGGAATCAAGCTTTACATCAGTAATATAATATCGTACCAAATGTGTCGACAAAGCATATTTTCTTAATAACATTCTATCGTAAAACTGCGTGCGAAAAATTCAGAAGGAGTTTTTTTTTTTATTATTGTATTAACATATTATATATTTTTAGTATGTACATATATTTTGTGACTGCGTTGCCTTTATAGCTTTGGGCATTATGTAGGTTTTCCTTAGCCCGATCGTAGATTTTTGACATTATCGTAATGAGACATTTTTCAAAAAACAGCTATGTTTAAGTTAATACTCTCACTGAATATATTTAGATGAAATAAAACATAAACTAAAATTATGTATAATTTTATTTTTATCAAAATATAATATTTCAGTTACAACATTTTCTCTGTAGAGAACTACAGTTGTAATTACAAATATACCGATTTCACTTTAAACCTATGTGATGATTATGTATCTATAATAATATATATTTTTTTGCATTTTTGCATAGTTGATGAGCGATACTTAATTTGTTACGCTAAAACTACAATAAAATATTTACTCATATCCAATATTTATAATAAAAAATGTATTTTTTTTTGCAGCATTTGATAGACAGACGGACATGACGAAATTATAAATGTTCTATTATGACATTTTGGCTACAGTACCCTAAAATGAAAGCTTTTGCATTTCAAATTAATAATTTTCTTCAAAGCATCAATGTTCAATTTACCAACGTAACTTCGTCCATTCTTGTTATCTATGAACGTAAGTCATAGAAAGTCGTTACTAAGACATAATGGCAACCCCCATAAATTTTCTATAGGCTTATCTTAATCCTTAAGATAATGTTTTTAGATTTATACATCTTTTTCCAAATTTCTGCAGGTATTCTAATACTTTTTTGGATTATTTTTATGCTAATCTACAGGATTATTGGTAATTCTACGTATTCCCGCTAGGAGGTGATAAGGGTGACTATTTGCGATAATTTTAACCCCCATATGCATTATGCAAAAGTGAACCATTTTTGAGTTATCATGTTTTTTTAGTTTTTTTCAAAATAAGTCAAAAATGCAACATTAACCATTTGTAAAAAAAGTATGAATCTCATTCATTTTTCTTTTGATTTATAAAAATGATTAAACACTGGTTATTTATCAATATGAAAACAACAATTATCGGTCCAAATTTAAAAATGTGAAACGAAAACGATATGATTTCAATTTTTTTTTGAGATTTTTTTCCACTAAAAAGCCTTAAAACAAAAAAAAACCCCGTCTTAATGGGGCGTCGCAGGATCGCTTACGCATTCAACTACGACCACCACCACTCAACTCCCACCGCCCACGGAAGTGAGCCACCTCCCTGTGCGTTTCTTGGCTTCGCGCCCGGCTGTATTGCCAGGCACTACTGAGCCCCCCACCACGACAAGGTGAACGCACGTTGGAGGGGAAGTGCTACCGTTGCTATTCTAACTAAATTCATCTATTATTATTACCTAAATGAAAAGACTTCTCCATACACACTGTTAGTCTTAACTAAATATTCTTATTGAAGTAACCAAAGTACTTGATTACACAATTGTACCTTTTGTTTTGGAACTTTTGAAAAGTTTTACTTCCTTTTAGGTGCGAAAGTTGTTTAGCAATTTTACTTTGTAACATAAAGTACACTGTACTAAATTAAATTGCAGCGTTTACTTAATATACAATTTATTGCCCAAGGTTTCGCTTGGGTACTTTTATCTATACTAATATTATAGGTAAATTTTGTGAGTTGTGGCGTTATAGGGAGTAATCTCTGGATCTACTGAACTGATTTAGATGAAATTTGGTAAGAAGATAGTTTGACACCCTGGGAAGGATATAGGATACTTTTTATCTCGGAAATTATGCCTTAAGGGGGTGAAAATGGGGATGAAAGTTTGTATGGGGAAGCAAGCTAGGGACGAACCCGAGCGAAGCGAGGGTGAGTCGCTAGTTTGGCTATACATACGTTGTCTGCAACGTTCCAAGTGATGTGTAAATAAACAAAAATATACAAAATACAAAGCATTTTACATCTGTACCATATTAATCTTTACTAATATAATAAAGAAGCAGAGTTTGTTTATTTGTTTCAACGCGCCAATGTCAGGAACTACTAATCCAATCAGAAAAATCTTTTTGCATTAGATAGCCCGTTTATTGAGGAAGGCTATAAGCTACATATATTATCCCAGAAAATGTACGATGCCGGTGAGATAGATTTATTTTTGTCTAGAGACGAATCCAAAGCGAAGCGATGGTGAATCCCTAGTCTTAGTATAAATAGGCAAAGACAAAACAGTTCGATACATTTTTCTTTATAAACCAATTTTCTTTTTTTTTTGTTTAGTGGTAATTGATGAGCTTTAGTGATTTTTATTATAAATATTTTTGTTATTATTTTTTATATAGATATTAGATTAATGTTAAATTTATGTAAATTCTATTCATTTATATAAGTAAATTTTCAAAAAATTAATTATGATATGCGAAGTTGCTTACTTTATTTACTTAATGTAACTTAAGCTTCTATTGTTAGAATTTCTATTGAAATATTCGAATATCTTTCTATTATCTGACAACACGTGTGGCGCAGTTTGCAGTGACTCTACTTGCTGTGCCAGCAGTCGGGGGTTCGAGTCCCGCTGAGGGCGTTCTTTTGTGTGATGAGCACGAATGTTTGTACTCCATCCAATCATAGTTGTTTATATTTATAATATGTATGTATTTAAAGTTATATATGCGTATGTATCAACTATCTGGTATCCATGACACAAGCCTCGTAGCTTACCATGGAACTAGATGGTGATGTGTGTTAAAGTCCCAACATATTCATTTACTATTTATATCTTTTACTTCATTTACAAATATAAACATAGCCTAAGTAATATTTTTTCAAAACAATTCGTTATTCTTAGTATGAAATTTTCTTAAGGTTGCTCAATTTCCGTTGAAAGTAACGTTATAAAGAAAGGAAATTAATTTTCATTTCTGAAACACGTGGCGTAGTAGATATTTGAATATTTGTATATAGTATCTAAAAAAATATTTAGTATAGAGTAACAGACAAACATACTAAAGTTTTAAAATAATGTTACAGATTTAAAATGTATTTAAAAAGATAAATTTAGACACATAATATACATACAAGATTCTTATAGTATTACCACAGTCTGGTTATCCTAAATAAGGCCTAAATAGAGCAATCCGGTTCTTCGTGCTCTCTGAGACACGGGGGTGAAATACCGTCAACTTCTCAACTTTGGGCTACTACTGAATATTTCTTAACAAGAATTTTCAATAGTAAACTTGACCCTTCCCGGGATTCGAACCCAGGATCTGCCACCGTACCGTACTTCGTCCGTGCTAGCCACTAGACCACCGAGGTAATTAAACTACTCGTATCTTTCAAGTAATAGTCCGTGTCGACCTATCAGTCGAATTAATTATGGCACAGTCCATATCAGGTGCACTGCAATTTATATTTGGACGGAAATGCGATGTGTCTTGCGGTTTTAGACAAATTGCTGATGAATTCGAAGCCCTGTAATAAATAGCGCTTGAATAGCTTTTATGTAGATATCTGTATTGAATCCTAATTTTATTTTAGATCAATTGAAATTATTCGTGTATATATTTTTTCTGACAATGTTATATTCGTTTAAAAATATAGAATTTGTAATATATATATATATATATATATACCCGTACAGTAGTACATACTAATCTATAGTCTATCTGCTCCATACTAACCTTTAAAATGTGCCTAGGGACGAACCTAGTTCTTTATAATTATACAAAAGATACAACAAGTCTAATCAGAAATATCAGACACATGTCATGTCATTATTGTTGCCAGCTAATTTATTTATACTTTTATATTTGTTCAATAATATTTCTTAACCAGCACAGCCCGCGGATCCACCCGCGTTCAGGTGACCAAAAACTAAATACTTTTTTTGGTTTTACATATTAGTATTCTCTTACATTGCAGTTTTTGTATTTTTTCTCAAAAATGAGATATTTTCCCGCGGTAAAAATTATAAAGATTATACAGATTCGGCTTAGTTACAATTTTATTATATGTATAGATAACAACTATGTTGTATTGGCCCAATGGACAAAATTCGACTTTAAACATTCATGAAAAAAACTTGTAGGAATAGAATTTACCTATCTATATAAAAAAAACTTACTGTTTCTAAAGATTTTTTTATTGATAACACAAAAGCTCGTCAATAACTACTAAGTATAAATAAGAATATATATATATATATATATATATATATATATATATATATATATATATATATATATATATATATATATATATATATATATATATATATATATATATATATACAAGCTTTAATTTAGTTTTACCTATTCCGATGTGTGTATTGGAATCTTGTAAGTTAAATTTGACCCACTTCCCAGTGTCTGATTGAGTTGAAATTTGGCACACTAGTTTGGTTCTGAATACAATGCACGATTATTTAAATTTAATTCAATTTTAATCCAATATGGCGGAAATTACAAAATGGCGATTTATCATATTGATAGTGACCCTTCTGATAAGGACATGAAATGAAAGGTTTTGATGAGCGAAACACAATAAGCAACGTGACGTCATTGTAAATCCAATATCGCGGACGTCGCAAACTAGCGATTTATAATTACAAACTTTCATTTAGTTTCGCCTGTTCCGGTATATCCGGTTCCGGTCTATTTGTAATCAAATCTTGCAGACTAAACGTCTTTACTATTAATTAATTTTGTTTATAGATTACTTTAAAAAATATTTTAAAGTTAGTTCAAGATTGTGTTGAAAAATGACCCAATAAATAAAAACGTTTATTTTAATTGACTTCCATCAACGATTTAATCGCAAAAGATCAATGTAAAGTAGCAGATAACATACAAATTAAGGAATATTAAACATTTCGGGACCATTAATTTTGTTTCCAATTCTGCGATTGATTTAAGAGGCCATTTATAAGGGTCAGTACGATCTGTCCGTGGGAAGCCGAGCTGTAATGAAATTAATAGGGACGTTTTTAAATTCAATGAAAACAGAATAAAAGATTTTGTTATGTAATGTGTGGATAAATTAAAATTAAAATATTTAATAAAACATAAGTTTTTATAACACACTAGTGTTGTATAAGTGAATGTTTGTGTGTGAATCAGTGACTGAACGAGTGATTGAGTGACAGTATGGGAGTGAAATTAAATGTTAGTTATTTAATTTACTTTTATTTGTATTATTAAATACATTAATGTATTAAAATATATTTACAGCAAATATTATTGTTTCAAAGTAAAGTAAGAGGTAAAACTTGTTCCCAAATTAACCAAACACTATAACAAAAGCACTTATCAAAACTGTACCTACATCATTAATATATTATGACATAGATGCACATTTTCTAAAAAAAATATCTCTTCAAAAAGTGGCGTCGAAATGTGATGTTAAGTCAAACCAAAGAATAAAATTCCAAAATCAAAAGTTCTAATTGTCTAAACACAAATTCGAAATTACGTTCACATAGAGTTCGTTTTTAAACGAAACAACGTTCGATTTAATTTTGTCATCCGAAAAGCAATGAACGAAAGAGATCTGAAAAAAGTGCTATTCAATTTCGATTTGTGCACTTCTTTTTGAGGACACTTTTGAGACGATAATTGTGTATCTTGAGTTTTTGTGTATCAGTGACCTACGTATAATAACTTTCAGGCTAATTTCTACCAACATCTGCAAATAAAATAAACTTTAAATCAAAGCTTTATCCGTATTATATATAATACTCTTATATAAATATAATATTTTAAATGTGAAAGTTTGTGAGTATGTTTGGATGTTTACTCTTTCACGCCAGAACGGCTGAACGGATCTGGATGAAATTTGACACAGAGATAGATTATATCCTGGAATAACACATAGGCTACATTTTACCCCGGAAAAATGTACGGTTCCCGTGGGATAGGTTTGTTTTGTTTTCCTAGAGGTGAACCCGAGCGAAGCGAGGGTGAGCTGCTAGTATAAGGTTTCAGTATAAGCGATTCATAACCGTAACCGTTCACTTGTATTTCTCCGTACAATTTAAATGGTCAACTTAAATACCCAACACTCATTACTTCGTTCCAAGAAATAAATCAACAATTCAAAATAATAGCGAATTTATTCTCTAGTGCAATAAAACTGTGAATAGATGGAGTCTTTAAGACAAGTTGGGCGAGCTCCAATTAAACACTAGCAGTTAAAGGTGGTGATACACTTGACTTTATGTAATTTTGAATATGGATGTTTATGGATATTTTTTGTGGAATTCTATGTCTTTCTTATTTTCTTTTATTTGTTTTTATCAACAATTTGATGTGTGTTATGGTGGTTGTAAGCAAAATATGTTTAATATCGATAGGGCTGGTACGAGTAATGAGTAAAATTTAAATAAAATCTTTTAAGTTTAAAGGATGCGGTTTGTGGGTGCGGATAGCGGGAATAGAAAGCACACCTACCTTGCTTGAGCTCTGAGTTAGGTCGTCAGTTTCTGTGCCGATAATGATGACAGCTGTGGTTAGATGGTGATGGTGGTGACGGTACACATGGCACACACATCACAAGGCATTTGAGTAATGTTTCATGCAATTAAGAACTATTCATTGACGTATATTAAAATTGCAAGCCTGCATAAAAAGAAGAAAGATGGTAGGAAATAAAATTTTTTATAAAGATATAATATTTGTGGAAACAGAAGTGTATAATATTATAGGAATTTGGTTTTCATTGTTATTTTTTACACATAGGTACATATTATGTATATCATAATCAGGTAACGAAAAGCTTCTTTGTGTTGTAAATTTTTATGTTTTATGTAATTGATTTCTCAGAGATGAGATGTTTTCCCGCAGTAAAAAGAAACTCATATGTTGACCCAGATAACCATCTATCATCATACATAATTTCACCGAAATCTGTCCAGTGGTTTCACCGTGAAGCGTTCCTAGATAGACAGACAGACAAAAGTCCTAAAAACTATAGATTTGGCCTCTGTATCGATAATAATGACTATTTCAATAAGATTTTCCAAAAAAATATTTTATGTACGGATTCGACTCAGACTTTTATTACATGTATAGATGAGTTAAATAAGATAGGATTTCCATCAGGCTTAGATAGATGTCGTTCTACAATCGTTGAAAATAAAAATCTAAAAAATAGGTATATATGAGAACGACATATTATGATTCTAGAACATAAAGATTAAAGTTGCTATTTCAGTACAATATTTAGGGTTCTGTAGTTAAATGGCTAAAACGGAATGTTTCCGTATCTCAAAGCGATTTTACTCGAAGACTTTTAGAGCAACATTGTGAAATTTAGTAGACTGGTGTTTTATGTAAATGGCTAGAGAAATCTATAGACAAATTTTGAAAGAACAATTGGGGAGGTGGTCTATCTATGTACCTAACTGAAAAGTAAAAAAAATTTTTAGGTCCAATAAGCATGTAACTTTGGAACTTAGGTCTTTAAAATTGAGATTCAGAGAGATGTTTCTAAGTAGCTTTTGGTCAAGCTTTTGTTACAGAGTTACATATATGTATATATATGTATATGCTTCTAAAGTCGTAAAATTGGGTTCTCCCTTCCTGTAAATTTTTGAAGTATCGGTTGCAAAATTCTGAAACAATTTGAGATACTTAATTTAGTTCTCGAAAGCTTTCCAACGTAAACGTTGCAGAAGATTTTGAGATATTGGACCAAATATCTCATATTTCAAAACGGAAAACCATTTCACGCGTTTGGCCGCAACATTAACTTTGTTTCTCCTAATAATAGATAAAATACAAACTTATTTGTGCCATCTATAAAATAAATAGTGGAGATGGGTAAATGTTATATTGTATTTTACTTTTAACGTTACAATTTAGTATGTTAAAACAATAGATAAATATGTATTTTTCTACGGAACCCTCGATTGACTCGCACAGTCAAACTCGCACGTGTCCGGATTTATTATAATTTATATTCTTTATTGATCGTCGACTGAAATCTTAGCTACCTCCATAATATTTTATTCTATTTCTTATTTATGATTTATATCACACATATACATATAATATTATATTCTTTATTGCATATTAACAATGTAATATACCGTGTTCAAAATTGCTTTATAATAATTATTCCCTTAAGTTATATTTTCTATAGATTAAACCGTTAACATATTTATTAAAGAAATATTTACAATTACAGCAAAAACAAAACTTAACTAATCTTTTTCGAAGTTAGTAAAAATAATTGTAATGTGCACACAGCTTTATATACTAGCTTTACTGTAAAGGCTCACAACTCATTATGTGCAACAAAGTTAGTTTTAAATGATCTAAACTGCGGAAAATGACATATTAGCGCCAAGCGTTCGCTTTTCTCGCCTACAATACCGACTATCGAAGAGAAACCAACACAATAGCGCACTCTGGATAACTATAGCAGTTTTAACATAGTTATATTAATTACTTAACTGCCTCGGTGGTGTAGTGGCTAGCATGTACGGCTGCACACCCGGAGGTCCTGAGTTCGAGTCCCGGGTCGGGCCAAGTTTAGTTATTGAGTCTTTCTGTATAGTAAGTCTCAGTAACAGCCCGGAGTTGGGAAGTTGGCGGTGTTTCACCCCCGTGCCTCGGAGAGCACGTAAAGCCGTCGATCCTGCGCCTTAACTCTCACCGGTAGTCTCGAATGGTCGTCCCACCGGAGTATGAGAGTGATAGGAATAGAGAGTGCACTTGTGGCTGCGCGTACACTTGAGCACTATAATATCTCCTGCGCAGTTGGCTAATCTCAATGAGATTGGCCGCCGTAGCCGGAATCGGCTAGGAGAACATCATCATCATCATTAATTACTTGCTATGCTTAACAATTATTAATGTGTACTTATTCATATTGTACTTAAGTATTGTTAAAAATATATTATACAAGGTAGTACAGCTATATATACATATACACAAGAAGTACTCATGTAATATAAATTTATATACATAAATATGTTGGGACATTGACACACAGCACCATTTAGTTCCATGGTAAGCTACGAGACTTGTGTTATGGACACTAGATAGTTTATACATTTGTGCTCATTACACAAATGAGCCCCAGCGGGACTCGAACCTGCGACTGCTGGCACAGCAAGTAGGGTCACTGCAAACTGAGCCAAACGTGTCGTCTAATATTATAAGATACTAGCGACTCACCCTCGCTCCGCTCAGATTCGTCCCTACTTACATTTTAACGTTTAATATAGATTTCTCAGAGATGAGATATTTTCCCGCAGTGAAAATTATCATATATGTTGACCCGGATAACCAGCTATCGTCTTACCAAATTCCATCAAAATCTATCTGGTGGTTTCCCCGTGATGCGGTAACAGACAAACAGACAAAAATTCTAAAAACTATAGATTCGGCCTCTATATCGATAATAATGACTATTTCAATAAGACTTTCCAAAAAATATTTAATGTACAGATTCGACTCAGAATTTTATTATATGTATAGATTGTAATATTACTAATATTATAAATGTGAAAGTTTAGATGTTTAAATGTTTGTTACTTAATAACGCAAGAACGGCTAAACGTATCTGGATGACATTTGACACAGTGATAGCTTATAGTCTGGAATAGAACATGGTCAATTTTTATCTTGAAAAAATGTACGGTTCCCGTGGGATAGATTTATTTTTGTTTTATTTAGAGGCGAACCTGAGCGAAGTGAGGGTGGGCCGCTAGTATTAATATAAATTATACTTGCGCTTCATTTAGATAAAGAAAGATAATGAGAAGATCGTTAGCAAAAACTCTTCACTCGTTGTAATTATTTTAAAATAGACCGGAGTCATTAAAAACGGCGCTTTTAAAATTAATACGATATGTGTTACTTGTTAGCTAAAAATGTGACTGACGTATTCGATTTCCGTTTGGAGTAAATTTTTCATAGCGATAATAATCTCAATGTACTAAAGATTTATAAATGCGAATGTATGTTTATTTATTTATTTACCGACTTCGTAAAGGTGCATGTTTTTTTGTAGCTATATTTATTTAGATTTTTTTCTATGAATATGTTATTATGTTTGAAATGAGGTCTCATGTAAATCTTAAGAAATCACCCATAATTACTTTTACAATGATTTTAAAGTCGACGTACTGTTATAGTTCAAAGCTATATTTTATTTTATTTTATTCTATTCATTTTTATTACTTTTTATTTATATATACATTTTTATTCTTGTATAACGACACATTTGGCTCAGTTTGTAGTGACCCTTCTCGTTGTGCCAGCGCTTGCGGGTTCGAGTCCCGCTGGGGGCATTCATTTGTGTGATGAGTTCACGAATGTTTGTACTCCCAGCATGGGTGTTGTGTTTTAGTTATAATATATATGCATTAAAAGTTATATATATGTAGTGTATCAACTATCTGGTATCCATAACACAAGCCTCGTAGCTTACCATAGAACTAGATGGCGCTGAGGGTTCCAACATATTAATATTAAATATATAATAATAAAAGATATTTATATTACTCGTACAAATGTTTAAATTTTCTTGTACATCAAATGATATTTGTGAGATTTTACTATAACAAAAACCCACAATAGGTAAAATAGATGATATTAATAAAATTTGTTATTTAATTATACTTGTCGTGTTTATTACCAATCTTAACAAAACCAGCTAAGGCATTGAAAATAATTCTCATAATTCTATCACTTACATTTATCATTTACACAACGTTTCTAAGGAAATAAAGCAAATTCCGAAACCAGTTTTGTTTAACACATAAATTTCGAATTCCTTCCTACAAGACTTTTCCATTTCCCAAATATAAGTACATTTTATTTGTGAGGATACTTGCGATTGATTTGTTGCTTAGAAGTATGCAAAATAGTCTATCTTTATATTCACTGTAATAGAGAATATAGTAAAATAGACGCAATAGAGCCTTTGAAAAATGATGGCAGGTTCAATTATTTTGCATCCAAGATAAATATGCTTTAGCCATTTACTCTCGCTTCACTCCGAAGCTTCCTTAGGTGGGCCTTTTGTTTGTCTTTCTGTCATGGTCTATCTCCCCCCTGATGTCAGTTCACCGAGAAGGAGGTCTCATGAGGGTCCGGCAATCTAACCCAAAGATACACTGGGAGTTGACACCCTCGGTGGGCGATTACCATGCGGGTTGCTCCAGGTACTTCTATAACACCTCCATGTAAATTTCTAAGAAATTAATTAAAATTCTAAGAAATCTATTGTTAACTGACACGCCGGCGTGTCCGCGGTCGTGGAGGGACTAATAACAGAGTGAACTTGTGAGCAAACCCTTTATTTTTATGATCTGCTTCGGCAGAATTGCCGATTGGGTATCGTTGCTAGTGATAGTAATTGCTTTTCTAACCGGTGAGTCCCATATAACCAACTGTATGTACGCAGTTGAATGCACCTCTTAGCTTTCAAAAAAAGTTATAGTCTACCTGTATTAAATATAATATCTAAGCCCGTCTTATTTATGGTAATAGTATGATTAAAATATATGAAGTTTAACTATAAAAAGTGAATCGTACAGACACTTACTCGCTTCCTTAATATGGCTGTCGATGAGACCTCACATTGCACTTGTATATTAATAATTCAATATTTTCTTGCAAACGCTAATAAAGATATTAGGACATCTATAGTGTAATATATATATATATATATATATATATATATATATATATATATATATATATATATATATATATATGTTTTCATCTCTTTTTAACGTTCAGTACTGCACCCGGGCTTAGAACCTGATTCACTCGGTTTTCCACGCGAGCACGTCACCATTGGGCTACCACTGCCTTAGCATAAAATACAATAATAATTTATAAAACTAAGAATACTTTAAAAAATAAACATTTAAATGGAAAAGTTTGCACCACACTAACTCTAACGTAAATGCATTTTTCCTTATACAGTAATAAAATTTAATGCTTGTAACTCAGCAGTTGGTCTCAACATATTTTTAGGTATTTTTCATACAAACCTGCATTTTAGTAGCTAGCTTTTCTTCTTATTAAGATATTTCTCTATGCTTGCTGCAGATTTAAGTCCCATATTTTTGGATGTAAACGTTCAATTCTAATAAATTCTCTCATTAAAAATCTATTTTAGAATATTTATTATAGCTTTCTATACGGTTTGTAGACTGAAATGGCAATGTATCACAATAGCAGTTATGAAATTAATCTTCTGGATATTTCATTTATTATGGCTATGTCCCAGACTTTTATCACAAGATTTTCAAGCTAAATTAAAGCTAAGGAATCTAATGTGTTTATTTAGTTCGATTATTTACCATCCCACTCCAATAGTCCAGTGGAATGGCAGCCTGATTTGAATGGTGAGAAATCAGTCACAGTATCGAAGCTTTACATATTCTCTGAGGCATAGCTTATTTTCTAACTATCGGCTATAAATGAGAACAATACAATTAGAAAAACAAACTCTCTCGAACATCCATGCTTTCGAAGATAATACAAAGTTATACTATTGTTAAAGTTATTTTATGTACTCGATGTGTTTAGAAATTGTGTCCCACAAATATTTTTAGAGGAAACAATATTTATAACTATAACATATCTATATACTTACTAAAAGACCGTAATACTGTACTTACCGATCAAACTTACCAAAAGACCGTACTTAGGTCAATGTGGCCAATCTCATTGAAACGAGTCATCTAAGCAGAAGAGATATTATAATATACAAGTAATAAATATGCGAATAAACACGAATTTATTATTATTTCCCTCGCTGTCTAGTCCAATGAGACGACATGTCAAATCACGTAGCCTTGAGTATTTTTATGAAAAATACCCACTCATGGGAAATTTTATGTAAAAAATACATAATATGTGCATTGTACGTATCCCTTGCTGCGAATCTAGCTACGTGTGTGTACATATTATGCGACTGCATAATACTATCTTATTTTTTAACTTTTTCCCTTCTTTTTAATTCTCTTTTTATGCGGTTGTTTTTTTTTTAATTTTTTTATTTAGTTTTTATTATTTAGTTTTTTTTATTTTTGGTCAAATAGACATTTTGAGTTTTTTGTCTGAAAGACCGGAAGGCTAATGATAATATTCATTAGAATTATTTAAGGGTAGCCTACAAATCTTAAAATGAAATTTTTTATAATAATAAAGGAATTATCTTCGAATGTAGATATAATTTTTGAAAAAAAAAAGAAAAAGCTACTCAGTCGTTGGGTATATAATTTTTGTATGAATCGGTTCTGATGATAAATAAGTTAAATTCAACTCAACGATAGCCCCAAATCATTTTATTTATAAAGAAAAAAACCAAACTCAAAGGGAAACTTAAAATAAAGCTTTATAATAATACATTTAACGTGTTTTACAGTCAGTGTAACATTTTTTATTGATTGTATCTCGTATTTTGCATATCCAAGTTATATCACTCTTCCCTCAGGAGATGAGAACTTTTTCACCGACCTCAGTGATGACGGGTTCCATTAAAATTTTGAAACTACTAATTATATGTGAAAAGTTAATTTAGTTAGAAAATACCAAATTTTGATAGCATTTATAATACAATTTCGTGTACATTTTACAAAATAAATAATAATTGGTAAGCATCCCCGAAAAAGAAAAAATAAAGTCATTATTTCCGTTTCACTGGTCTCTTGAAGTTTGGCCTAGTTTTAAAATTATGCCAATTGTTGAGAATATTTTGACAGATTTATTTACACTAATTACCGCTTTGTGGTCGAAAATAGATTATAGCTTATCAAGTTTCAACACTATTGTGGTCTTATTATCAAAGTTACAATATATGTACCTTTACTTATACGGAAGCTTGTACTGTTCCGTACTCGATTATAATGGATTACAACAATTTCTCTTCATGTATTAAAATTATTAATTAATAATTAGTGCAGTGGTAGCTCAGTGGTAACGCGCTCGTTCAGGAGTTCGAGTGAAGCGGGTTCAAATCCCGGGTCTCGCATCTCTGACATTTCCATGTGCGAATCATTTCTAACATGATTACCACTTGTCTTACTGTGAAGGAAAACATCGTGAGGATACCTGCACGTCTGAGAGAACCTAGCAAGTTTTCGAAAGGCATGTGAAGTCCGCCAACCCGCACTTGGCCAGCGTGGTGGACTATGGCCTTATATCCCCTCGCATTGAAGGGAGCCCGTGCCTAGCAGTGGGACGTTGAAAAAAGGCACTGATTACTATTAAAATTATAACTAGCGTTCGCCAAGTGGTCAAAATTGCATCATAATTATTTTTGAAAATTTGAGGAAAAACGTATATGAATAAAATTCACCTATCTACATATTTTTTTTTATTAATAACAATAAAGCTCGTCTATAGCTACTAAACAAAAGAAAATTGGTGACAAACTGAGAAGAAAAGGTACTGAATTGTTTTGTCTTTGCCTATTTATATACAGAGGTATAAACAATAGTCATTTATGTTTGGAAATTCATACTAATATTATAAATGTGAAAGTGTGTTTGTTTGTCTCTCTTTCACGTTGAAACCGAGTGACGGATTGGCATGATTTTTGTTGTGGAGATAGTTGGAGGGCTGGAGAGTGACATAGGCTACTTTTTACCGCGGGAGATTATCTCATTCCCACGGAAACACACGTTATAATAAAACCCAAAAAAATATTTATCATCAGAATTACTTCAAACTTGCTATTAATGCTCTTCGATACAATTAAATAAATTCGTGTTTTAGCATTTTCCAAAATTCATCTCACAAGGAGGTAAAATAGGGTATTAAAATTTGTATGAAACCTACCTTCTTAGAGATATTTATGCAGTTATAGCGCGAGCGAAGCCGCGGGTTCTGCTGGTTTTAAATAAATATGTAATTTGTCAATACAAAAACTTAATATACATTTATATCACTCAATAGCTAGAGATTAAGAAAAAATATTATCTCTTTAAAACCTGAAAGAAAAAAAGTATTTTAAATAAAACTTCTATTTGCTGTATACAGGAAACAAAGCTCGAGCTGAAATGAACCGCATGAGTCGGGTACAATGTGCGACGGACAAGTAACAATAAGTCCTTTCAAAGATACGCCTTTGTTGACTTTAGTTTCAGAGTATTTTTCAGTTTTACAAAATTTATTATTAAACTACTCGACTGTTTTTATCAAAGGTTTTATTTATAATATAATTATAAGAAATTTTTATTTTTTAACCGAATTTAAAAGTAATTTATTCTAATCTATAATATATTATGGCCTGCGTGTTCAAATATATATGAAGATATAAATTATAATTTGTTATAATAGCGGGCAGTAGTCCCGCTGGGGGCATTCATTTGTATGATGAGCACGAATGTTTGTACTCAAGTCATAGGTGTTTAATGTTTATATTTATAATATGTGTATTTAAAGTTATATACGTGTAGAGTATCAACTATCTGGTATGATGACTGCCTCGGCGGTGTAGTGGCTAGCATGACCGGCTGCACACCCGGAGGTCCTGGGTTCGAGTCCCGGCTCGGGCCAAGTTTAGTTATTGAGTCTTTCTGTATAGTAATTATCAGTAACAGCCCGGAGTTGGGAAGTTGGCGGTGTTTTCACCCCCGTGCCTCGGAGAGCACGTAAAGCAGTCGGTCCTACGCCTTAACTCTCCCTGGTCGTGTCGAGCAGTCGTCCCACCGGAGCATGAGAGTGATAGGAATAGAGAGTGCACGTTGTGTCTGCGCGTACACTAGCGCACTATAATATCTCCTGCGCAGTTGGCTAGTCTCAATGAGATTGGCCGCCGTAGCCGGAATCGACTAGGAGAACATCATCATCATCCATAACTCAAGCCTCGTAGCTTACCATGGAACTAGATGGTGCTGTGTGTTAATGAACCAACATATTTATATTAGGGCACTACAAACTGAGCCAAACGTGTCTTCAAAGCAAGAATAGTAATAAGCTCGACAATTCACGTTAATTTCACTTTTCTAGTGATAACAATATGGCAAGTCAATAATATTTTTTAGTATCTAAGAATAATATCTATATTAGAAAACATTTTTTTAGATTGCTATATATATTACCTTATACGTATAATACCACCCATATGGTATGTACATACATACATATTTCAGGTATTTCGAATAAAAGCCTCCTTAAGTAATAATTTAATTTTTTTGGACAACTTTATAAGTTCTTTTAGAGTCTCACATGAAGTCAATTATATTTTTTTATCATGTTAGTCATTAAATTGAATGCTATTCATTTTTTAAAGACACATTGTCTTTAACATATTTTAAAATTTTCTTTCCAAATTTAGTTACAAAATACTTCAAACTAATTTAGATCAAACTTCATTTCATAATTTCTCCTATTTCAGAACTAAATTATAGATAGATTAGATTGATTTTAAATTCTAAATTCTCTAAGAAAATATAAAAGCGTTAAAAAATTTAGACGTTTTAAAATTTTATTGGATTTTGAATACTTACAACTCTGAGTAGCATAATATTTGCTGAAGCATTCGTGTGAACCTTTTTGAGTGCCACCCAAATGGAGAGAGGCATCTATGTACTAAAATTTGACAAATGGTTTTGTTATTCAAATATCTATACATATCGAGTAATAAAATTGTAACTAAGCCGAATCTGTACATTAAATATTTTTTGGAAAATCTTATTGAAATATACATTATTATCGATACAGAGGCCGAATCTATAGATTTTAGAATTTTTGTCTGTATGTCCGTTACCGCATCATAGAAAAACCACTGGAGGGATTTGGATGAAATTTGGTGTGAAATTTGAATTTGGTATTAGCTGGTTATCCGGATCAACTGCGGGATTTTTACTGCGGGAAAATATCTCATTTTTGAGAAAAAATACAAAAACTACAATGTAAGAGTATACTAATATGTAAAACCTAAGAATTTGGCTTGTGGCCATCTGAACGCGGACGGAGCAGCGGGCAATGCTAGTATACAATATAAAATACATATAATATATACATTTTAAACCAAACTAACTATATAACCTTTTCTTAAAGTTTCCCTAAACTTTAATTTCTTATACAAATTTCGTAAGCCCTCTATCATTATAGGTATGAATTTAACAAAAAAAACTTAGCGTGTATTTTATTACACATGCTTAGAGGCATTCAGAGGAGACCTGAAACCGTTTTAGTCTCACCAGTTTAGGCTAAGCGCTGTCTGTCAGACAGTCAGTAACTTAATTTTAATTTTTACCAAACTATAAAAGTACTAGAGATGATTTTGATATAGTTCAATGCAACGACTGACACATAATTCAAAAAACAATGCCTAATGGAGTGAAACTGGTATATATATATATATATATATATATATATATATATATATATATATATATATATATATATATATATATATATATATATATATATATAAACTTTCATATTTTTGTCCTACATTTTAATAGTGTTCAAATAAGTACATTGTCTAAATAGATCGAAAACAAAAGGGACCATTTCGTGAATGGGCGATTAAATTTCACCCAAGAGGTCCCTAATGGAAGTAAATGGATAGTCATATAAAATTAAGGAATGGATGAACGTTTAGGTGTAATGAAGGAGCTCAATAGCTATACTATGTACTGACCTACAAGTATCTGATTAAGTCAAATGTCATTATATGAGTACATTCTATACATATAATAAAATTGTAACTAAGCCGAATCTGTACATTAAATATTTTTTGGAAAATCTTATTCAAATAGACATTATTATCGATACAGAGGCCGAATCTTTAGTTTTTAGAATTTTTGTCTATCTGTCTGTACCGCATCACAGAAAAACCACTGGAGGGATTTTGATGAAATTTGGTATGGTGATAGATAGTTATCCGGGTCATCATATAGAATACTTTTACTGTGGGAAAATATCTCATTTCAGAGAAAAAATACAAAAATTGCAGTGTAAGAGTATACTAATATTATGTAAACCTAAGAATTTGTTTTTTGATCATCTGAACGCGGGCGGAGTCGCGGGCAATGCTAGTCGTTAATATAATAGAAATTTAAAAAAAATATATTAAAATAGTATAAATATTCAATCATTATATAATAGAATCATGATACGGGAATGACCTCATTCCCGTATACTTTTAGGATCCCGTAGCTAAATGGCAAAAACGGTTTATGATTTTACCATGACGTCTGTCCGTATGTCACGGCCATTTTACTCTTAATCTATTTGAGCTAAATTGATGTTTAGTAGGTAGGTGTCTTATTTCACATTTGTAGACTTCAAAGATTGTAGAAAGTATCTTGCTTATATCCTCAGTCTAATTTTCTAAGACATGAAATTTCACAATGCTAAATTCAACTCTATACTAACTTTTTTCCTATAGAATCGTAAAATACTATAAGATCACTCTCAGGTGGCAGATTTTCTATCAATATTTTAGCTAGATTTGTATCCAATATGAAGATGCACATCAAACTATTATCGCTCGATACCTAATCATTATAATCTGCACTAACTGCCTCGGTGGTGTAGTGGCTAGCATGTACGGCTGCACACTCGGAGGTCCTGGGTTCGAGTCCCGGGTCGGGCCAGGTTTAGTTATTGAGTCTTTCTGTATAGTAAGTCTCAGTAATAGCCCGGAGTTGGGAAGTTGGCGGTGTTTCACCCCCGTGCCTCGGTGAGCACGTAAAGCCGTCGGTCCTGCGCCTTAACTCTCACTGGTCGTGTCGAGCAGTCGTCCCACCGGAGTATGAGAGTGACAGGAACAGAGAGTGCACTTGTGTCTGCGCGTACACTTGTGCACTATAATATCTCCTACGCAGTTGGCTAGTCTCGATGAGATTGGCCGCCGTGGCCGGAATCGGCTAGGAGAACATCATCATCATCATCATCAATCTGCACTCGCATTTATAACTAACTATTCTATAGTAAAAAGTTATCACTTCTATGTGACATGACTGATTGTCTTAGATTCCAATCTATGTGGTGGACCCCTCACTCTTTTTAGGCGAAATATATTTTTTAAACCATAAATACATAAACAAACACAACCCAGGGAGGTTGTTACAAAAATTGTTTCAGGCTATTTTAAATAAAAAACCTCTTGAGATCCTACTATGAGTATATGGAATTCAAGCTATATTTCAGAAACTTCTTAATTCATTGAAATTAAAATTAGGAAAAAATATTTCAAATATCAATCTTCGTGATAAGAAAGTTTTTATGCTAATTGAATTACAATTGGCCAATAACAAATAAATAAATGAATATCTATACATATACTATAATTGTAACTAAGCCGAATCTATACATTAGATATTTTTTTGGAAAATCTTATTGAAATAAACATTATTATCGTTACAGAGGCCGAACCTATAGTTTTTAGAATTTTTGTCTTTCTGTCTGTCTGTTACCGCATCACAGAATAACCACTAGAGGGATTTTAATGAAATTTGGTATGGTGATAGCTGGTTATCCGGGTCAACATATAGGATACTTTTTACCGTAGCAAAATGTCTCATTTCTGAGAATAAATACAAAAACTGCAATGTAAGAGTATATTAATATGTAAAACCTAAGAATTTGGCCTTTTTTGGTCATCTGAACGCGGACGGAGCCACGGGCAATGCTAGTATTATATAAAATACACAAACAATAATCTCTTATTTTAGTCTAAAACATGGAATAAATATAACAAAATACAACGTATATTTTATACACGTGTATTCCTGTTTGATGTTAGAAGCTTTTTTTGGGTACGGAAATGTAAAAAAAGCATCATCCCTATCGTTCACAATAGCATCTTCCTCTCGCCATTGTAGCCGAGCTTTTGACCCATTTACTTATCCTTTAAGGATCTTGTTTACTTAGGCGCTTCTAAAAATTAATATATGGTATATGTCATTGATTTACTACTTCAAGACAACCTTATATAATTATATATATATATATATATATATATATATATATATATATATATATATATATATATATATATATATATATATATATATATATATATATATATATATAATGTTACAATTATATGAAAAAGAACAATACATGAAATACTTAAATTTAAATCTTAATTTTGTCTTTTATTTGACTTTTACTTATTCTCTGTAGATCTGTTTGCCAGTCGGCAAAGGCCTCCTCCAATATTTTCCACTCATACCTTTCTTGAGCCACCCTGTTCCATATTTCTTAATTTGGTAATAATATATTTAGCTGTTATTATTTTTATAAACTAATTTTTATTTGTAAGCTGTAACATGTGAATCTTTATGGCACTTTTTCTAATATTCTAAATTTAGTTATGCCTTTACATATACTATTTTTGATTGTCGTTATCACCTATAATTAAGTTACTACTCTATGTGTTCTATTTTTTATATATGTTATAATATAAGGTATTTAGTTTGTACTTTGTTGGTGATCTAATAAATAATTGAATAAATTACATCTGCCACTTATCTTATATCATCATCCCATCTTTTCTGTGGTCTACCTCTTTTCCCGTTACCTTCTCCAGGATACCATCGTGTCACAATTTTGCTCTATTTTCAAGACAACTTGATTGGTACAAAAATAATAGACAAAAATGATGATTGATAAATTAGTCAAATTAGGCTCGTTTATTTCAGTGGTAATAAAAATATAGCTTGTGTATTAAATAACAAAATTACGTCAATATTGTGAGAGGAAGCCTCGCTATTCCACAATATGTTAGATGGAGCAGAAATATGTAATATATAAGTTATTAGATATTCAAATATTTACTTGTTAGATCTTAAATTAAAATTTGTAAATTATAACTGTTTACATTTATCTGGTTTTGACATCTATCGGCACTCTGAGTGTTAGCGATAACACGTCACGTGACCATGCCGATGACGACTTACATGAATTTACTCCCCATCCAAACCTGCCTATAAAACTTTTCACTTCAAAAAAGCTTATGAAAAATTGTGTAAATGGGAATAAAAAAAACAAAAGTATAACAACTGCTAAAAAATGTATGTACATATTTTACATTCTTCAAAAGTAACATTGAATTTTCACTCGTGTTCTATTCATATGACGGAAATTAAATGAAAGGTTTTAAAATACTTTGTAGCATTACTTGTAAGGACAGTTCACTTATATAGACATAGATCCCGACTTAATATCCGGTGTTGAACGAGTAAAATGTAAAAGAATTGAGTGAGTACAACTCGATTGATTTCTTCTTGGATGACCCGCAAAGTGTTTTATGTATAAAAATGTGGAAAATCTATATAAATGTTCATTAAAATTAAAGCGTTAACAAATACGTATATTATTTAGATTAGGACAGCCTACTTAGTTGAAGGAAGTAGATTTGATTCTGGTACGAATCATTCTGTATGATATGGTGTGCTTCTACTAATGAAATATTAAAAATAATAAAACTCACATTTTTTAAAGCATTTTGTAGGTTTTCTAAAAGAATTTTAAATATAACTATTCTTTCGGATTTTTTCGCGCGTTTATTTTGATTTTTGGCTTCCGACATTTCGTATGATTTACAGCTATAATGATCACAGGAGACTAAGGTTTTAGACGTCACAAAGGTTTTATATTATTAGCATTCAAAACGTTGGGAACCAAAAATCAAAATAAATCCGCGAAAAATCCAAATAGACAGTTTTATTTAAAACTAGCAACTTATTACGTTAGATAACAAATAAATAAGTAAAATCAAATTATTTTGCCATTTCACCTGAAAACAGATTTTCTTAAACCAAAATAATCTTAATAAAAACATAAAGAAACAAGGTACCGGAAGTAAGATTATGAAATATTTTTAATTCATGAAGAAAATTGTGTACAGAATAAATTTCTATTTCCTAAAGCTTACTTTCCAAAAAGATTATCGAAAATGTGAAATGTACAGTACCAAAACATAAACCTTTGCAAGCTCTTAAAAGTTTTAGTCAAAATTCGTAGCTGTATTCAGTGTTGGTCGAATTTTGTTTGAAAATGGGTAATATTTATGGATTTAACACAATGCATGCCTTTGCCTTCGTTTGTAAATATTTTTGTGGTCTTTTTTATTGTTTGGGCTTAAGTTAAATTAATTAAACTAAATTAGATTGAGTTAGTTTCACTAATAATAGACCGCACTGAAAACACTTTAATAGGGGTATATTTTATTATATTCTTTAAAATGCTTATGCCCGATTTCACCAACGTCACCTAAGTTTAAGGGATCCCCTAAGCATGGTTAGGGGGCTGTTAAGGGACAGTTTCTGTTTCACCGACAGTTAGGGGTCACCTGAATATCCCCTAAATTTTGTTGCTCGAAATATGGGCTTAAAGACGATCGTAAAATGAAATTTAATTTAGGGGCTAGTTTAGGGGACTTTTAAGCTAGGGATCCCATACCTAGGTGGTAGCTTATGGGTTGTTGGTGAAATCGGGCATTAGTTTTTCTAATGCAGGTCCATGAGGAGGATATATCTATCCAGGTCCATGAGGAGGATAGAGGTTAATCTTAATTTATGTCTAAAATATCTACTCGATTATTAAGAATATTTATTGATCGTGAGAAATTAACGCGTTATCCTTTTTTTCCAACAATATTGAAAAATCACGTATTTTATTGATCTAACAACATTATACTTTACTATACTTGTATTATACTTATACTGCGAATACTTGACATTTTTGGATTTTTTCCGATTTATTTGCTTTTTTTCTTCTATTTCTTAATCTGTACATATGATAGAATTGTAACTAAGCCGAATCTGTACATTAAATATTTTTTGGAAAATCTTATTGAAATAGACATTATTATCGATACAGAGGCCGAATCTATAGTTTTTAGAATTTTTGTCTGTTTGTCTGTCTGTCTGTTACCGCATCACGTAAAAACCTTACGAATTTGGATTTTTGTTAATCTGAACGCGGGCGGAACCGCGGGCAGCAATGCTAGTACATTATAATATACTGTTCCGCATTTATGTCGCAAATACATTGCCCTGTTTGATAGATATACATATAATAGGCTACCAAAAAGAAGCGCAAATTGTTACAAAGAATAAATATTAAGTAGGATACGATATAATATCTATTCTAGATTTAAAAAAGGACGAACCAACTCGTGTCCACTTTTAATGAGAATAATCAAACTCCATCAAGGTTTATCGTTTATAACTCTTATAAATAACTTGATGACTTTAAGGAGTATGTCGAATTTGAATTTAATTTGAATATCTATATAATAATGTTATTTATCTTATTTGAAAAATAAAGACTTAACTGCGTTTCTGTAATAAGAAAATATTTATTTCACTATTAGAATTTGAATACAAAAAACATTTTAAAAATTACACTTATAATAAAATATTAACTCACCTGTAATAATAAAAGAAACAACATTTAAAACCTCTATTTCAATCTAAATAACAATAAACTAATAAATAGACTCTTCGAGGAAAATTTTATAATTACTTATTATGTCAATTATTTTATTAAATGTCAAAGCTAAAAAACTAAAAAAAAATAAAGTAAATTTGGAATCAATCAAAAAGTATTTATATAAATAAAATAAACTTAAAAAAAACACTTGCATATGAAGTGGTTTTCTTTACATGTATAAAGATATAAGATTCATAGCCCCAAAATTCATTATCCGAGCGTATTAGATTTCTTAAAGAAATAAAGACTCAAAGGCTTTTTCGAGAAATATCTATTATTTAAATTTGAATGATGAAGCTATAAACAGAAAATGGCAGGGAACAGCTAATCTTTAGCTTATGAAGGAGATTTTGGAATTATATAGAGAGCAGTACACGTTAACAGCAAACCTAATAAAATTAAGTAATCGTCCTAAGAAGCAGACTAACCTGCCACAGTACCGAAGGCAGGATGTAAGTCTATAAGAGATCAGAATGAGTCTTAAAAACTTATCAAGCATTGCGACTCAGCTGGAGGTTTTTATAATATACAATATGTTGTCGTCCTCATTGTCAGAGAGTATCAATACAGTAAGTAGTATTTCAAAACTTTGCAGTAGTCTATAGTATACGTACACATAATTCAAATAAAATTAGCTCATAGTAAAATTTTTAATACTATCCAGAAAAGTTTAAGAGCGCTTTTATTACATTTCTTATGAAATATCTCACTTCGAAACCCTTGAAACGATTAAATTTTACAGTTAACTGTGAATGAGAAAATCTATATAGCATATAATAAAATTCTGAGTCGAATCAGTACATTAATTTTTTTTGGAAATTCTTATTGAAATAGTCATTATTATGCATGTGGACTCTGGTCCACATGCATAATCTATAGTTTTTAGAATGACGAACGACGAATCTATAGTTTTTAGAATTTTTGTCTGTCTGTCTGATAACGCATCACGAGAAAACCACTAACCAGATGTTGATGAAATTTGGTATGATAATAACTGGTCATCTGTGTCAACATATAGGATACTTTTTACTACGAGAAAGTATCTCATCTCTGAAAAATCTATACTAAACGTTAAAACGTAACTAGGGACGAACCCGAGTGGAGCGAGTGTGTGTCGCTAGTACATAAATAAAACTTTCTGAGACAGTAAATTACTACAAAAATCCAAGAATCACACGTTAAAATATTACCTAGCTATTTAGAAAGTTATCTATCTATATGAAAGAACGTCTACTGTTTCCTACAATAGGTTATTAAACTAAAACCTAATTAGGTATATATTTGAATAGAAGCTTTGAAGCTGATTTTAGGTTCATTAATCTCTTTAAATGACAAAGGATTTATTAAGGTTAATTATTCTTTACTTTGACTAATTGATTGGAAACTCATTGATTTATAGAAACAAGTGTTCGTTTAGTGGTCGGAATTCGACCATAGGCGTTACTGAAAAATTGAAAAGTACATATATGAATAGAATTTATCTATCTATATAAAAAAAACTTTCAATTTTTTTTTTAATAATTGGGTGACAAACAAAGGATAATAGGGATACTGAATTGTTTTGTCTTTGACTATAAACCTGAGATGTACTGTGATTACGTTAGCCAGTTATAGAATTAGTTACATTATAATCTTACTACTAAATTAATGTGAAACTTTGGATGGATGGATGTTTGCTACTCAATCACGCCAGAACGTCTAAGCACATCTGGATGAAATTTGGCACAGAAATAGATTATAGTCCGAAATTCTAAAAACTACACATTCAGCTTCTGTATAAATAATAATGATAATTCTATAAAATTTTCCAAAAAATATTTAGTGTACAGATTCGACTCACTTTGAATTTTATTATATGTATAGATTAATGCGAGTCTGTGTGCTTGTGCGGTTTTTGTACACTATGACCTGAAGTACACATACACACTTAAGGAGGACACTTAGTCCTTTAAGGAGGCACCCAAGCGAAGCGAAGGTATGCCGTTAGTATAAAATAAAAAATAACAATAAATATGTTGGGCTTAACACAGCACCATCTAGTTCCATGGTAAGCTACGAGGCTTGTGTTATGGATAACAGATAGTTGATAGATATTGGCTACAAACTGAGCCAAACGTGTCGTCGTTAAAATTTTAAACTTAAACTATCGTACTCATTTAAACTATACACAGTAAACCTCTTTAGTCATAATCTCGTAATATACTTTACTCATAGCACAGTGGAAGAGCAAATCTTGTTCCAATAAATCCGTCATGTGTAGCGAATGCATTAGCATGCAAATGAGTACAATGTAATACGTCGCGTAATAGTATACAATTTGCACATAGAGTGCTGTCAGAACGTACGATGAAAAGTTTTCAAACTTATAGAAATGTCGTAGTCGTTGATCCATTCTTGGCTTTACGATATCATTTTGAATCAGCCCTTAATGACTAGTTATACTCTATGCTAGTTATCGATACTACTTATCTATTTTTAACCCTCGACGCAAAAAGAGGGGTGTTATAAGTTTGACGTCAATGTCTATCTATCTGTGTGTATGTGTATGTCTGTGACATCATAGCTCTCAAAAGTATGGACCGATTTCGATGCGGTTTTTTTTCATTAGTAAGCCAGTTTCCTTGCGGTGGTTCTTAGCTATGTTTGGTTACTATCGGTCCAGCAGTGTAAGATCAGCTCTTTTTCAAAATGATTTAAGGCATTTTGGCGTATGATTACTCGATTAAGTGCTTCACACGTGCCAGTGTAATCGTTAAATGACAATTAATTTGCGTAGTGAGTTTTTAAAATTTTTAATTTATTATATTCTACTTATCTACACTACTTATATATTTATTTATATTATTTGACGCCGCTGCATTTTTATTTTATGTGACTTATATTTATATTATCTATAACCGTGATTTACATTTACTAGGTAGTTAGAAAGTTTATTAAACAAAAGCTGT
This sequence comes from Brenthis hecate, assembly GCA_951806755.1. Classification (NCBI taxonomy): domain Eukaryota; kingdom Metazoa; phylum Arthropoda; class Insecta; order Lepidoptera; family Nymphalidae; genus Brenthis; species Brenthis hecate. Next base: position 23,503,587 of record OX638252.1, on the reverse strand, counting down.
ATTAAATTCAATTCTTTGTCATTTTCGTAAATCCGATCTACAACGTCGTCCCTAAATTATATTAATGATATATATGAGCTACTGTGAAGAATAATTCAGTATTGAAAGAGAATTTATTCAATTAACTTAATACAGTTATTCCATCGTTATCAGTCCATGAGGAAAATACAACAACTGGAAAATCAATTCTGCTGAGAAAAGCAATCTTAAATTTAATATTTGCTATTTTAAATGTAAGATCAGATCTTTATCATCATGCCTTATAATTACTTTTATCGTTATTCGTTTTAGATAAATAATAATGTCCTTTTTCAAGTAAGGATTCATTAGACTTCGAGTATACCGTTATAATAACATTCATCGTCTTAATGGGGCACCATGGGGTTAAATTAGCAGTTTATTTTGACGGTTCAACAGCATCCTTACTTAGACCGACCCCCTACCGAGCCATAAAGCCAACCCCCGATTAAACAATAGCCCCCCCAGCCTAAACCCAAGACTTCTTATTGGCAATGTTAATAACAGCTGTGTCAAACTTAAGTTTAACTTATGATTTTAAAATCATTTACTAAAAGAAAATATTAGAAAAATCAACAAACAAAAGATAATAAAACAAATCTAGTATAAATTACACAAAGAAAATTCATTTTGTGATAATATATGAAATTTCAAGGTATTAAGGGGTCTATTATAGAATGATATTAGCATAAATGTGTGGCTGCAAATTTTGGCCAAAAGGCTCCTCATTATTCTACGTAGCGATATGATACGCGAACGCGTTATTACTATTGCTTTGAATAGAGGCAAGTACTTGAGCGAGTGTATTACTTAATATGTCAAAAATGTATGTATGAAGTTTGATGCTGTAATAAAAAAAATGTTTGATTTATTTTAATAGTAATTAAAAATCGATAGCAATGAAATTAAATTACATTGCTTAGTTTTCCTATATAATTAAAATCCCACACAAATTTTATTTATTAAGTTACTAGCAACTAGCCCCCGCTTCGCTTGAGTTCGTCCCTATATTGATTGCCCATACAAATTTTTATCTTCATTTTCGACCCCTTAAAGTATGATTTCCGGGATAAAAAGTATTCTATGTTCTTTCCAGGGTCTCAAAATATCTTAATACCAAATTTCATCTAAATTAGTTCAGTAGATCTAGAGATTATCCCCTACAACTCACAATCTTTACCTCTTTATAATATTAGTATCATGTCAGGCTACTATTATAAATCCAATAGTTTAAACTGTTATATGTGAGTTTGTGTGCTTATAACTCCTTTACGCTAAACGGCTAGATTTGACATTTGAATGAAATTTACACATAAAGATCTAGCGCAGCACTGTTAGGTAACTTGTTGCCTTAGTACTCCTTTCTTCAAACTGCCAATACTTGTACTTTTGAGTAGAGTTTTTATTCTATTCTAAAAACAATGCTATGTTTCTAAGACTTATATACTTTATATCTACATATAAAGATAGAATATTTATTTTCTTTTTTGGGTAAAATATGTATTTTAAACCAATAAAATTAGCATTTTAAGTCAAGAAATCTGTGTTAAAACTTCATCGGTAAATTGGTTATCTTAACAAATAAGCAAAACGAAGTCTTTAGTTGATATATAGCTTTATAGATGGCACTTACACAAATATGGCTTGAAACGATTTTTACTAGCATCATAAATAAATAAAGTGTAAACACAGCACGATTTACGCCAGGAACAACTTAATATAATTCAGGAGATCATGTGTCACAGAAAATATTACTGTATATGTCGCCTTTATTGCTACATTATTAGCGATTTGTTTGAAGACATCGATGGATTTCTTTTTTATATTGAAAATCAATTATCAGTCGTTTTTATACTTTGTATTTATTTTATTCAATGTTTTGGGATATTGTTCGTGAATAAATATCTATAAAACGTACACTGACTTCAAAATCGCTTAAAGTACGTAATAAAATTGTAACTAAGCCGAAACTGTAGTACATTGAATATTTTTTGGAAAATTTTATTGAAATAACATTATTATCGATACAGAGAAACATCACATCACAGAAAAACCACTGAAGGGATTTTGATAAAATTTCGTATGGTGATAGCTGATTATCCGGGTCAACATATAGTATACTTTTTATTCTGAGAAAATATCTCATTTCTGAGAAAAAATACAAAAACTGTAATGTAAGAGTATACTTATATATAAAACCTAAGAATTTGGGTTTTGGTCATCTGAACGCGGGCGGAGCCGCGGGCAATGGTAGTTAAATGAATAAATCTTAGAAATGATAATATAAATTATTCATTCCATTTCTTTTTGAAAATGACTTTATTACTTTATCTGAAATACCACATTACGTCGCTTATACGCTGTTTTTTTAAGGCAGAGGTTTCGTAAGGCAAACAGTGTGGTCTTATTGAATTCCATTGAAAGCAACTGCGACATTTTATGAAATCTCTTGTAATATGCATTGTTCAAAGTAAAATCTATAGCTACACATATAATAAAATTCTAACTAAGTCGAATCTGTGCATTAAATATTTTTTGGAAAATCTGATTGAAATAGACATTATTATCGATGCAGAGGCCGAATCTATATTTTTTAGAATTTTTGTCTGTCTGTATGTCTGTTACCGAATCACAGAAAAACCACCGGAGGGATTTTGATGAAATTTGTTATGGTGATAGCCGATTAGCCGGGTATATATATAGGATACTTTTTACCGCAGGAAAATATCTCATTTCTAAGAAAAAATACAAAAACTGCATTGTAAGAGTATACTAATGTTTAAAACCTAAGTATTTGGTTTTTGGTCATTGAACGCATGCGGAGCCATGGGCAATGCTAGTTTTATAAATAAAATGTCTGTGATTTCAAAATTGCTACTCTATATAAAACATACTTTATTTGACAGAAAAAATGCAATAAAACTATATCTATACTTAAATATACGTTCGTATTCAGTCCTTTTTAACGTCCTACTTATGAGTACAGGGCTCCCTTCAATACGAGAAGGATCAGGCCATAGTCCGCACGTTGGCCAAGTGCGGGTTGGCGGATTTCACATATCGTTCCATAACTTGCTAGGTTTTCTTAGATATGAAAGTTTCCCCACGAGTGGTAGGTAATCATGTTGGAAATGATTCGCTCATGAAAATATCAGAGGTGCGAGACCCAAGATTAGAACCGGGAACCGGTGGTTTCCCAAGCGAGCGCATGGTTCAATGGTAGCCCTAATACTTATTATATAGGTACATACATACATACATATAAATATAATCTTAATCTATAATGTGGTATGAGTGCATATTATTAATGCATGACATTTCTTCCAGTGGGAAAAACACCATCTGCTCCAATACATTTATTAATCACGAATGAAATTTCAAATGAATGCGCGTTTCGTGTCGCAAGTTTATTAATATGTAAGGAACTTTTGTAAGCATCCAAATAAAATTCTACAATGTTTTATTTTTCAAAATAATAATATTTAATATATAATTTAATTAAAATCTGAAAATAATGATTAAAAATTTAATAAAATTCATATAAGTATACATAAGAAACAAAAAAGTTAGTCTGTCACTTTAATTTTTTTAAATCTTTTATTTAACTTGTTAATGTTTGTTAGTTGGTATGTTTGTTTGGGTCAAATCTTGAAAGTTGAATTGGAACCACTTTCTCTTATCCTATACCTATAGAGTTGATCATTAGCGTCCGGCAATCCAGCCTGGTGCGAAGCCAAGAAACATCATAGGAGGCGGCCAACTTTGGTGGGTGTGTGCCATGTGGATTGCTCCAGGTACTTCTCTGATATCAGAGTAGACTGTGAGAATAACCTCTTGGTGTTGTAGTCTGCTTAGGTAGACCTACCGTCGGGCGTCTTGGTTGAGTGCGTAAGCGATCCTGCGACCCCCATTAAGACAAAGGAGGTTCTGTTGGGTTTTACAGGATAGTACCTGGAGATAGACCTTCTCTAATCAGTGAATCCCACATAACCACGTGTATGTATGCAGGTGATATGCGTAAATGCATTTCCCAATATCAAAACAAAGAAACATAGTATTATGCACTCGGAGGCATATGTACATGCAGAAATATTCGTTCGAAACTTTGAATTCTTTTTTGGAGAAATTTAGAAATTTCCACGTCTATAAAATCAAACCCATACGTTTATTATATTTTAGTTTTTACCTGTGTCTCTATTCGTGTGGATTTTTTATCAATCGGTTAGCCGTTAGACGATAGCTTTAAACTTTTTTATTTAAAATATTCTTTTACACACGGAAAATACTTTTAACCAAAAATTCTCGTATTCACCGTTTGAGTTATTTTATGTCCAAAAATTTATATATCTAAAACGTACCTCTATCGTGTTACGCTAGTGGTCGCAAGATCGATTCTCGCAAATTCAAACAATACAATATGGATTCGAAAATAATTCTCCTAATCTGAATATGTAGAATGAATACATATTAAATAATATGTTTTTACTGTGAACATTTATTATTAGCAGCTATATACCTCTTGATAAGGAGGCAGTGGTAGCCCAGAGGTAACGCGCTCGCTTGGGAAACCGAGTGAAGCGGACTCAAATCCCGGTTCTCGCACCTCTGATATTTTCATGTGCGAATCATTTCTAACATGATTACCACTTGTTTTACAGCGAAGGAAAACATCATGAAGAAACCTGCATGTCTGAGAAAACCTAGCAAGTTTTCAAAAGACGTGTGAAGTCCACCAACCCGCACTTGGCCAGCGTGGTGGACTATGGCCTGATCCCCTCGTACTGAAGGGAGGCCCGTGCCCAGCAGTGGGACGTTAAAAAGGGCTGAATACATACACTTGACTAGGTATCAGTTTGAACCCGAACTGTATCTTTATTCTACTCACTAGATTAATATAAAATTAAGCTATTGTATTTATTTTAGCATTGCCTTTACAATAAATAAATATATAAAACTAAAAGAAATCACACTTTTTTGTATAAAAAAGTTCCACTGTCTTCTGACTTCATTGTCAGATCAGGTCGCTATTATAAAATTATTGTCCTGTCCAGATTTTCATTTACAAAGTTTCAAATCAATACGACTGTTAGAAGTACTTTGATATCGACTCCCAAGATTTAATAACGTATTTGATACATAAAATGGCAAAGTAGTAAGGTACCATTATTTCGAAGTAACATTTCTCGGAAGGAATGAAACCAGAAATAATTTTCTAAGTTTGTTGGTTATACATTTACGCAATCTTTCTGCGAGTTCAGTGGCTACAGCGATGTAAGCATGACTAGAATTTCTGAATATACCTAGCCCCGAATATTTATTTTTACCTTAGCACTTAAGAAATAAATTGAATTTGGGTTGAAGTGTTTAGTATATTTTATTAATCATTCTCCTTTTTATGGTAGATAAAAAGTAATGACTTTACATTAAAAAACATATGAACATTATCATATGTGTGTTTGTTAGTTTTCTTTCTTTCACCAAAACTAGAATCGAATTAATTGTATTTTTTTACGTAGGCATAGATAACTTATGATTCAGATATCGATATAGCTACCATTCTTTTTAGTATATATATATATATATATATATATATATATATATATATATATATGTGTGTTAACTATAATTAGAATTCATCATTCAGCGTCCGGGCAATCATATTTACCTATTAGATATTCATATCTTAAAATATTGTTGGCTGGCAGCGACTTCGAAAATATCTGATTAGGTATTTATTCTAAATGAAAACCCCCGTTTAGTTATTTTTTACATTTTAGTGCCTGGAAGTCGTTTTTTTTTTAAATTTTTATAATTCCATTTTTTGTGTAAACGTAATAAGCATGTAATTTCTAAGACGAAAGTTTTTTAAATAATATATTCGATTAAGCAATTTATTTAAAAAAATAATTTATTGTTGATTTAAAAAATGGGACCACCTGGGAAGTATACCCTTCGAAACAAAAAATCGGTAATAGGTGAACATATGTACATAAAAAAAAGATTCCGACGACTGTTCCAGTTTTCCGACGCTTAAAAACCCGTTTAAACTGCCAAACTTAAGAATATAAACCTAGTGCTCTACCCGGTAATCGAATCTCGATCTTATTTGAATATTCTAGTTTGGTCAATATCGGTAAATTAAAATTTTAATTAATTTCTTAAATCGATAGCAACTTTTGAAAAAAGTTTTTCCAGTTTTCATCTGAAAAATACTGAATTTCGAAATGAATAGTTCCCAACGAAGCCATGAAGTGCTATCACAAAAATTTATTTACAACTTTGGATTTGGTGTATTTTAGTTTATTGAAGTTCATTCTTAGCAAACCTGTTTATTTCTTTAATCTTTTTTTTTATAAAAGTAAATTACAATATAATCTTTTGTTGCAACATGTCTATCTTATGGACCAAAACTGGCAGTTTAGTGGCTAACATGGACGGTTGCAGATTTAGAGACCTTAGGTTCCAGGTTGTGCCTAGTTTGCCTATTGAATTTTTCTGTTAAGAAATTCTCAGTAATAGTCCAGGAGTTGGGATGTACCTTAACATTGTGGTTCAGAGAGCACATAGAGCCGTATGTCTTGCGTCTGAACTTTCACCGGTCGTGTCAAATTATTGTATCTACATGCACATAGTTAGTCCAGATGAGATTTGTCGCTTCAGGAGGTTCAGGAGGAGAAAGAATATGACCAAAAACGTTACATTTTAAACATAATTTAAGTTTTCATATTTGACGACACGTTTGGCTCAGTTGGTAGTGACCTTACTTGCTGTGTCAGCGGTCGCGGGTTCGAGTCCCGCTGGGGGCATTCGTTTGTGCGATGAGCACGAATGTTTGTACTCCAGTCACGGGTGTTTATATTTATAATATGTATGTATTTAAAGTTATATATGCGTATGTATCAACTATCTGGTATCCATAACACAAGCCTCGTAGCTTACCATGGAACTAGATGGCGCTGTGTTTTAATGTCCCAACATTTATTATTATTATTATTTCATTAGTGGTTAAGCAAGAAAGTAAAAGTAGTAGACTAAATTATTTTAAAAGCCAAATATTTGGCAATATACATTTTACAATGAACTTTCAATTCATATTCTAATAGCACTGACGCATTTCATACAGATTAGCGAATAGATTTATAAGCATAGTTTGACATACGAATGTGCAGATGAACATCGTAATTTATTGTGTTGTTAATCTGATTTATGCATATTGCTTCCAAGGATTGATACGTACTTTGTTTGAAAACGTACATAAATTATATTTATTTTTAAATCTATACTATCATCAATAATTTTGACTGAGCGTTTTGACAATTCTCTCAGAAGCTTTTAGCTATGGATTCTAAAGTAATATATAAAACAATAAATGATCTATGATCGGATATTTTGGTCTAACTTTTTACACACTTAGTAAAACTAAGATTCAATTGTTTCAAGCAATTTAAGCCAAATATGAAGAGACTTTTTTAGAATCACACCACTATTATAAATATATATATATATATATATATATATATATATATATATATATATATATATATATATATATATATATATATATATATATATATATATATATATATATATATATATATCTATATTTATGAACATTAGGAACTACATTTACGCAAACCACCCGCATACATACAGGTGGTATATTTCGAACTCACCGGTAAGAAAAGCCAGTATTACCGACTATAACGCAACGGAACCTCCACCATCCTAATTGAGCGTCGTAAACCCGCTTACGCTCTCAATCACGACACGATGTGGCCTGATAGAGACCAGAACAACCAGGGCGTGGTTTCCATGGTGCATTCTGCTATCAAAGAAGTACCAGGAGCAAAATAGACTGTATACTTGGAGTGACGCAAATTATTACTTATCATTATAAAGATAGTAACAAATTTTACTAAAAGGTCGTATGGTATATACTAATATATGTAAGTACAAAAAGCGTCCAGAGACGTCCCTTTTCAACATATCTAAGTTACTTTATGGACGTACCCAAGCGAAGCGGAGCTAAGTCGCTAGTAACGTATAAAATAAAATTAAAAAGTACTGTGAAGTTTTATTGTGAAATGTCGACATATTTCACAATAAAAAAATTAAAAATATCTTTCTCCTTACACTCAAAACTATTTTATGGCACATCCACATGTAAATGTGACGACACGTTTAGCTCAGTTCGTAGTGACCGTACTTGCTGTGCCAGCGGTCGCGGGTTCAAGACCCGCTGGGGGCATTCGTTTGTGTGATGAGCACGAATGTTTGTACTCCAGTCATGGGTGTTTATATTTATAATATGTATGTACATTTAAAGTTATATATGTATTGTATCAACTATCTGGTATCCATAACACAGGCCTCGTAGCTTACCATGGAACTAGATGGTGCTGTGTGTTAATGTCCCAATATATTTATAAAAAAAATTTACTAAGTGTATAGTCATAAAAAGAAGCACAGGTAATTATAGTAGCGTAAGAACAATGTACATATTTCTTACAACTAAAATTTTAAAAATGTTTGGAAAGACTAAGAATATCTTTTTGTATAAAAACTTTAACTTCACAAAGTATTTCCGGCTAAAGACACTGAGGTGTCGCAATCTCGACGAAGATCTTGATATCTTTTTACTTTTGCTGAGTTGAAAGTAGGAAATCGCTGACTAAAAGTATACAATTTTCTTTGGGTTTTCAATTTGTTTCGTCTGTTTTTTATTTACGTCTCACATATTCTAAAATACAGGAAAACATATGAAAATTAATACTGATATATAAGCTTTTAATCATCTTCACAAAAAAGATATCTATCCAACGGTACTGTAAGGTATGTTACAACTATAGCATTGGTAGTCAATTGATAACGCGCTCACTTGGAACACCAAGTCATGCGAGTCCAAACCCGAGTTTCAGACTTCTGAGATTTTTTAAGAGAATCATTTTTTACGTGGTTATTACTTGCTGATTCGATGGAGCCATACATCTGAGGAAAGAATGTAAGTTCTATACATCTAAATCGACTAAACCGCATTTGGTCAATGTAGTAAAATATGATCTAATCCCATTAAATTGAGTAGAAGCCGAAGCCCAGCAATGGACTTAAACGACGAAACTGCTGAATTATTACCAATATTTTTAATCTATATTTTCGACATATTATAAAATGTGTGTTTACAACATTTTAGTCAATTCCCTTTTTTATAAAAAAGCTTAAAAATCCATGTCTATCTAATTTAAGATATATATAAGTTGCTCAATTAATATATTACATATAAAATCTATGATATCATATTTCACTTAATGTTTCTATTAATATATTTGACGACAGAATTTTAGTAAAATATTCAAATATACCAGCAAATTATAGGACGGCGATGTAAACAATGCTTAATTTTGAAGTTCATGCGTAATTTACTGCCAAGATAGTTACATAATTGTCATTTATGGCCAGAATATACTTGATTAAATGTCTGAAATAACTTACTTACATTTAGGTATCGTATTGGAGTATACATACAATAAAATTCTAAGTCGAATCTGTACATTAAATACTTTTTTTGAAAACCTAATTGAAATAATCATTATTATCAATACAGAGGCTGAATCTATAGTTTTCAGAATTTTTGTCTGTGTGTCTGTCTGTCTGTGACCGCATCACGTGAAAACCACTGAAGGGATTTTTATAAAATTTGGTATGATGATAGCTGGTTATCCGGTTTAACATATACGGCTACTTTTTACTGTAAAACATATCTCATCTCTGAGAAATAAGCATAGACTATACATTAAAACGTAGCTAGGGACGAATCCGAGCGGAGCGAGTATGTGAAACCCCGACGGCGAGTGCCTGTTAAGGCACGTCCCAATATCAGGGGCTGAGATGTTCGACCACCCCTGACGGCCTCCTCAGCCAGAACACTGGACGGTCAAAACCTTCATTTAATATGGTTATTATATGTCGGGAATCTCAAGTCACATATCGTCAGTATGGATTTTACTCTAAGCAAAACCCACCAAACTAGTTTTAGCGTTAGCTTATGCGTAAAAAAGTTTGAAAGAAAATCGTACGGCCGGTGTAAATAAATATATGTTGGGACATTAACACACAGCACCATCTAGTTCCATGTAAGCTTGTGTTACGGATACCAGATAGTTGATACACTACACATATATAACCTTAAAATACATACATATAAACATCCATGGCTGGTGTACAAACATTTTCGCTCATCACACAAATGAATGCCCCAAGCGGGACCTGAACCCGCGACCTCTGGCACAGCAAGTAGGGTCACTACAAACTGAGCTCAGTAGATCTAGAGATTACCCCCTACAACCTCACGAACTCACAAATTTTTACCTCTTTATAATATTAGTATAGATTAATAGAAAGTAGATAAAATACCCAATATTTAAGCTACGGTATTGTTATTTTGGTATACCAATTTTACTATAACTCCTATTTTCTCAAAAGTAAGTTTTTGTGGTTGGACCTATTTTGCATAAATACGTCCAATTTTGTTGTATTATAGCTTCAACGAACGATAAATTGCATATTGTGGCAGAAGTCACCGGTTCGATTTCTGCACGTAGCATATTACATTATTTATGACCCAGTTTATGTACATATGTCCGGTCTGATTTCGCTATAGGCTTAGGGAAATATATCAGTATAGTAAAAAGCGAATTTATTTGATGAAGATAGCACGTAGGTAAGCAATTTATCAGAGCACGCCTGTCACCACAACCCGCATAGCTCGTGAATTAACTCAGCTTGTAATTAATGGTGCATTTTATGTACATAAGTATGTTTTCATGGAATATAGATAAGGGATGTTCCCTTGAGTTATGGGGAATATTTCTCTTAAGCTATAGTTATTGTTCTTCTATGTCGACTACTATCTTTTTTGCAGAAAGAAAGCTACAGTAAAAATATTGAAATTCTTAGACATATATGCCGAACGGTCCTTTAGTATATAAAATTAATAATAATTAAAGTTAAACATAACAAAATATTACAAACGTAGAAAGGTTTTAACCCCTATGAATTTTATTTTCCATTTACCAAGGAAGTTATTCACTAGATTTCGTTTGCTTACTCTTATACATAATATTTATGTAGGTACACATATTAAATACTAGCGACTCACCCTCGGTTCTTCCCTAGTTACGTTTTAATATTAAGTATAGATTTCTCAAAGATGAGATATTTTTCCACAGTAGAAAGAATCCTATTTATTGGACCCGGATAACCAGCTATCATTATACCATCAAAATCAAGTGGTTTTCTCGTGATGCGGTCCCAGACAGAAAAAAAATCTAAAAACTATAGATTCGGCCTCTGTATCGATAATAATGATAATATCGATGATATTTTGCACAAAATATTTAATGTATAGATTCGACTCAGAATTTTATTATATGTAGAGATTTTATTACATACCCGAAAATATAAAATAATAAACTTAAATGAAAAAAATATTGATTTCTATTTCTGGAAGTCCTACAGCGTAAGCTAATTTTATCACAGAAATTTCTCTTGATCTACTTATTGCCGAAATTTCACAATGGCTCTTTTATTTCTAAAACATAGAATTTGTCTCATGAATTGATAGTTCATTATAAAAAAGTTATTGTAAACTGCGCAAGATTTAGTTAGGAACAAAACAAAACAAGATATTTTTGGCAATTTTAAATATTTCCAAGCTGTATACATTCGAAATATTACAAAAAAGTCGGTTAAGTGTAGTTAATCTCTGGTGTTGCCAAAGTATTCGACGGGTTCAAAAGCGTGTGTTTCATTTAAACCGCAATAAGCGGTTAAATCTGCTCTTTCAATGCTTCCTCTTCCATTATCTATGTCCAAACTGTACTATTACGATTTAGCTAACATTTAAGCCTTAGAACGAATATTTCCGGTCTTTTTGGACTATTCAAATATACTGTTGGAAAATTGACCTGAAATTATTACAATTTTTATTTATAATTAAAAAGCTTTCTCTATTGAACTTCGATTTTTCAAAATGTTGCACAATTAATTTAAATTGTATACTATATATAACACCTATTAACAGATTTCTTTATAATCCTATATTTTATAACAGTTTCTTAGTTTACGCGAATATTTGATTTTTAAATAAAATGGTCACTCCCTTGACCGTAATCGCTGTAAAGCATTCGAAACGTCAGGAAGCAAAAATTAAAATAAAACCGCGAAAAAATCCGAAAAGATAGTCTTATTTCAAATCCTGTATATTGTTACGTTCTACGAGTTCTTAGTCAAAAAATTTAAGTAAGTTTTTGACACTATAGATGTTCTGTTGCTTTTGGTTCACGAGATCCATTTATGGCGGTTCGCAAACACACGCAATACACGAACAATTTTGGCTTAATTCAGTTTCTGAGGACTATTTTCACGAGTAGATTCACTTAGACTAACAATACACTCCACTCTTAGTTGAATTTCAACTGAACTCTCGGCACAGTGCCGCCCTTAAAGCAAGAACATTCTAGTATTCGTTATTCTGAATATTTTCTAATTATTTCAATTCCTTTTTAAAAAATGATTTGTTTCTCTCTCACACACGGCAATTTATGATTAACTGTTCTTGTCATTAATTGGCACATGTTGGCAACTTTTTAGGACCTACGAAGCATGATTCAGATGTGCCATTTTAAATTACTATTTTTTGTGTAAAGACGACATACAGAGTGTTCTTTACGCGACAATATTAAATTTTATGTTTCTATGTTATATGTAAGGCAGTGGTAGCCCGGTGGTAACGCGCTCGCTTGGGAAACCGAGTGAAGCGGGTTCAAATCCCGGATCTCGCACCTCTGATATTTTCATGTACGAATCATTTTTAACATGATTACCACTTGCCTTACGGTGAAGGAAAACATCGTGAGGAAACCTGCATGTCTGAGAGAACCTAGCAAGTTTTCGAAAGACATGTGAAGTCCGCCAACCCGCACTTGGCCAGCGTGGTGGACTATGGACTTATACCCCTCGTATTGAAGGGAGGCCCGTGCCCAGCAGTGGGACGTTAAAAATGGTTAAACACAATGTTATATGTATGTTTTCGTGAGATATTACAAATTTTACTAAAAGGCGTGCTAATTTTTTTTTTATAATGAATGAATCATGGCACAGTTTTAATCAATTTAGAAACGCTATTTTTGTAAAAATATCAAAAAGCCATCTATCTTCTATCATCTTTGTAAATAAAACAGAGGACGTTCGAGCATTTTAGATGAATTTGAAATTCTCAAGAAACAAAAGCACCAAGTTTAAAAATTGAACACGAGGACGATTTATGCTATCTCAGTTTAAAATTTAACACACAACTGTATAAATAACTAATAAATTGCTTAGAAATGTTTTATGTATAAAACATTTGTAATGTATATAGTGAAACTGTAAATGTATAGCCCAATCAAATAAATATATATTTTTTTATAAATAGGTTGGGACATTAACACACAGCACCATCTAGTTCCATGGTAAGCTACGAGGCTTGTGTTATGGATACCAGATAGTTGATACACTACACATGTATAACTTTAAATACATACATATTATAAATATAAACACTTATAACTGGAGCACAAACATTCCTCATCACACAAATGAATGCCCCCTGCGGGACTCGAACCCGCGACCGCTGCCACAGCAAGAAGGGTCACTACAAACAGAGCCAAACATGTCGTCAAAAGGTTTTGACCTCATGATAATTGAAGATAATATTTGTATTTATCCCTTTGTAATTTACAAACTGCCCCACTTCTAAGCAAGGGCTTCCCTTCAATAATAGGGAAATCGGCCCATAGTCCACCACACTGGCCAAGTTCGTGTTAGCAGACTTCACCATAACACTACTAATTAAAACTAACCTAAAAGTTTGTAAATAATTTTGTTTTGGCATTTTTTGTTTCTGCTCAAAAGTCATATAATTTCATGTTCACGTCAGATTTTTTTTTATTGTAATTTGTTTCCTTCGAGCAAAATGAAATTTAAAGCCATTAGAAAATTGTAGAGCATAAAATACTGTACAAAAGTCTTAGGTAGTATTTTATACGATCAACCGTTCTTGAGACAGAGAAGAATGGGAAACGTTTTGCCTCATTTTTAACCTTATTTGAGTGAAGTGTGTTTTAATACACTTAATTTTCACTTTAGTGAATAAAGTATTTTAAGGATTGTCATAAAACGTCTATATATGTACATATCTATAAATATTTTATTATGGATTGTTTATTTTTTTTTCTGTGTTTTGCACTGATTAATTTTGAACAATTTATACTAATATTATAAAGAGATAAAATTTGTGAGTTTGTGACGTTGTAGGGGGTAATCTCTGGATCTACTAAACCGATTTAGATTAAATTTGGTAAGAAGATAGTTTGAGACCCTGGGAAAGACATAAAATACTTTTTATCCCGGAAATCATCCTTTAAGGGAAAGAAAATGGGGATGAAAGTTTGTATGCGGAACCAAGCTAGGGACGAACCCGAGCGAAGCGAGGGTGAGTTGCTATTATACTATATAGAGTGTCTGTGGTATATATTTTTTTACTTTATTTAAAATAAAGGAACTCACAAATATACTTAATTATATACACAAAACAAATGTACTCTCTATTATTACTGTACAAGTCATGTCCGCGTAGAATATTGGCAAGAATGCTTGCCGCAATTCCCCGCTGAATGGCAACGCCGATTCTTTAGGCAAAAAACGAGCCAGCTCTCCTGTCATCAGTAGAGGCGATAAGACGAGGTTTTATACCTTTTATGAACTGTTTAGCACTTTAATTCCATGGGTCAAGGGTTTCTACAGCAATCATAATAAATGATTAATATAATAAATAATAAGAGATGGTTTGGTAATTCATATTCACTTCAAATATACACAAGGTACCTCATAGGTCCCCCTTAACGTGTGTTCACCTTGTCGTAGTGGGGGGGCTCAGTAGTGCCCGGCAATCCAGCCGGGCGCGAAGCCAAGAAACGCACAGGAAGGTGGCAGGCTTCGGTGGGCGGTGGGAGGTGGCCCTCTTCGGAGGGCGGTGTACCGTGCGGTTTGCTCTTGGTACTTCTCTGATAGCAGAGTGGACCTTGGAGCAACCCCATGGTTGTTGTGGTCTGCGTCGGCAGACCTACCGTCGCGGTGTCGTAGTTGAATGCATGAGCGATCCTGCGACACCCCATTAAGACGGGGGAAGGTTTGGTTGGGTTTTAATGGGTAGTACTGGCTTCACTGGTGAGTCCCACAGCTCGTGCGTAAATACATTTCCCAACGTTAAAAAAAAGTACCTCATAGGTCCATATCATTATACAATGATGGCTTCCGTATATAAAACCTATATATTTTTAAACACCATGTTAAAGCGTTTACCGGAACGTGTGGTTGAAAGAGGCCGTTGAAAGAAGCCTGTCAGAAGTATTCGAATAGCAACGCGCTCGCTAGTGAACGCTAAGAATCTTAAGACTGTAAAGACTATTGTTTGCACTATATCTTGTATAATTGTACTAATAAACAAGTAAAAATAAACCATTTTTTCTACATTGGCGCTTCGAGCCAGGATTTACAATTAACAAGAACCAGAAATATCAAGAAATTGAATAGACGATCTACTTATTCTTCGCTATACAACTATAAACTACATCACTCGGTGAGACGTTCCAACCAGATTATTCCATCAAAACTCCATAAAACCTTGTGCTAATATTTTGTGCTAATACCAGTGAATATTGTCGTTAAATTTATAAATTATCGAGTCGTATTTAAAAGAGTACTTGTACTTCATAGAACTGCTGTCGTCATATAACTTACCGGTAACTCCACTTCTAGTAAAGCACCAAAATGTCCAAAGCTGAGCTTACATTGCCTAAATCTCCAGTTTTAGATCCCACAGCTCAATTTATAAAAGAATTGATTAAACAAAGAGGTACTTTAAAAGGCCGGTTAACTAAATTGTCCGTTTATGTTAATTCTTTTGAAAATCAATTTCTAGACCGCGCTAAAAGGGCTGAGTTAAATTTAAGGATGCAGGGTGCAGCCAATATATTGTCAGAATTTAACAATGTACAATACAAACTAGACGGGGTTCTTCCTGAGTCACAGGAGGATGAACAGCTCGACGAGAGAGAATCCTTTGAAAGTAAGTACTATACTATCTTAGCTCAAGCTAATTGCATACTAGATAATGATAGTAATTCACCCAATGCAAATAGTTGTGGGAACGACCTAGGTAATATGCATCAGTCGGTAAAATTGCCTACAATAAATTTACCTACATTTGACGGTTCCTACGAACAGTGGCTCGAGTTTAAAAATACATATTTATCATTAGTTCATACGTCAAATAATATAAGTACAATTCAAAAATTTCACTATTTAAAATCCTCTTTGAAAGGTCCTGCCGTATTAGTTATTGATTCCCTGGAATTTACCCCGGATAATTATTATGTTGCTTGGGAGTTGCTTATGAATAGGTACAATAATAGCAGACTTCTTATTCACAATCATGTGAAAGCTTTGTTTAATATTAAAAATTTAAGTAATGAGTCACCTATATTATTACGCAAATTAATTGACATTATACTTAAAAACCTGCGATCTCTTAAATTATTAGGTGAACCGACGGAACACTGGGACACTTTAATTATTTATATGATTGTTTCTAAGCTTGATAATACTACTGAACGCGAGTGGGAGAAATATAGGAGTGATCTTTTGTTGAATGAACGTCAAAACGATTGTAAGACGCGAGTACAAGTAAATGATTTATTACAATTCTTAAAAGCTAGGGCTGATATGTTAGAAACGTTGCAAGTTTCACATTATAAACAAGGTTATGATTCGAAAACTATTACAAAAAACGTCACATAATAATTCTAAAGTTCATTGTAATTTATCTACGTCAAAATCAAATAAAGTTATTAAAAGGTTATGCCCGTATTGTAAGGCAGATCATTACTTGTATTCGTGTCAAAAATTCCTAGAATTGGCGATTGACACTAAAATAAATTTTGTTACTAATAACAAATTATGTAAAAACTGTTTGCGTCCCGCTCATACTGCAGATACATGTAAGTTCGGACCGTGTAGGAAGTGCAATTCTAAGCACAATACTATCATTCACCGCGACAGCGGCCCGACTGAAGAGCAAGTTTCGCTGCTGCAAGCGCCCGCGCAAGGCGAATGTAGTAGTGATTTTTATCAATTATCTCAACGCACACAAGCAAAACACCCTTTATCGCAGGTGAATGGTGCAGACGTACATTGCGCGCAAGCGTCACTCACTAAGCCTGTTTTGTTATCGACCGCGCTAGTCAATATAACAGATGATTCAGGGAACACAATTACTTGTCGCGTTTTACTAGATAGTGGTAGCCAATGCAGTTTTATACGAAAATCTCTATGCGATCAAATTAACACGCCATTAATACAGTCCATTAAAAAAATACAAGGAATCGGTAATTCGATCACGCAAAGTTTACAGTCTTGCAAAATAAAAATAAGTTCGTTAAACGGCGAGTATTCTACGCGCTTACAATGTTTGGTACTGCCGCAGATAGTACCGAGTATGCCATCTATACCTATTAATATTGATAAAATAATAATTCCGGATTTTATTACGCTAGCTGATCCCGCTTATCTGGAAGCTCATACGATTGATATATTAATAGGTGCTGATCACTTTTGGGAGTTACTATGTGACGGAAAAATACCTCTCGAGAGTGGCCCCTTTTTACAAAATACTAAACTAGGTTGGATTGTCTCGGGTCCTGTGAATGAAATTGCGTGTTTAAATAATATTGTTTATTGCAATTTTTCACAGTCAATCGACTCTCAATTACGTAGGTTTTGGGAATTGGAAGAGGTCACGGTTAAATATCCTGCATTATCCGATACAGAAAAGACTTGTGAAGATAATTTCACTAAAACTACTAAACGGGATAGTCAAGGCCGTTTTATTGTTTCAATTCCTTTTCGGGACTCACCTACTTTACTTGGGGAATCATATACACAGGCATATAAACGCTTAATTTCACTTGAAAAGAGACTATCTTATTTACCTATTTGTAAAAAGTTATATAATGAATTTATAAATGAATATATACAGTTAGGACATATGAGTCGCGTTTACACTTACAGTAATATACATTTTTTTATGCCGCACTTTTGTGTATTTAATGAAAATAGCTCGACAACTAAATTACGGGTTGTTTTTGATGCAAGTGCATTGTCATCGACAAATAAATCTTTAAATGATTTACAGATGGTCGGGCCACCCATTCAAGGGGATTTGTTTTCAATTTTATTACGTTTTCGCGAAAATACGTATATAGCATGCGCCGACATCGAAAAGATGTATAGGCAGGTTTTAATTTCTGAAGATCAACGCGACCTCCAGCTTGTTCTATGGCGCAATGATCCTGCAGCCCCTGTCGAGATTTATAGGTTAAACACGGTGACATACGGAACAGCGTCTGCGCCCTTTTTGAGCGTTAGGTGTTTACAACAACTAGCTATAGAGTGCGATGACGTTGACGTTAAGCGAGTTATAACGCAAGATTTTTATGTTGACGATATGATTACAGGAGGGAATGATAAAAATGAATTATTAAATTTATGTGAGAAAACGGCCAGGGTTTTAGCCAAAGGCTGCTTTCCACTTCGAAAGTGGATATTCAATTTTGACCATGATCATGCATTGTCGGGGTCACACACATTAAAAAATCTTTCTTTAGGTGAACAAACGCAATCAAAAACTCTAGGACTGAGCTGGCTTAGTCAACTTGATCAACTTAATTTTCAAACTAAGGTTCAAGTCCCTAGTAATATAACAAAGCGTGCAATTTTATCCATTATATCGCAGATTTTTGACCCGCTTGGCTTGCTCAGCGCAACTATAATATCAATTAAAGTATTATTACAAAAATTATGGCTATTAAAGATTGATTGGGATACAAAATTACCTCAAGAAGTAATTAATGAATTTATTCAATTTATAGGTGATCTTGATGAGCTTAGCAATTTGCGAATACCACGTCACAGTTTTGCAAAGCATCACACACGCTTAGAACTTCACATTTTTACTGACGCTTCTCAAAAGGCCTACGGAGCATGTGCATACATTCGTTCTTTTACGCAAGATAAGGTTGTAGTGAAATTACTATGTGCGAAAGGTAAGGTAGCTCCCTTAAAGATATTAACTGTCCCTAGGCTTGAGCTGTGTGGTGCTTTGACAGGAGCTAGGCTGTGTGTAAAAATAGTTGAATCGCTTCGCTGTCGATTTGATGATGTTTGTCTATGGAGCGACTCAACTATTGTATTAGGATGGTTGCGTATGGCACCTTATCAACTTAAAACGTATGTACAGAACAGGGTAGTTAATATACAAGAATTGACGCAGGATTATTTATGGAAGCACGTAACAAGCCACGATAACCCAGCTGATTTAGTTTCAAGGGGTATCAATTTACAAACGTTAAAAGACTCAAAGTTATGGTGGGATGGTCCACAATTTTTACAAGATCCTAATTTTAAATTACATTCAACTAATACGGAAAATAACATAATTAATCTCCCGGAGGTTAAAAGTTTACATGTAAGCAATGACAATTCTAATGATTGTACTAGTCAGTCTCTTTTTCCATTTTCCAGGTTCTCTCAGTTTAACCGCCTTCAACGCACCATGGCGTATATTAAACGTTTTCTACATAATAGCCATAAAACAAACTTAAAACGATCGGGTGCTTTGAGTGTGGATGAGCTGCGAGAGGCTGTGAGTACACTTGCTTTATTATCACAACGGGAATCGATCCTTGAATATGATGCTTTATCTAAAAATAAACAGTTAACTAAAAGCAATTTAAAAAATTTAAACGTATTTTTAGATAATAATAAATTAATAAGAGTAGGGGGGCGTTTATCTAATGTGTCTGAATTTAACTTTGACAAAAAACATCCTATCCTTTTATCATCTAAGCATCATTTCACATACCTATTATTTCGCTACGAACATATCCGGCAACTGCATGCAGCACCGCAGTTATTATTATTTACTATTCGAGAGTCTTGGTGGCCGATCAGCGGTAGGAATCTTGCAAAGAGAGTTGTACATGAGTGTGTCGTTTGCACTCGGTTTCGCGGTAAAACTCTAACTCCATTAATGGGCAACTTACCAGCTAAACGTTTATCTGTTAGTTTTCCGTTTGCCATTAGTGGAGTTGATTATTTCGGGCCAGTGTTTGTACTAAATCGGAAAGGTAGAGGTGCTAGGTTAACTAAAGCTTACGTTAGTTTATTCATATGTTTTGCAACTCGAGCTATTCATCTTGAGTTAGTGGGTGACTTATCTACTGATGCATATTTACTGGCGTTAAAGCGGTTTATCTCTCGTCGCGGCAAACCATCAGAAATATTTTCTGACAACGGAAGAAACTTCACTGGTTTAATGGCAGAGTTTTCAAAATTTTTACACAATTGCGCAGATAATATTAAGGATTATGCTATTAACAATAATATTAAATTCAATTTCATTCCGCCATACTCCCCACATTTTGGTGCCTTATGGGAAGCAGGGGTGAAATCGTGCAAACACCATCTTAGGCGGGTTCTAGGTAACGCTAATTTTACATTCGAGGAGTTCAGTACGGTATTGGCACAGGTGGAAGCCGTTCTAAGCTCTCGTCCCTTATCTCCCATGTCTACAGATCCAAATGATTTTTCCCCGCTCACTCCAGCTCATTTTCTGGTTGGTCGTCCATTGACTTCACCTGCTTGCGAAAATTACGAGCAAATCGCACCGCATCGACTCACACATTACCAAAGAGTGGAGCAAGTCCGGCAGCACTTCTGGACCCGATGGTCAAAAGAATATGTATCGGAGCTACAAGTGAGAACCAAGTGGATGAAATCTGGTGACACACTGAAGGAAGGAACTCTTGTGCTGATCAAGGATGACAACAGCCCTCCTCTCAAGTGGTGTATGGGACGCATTGTTTCTACCTTCCCCGGAAAAGATGGAATTTCTCGAGTAGCATCAATCCGCACAGCTTCTGGAGCCATCACGAGACGAGCTTTTTCCAAGATCTGCCCCTTACCACTCGATTCAGCAACAGACCGTGGAGACTGTTGGAAGTAGGACCTTCCAAGGCCGGGGGCATGTTAAAGCGTTTACCGGAACGTGTGGTTGAAAGAGGCCGTTGAAAGAAGCCTGTCAGAAGTATTCGAATAGCAACGCGCTCGCTAGTGAACGCTAAGAATCTTAAGACTGTAAAGACTATTGTTTGCACTATATCTTGTATAATTGTACTAATAAACAAGTAAAAATAAACCAATTTTTCAACACACCATTCTTCCGTTTCAAGAACGAAATGTATTGACCTGATGTAATAAATAGCATTTACGTGAAAGCGGCCCATGCTTCGTCGGAGATTTTATTTTGATATTAAATATGTTATTTTGTAAACATAATTTGTGGTATTCTTTTGAAAAATAACCCATTTCTTTTTTATTTAGTTTATAATTTAATTTTCACTTACAATTTCACTTATCTCGTAGGTTTCATACATATAGTGTGTTTTATTTCGCTATTTTTTAGCTACAAAAATCTACTGAAATGAATTAAAAAATATATTATAGTGTATTTCTGTACATGTTCAGTGCATTCATGTATTTGTGTACTTTTTTCCTACAAGTTGGGTAATTAGCCTAGACTTTATTCTTTACTAGCATTGCCCGCGGCTCCGCCCGCGTTCAGATGATCAAAACCCAAATTCTTAGGTTTTACATATTAGTATACTCTTACATTGCAGTTTTTGCATTTTTTCTCAGAAATGAGATATTTTGCCGCGGTAAAAAGTATCCTATATGTTGACCCGAGTAACCAGCTATCACCATATCAAATTTCATCAATATCCCTCCAGTGGTTTTTCTGTGATGCGGTAACAGACAGACAGACAAAAATTCTAAAAACTATAGATCCGGCCTCTGTATTGATGATAATGTCTATTTCAATGAGATTTTCCAAAAAATATTTAATGCGCAGATTCGCCTTGGTTACAAATTTTATTACCTATATGTATAGATAACACCAGACGTACAATTATAATGCACTACAGTGGTTGTCAATTACATATTTAACTCAGAATTCATACTGGGTCATACTTTGCAGCTAACGCTTTCATAGAGATTTTCACGTTTAATTTAAAGAGATATGAAGTTCGTCTACCGTTTAGATGTGAGCTAGCGAGCATACTTGGCATTAAGATTTCTGGAAAATTTTACAGCTCAGTACCTTTGGGAATTTTGATTTACGCTGTTGGGATTTTTAGGAAGTTTTTCACTTAATTTTAGACTTTAGGCCTGTTTTAAATAATAAATTAATCTTAATGTATATTATTATTAAATAATTTCAATTATTTGCATAAAAAGCTCGAATGCCTGTTATGAAAGGTACAAAAGTTAATAAATTTTCAAGATTTTTAATTAAAATAGTATACATAATTCTATATAAGGCAGTGGTAGCCCAGTGGTAACGCGCTCGCTTGGGAAACCGAGTGAAGCGAGTTCAAATCTCGGGTCTCGCACGTCTGATATTTTCATGTGCATCATCATCATTTCTAACATGACCACTTGCCTTACGGTGAAGGAAAACATCGTGAGGAAACCTGCATGTCTGAGAGAACCTAGCAAGTTTTCGAAAGACATGTGAAGTCCGCCACTTGGCCAGCGTGGTATGGGCCTGATCCCCCTCGCTTTAAAAGTAGGCCCGTGCCCAGCAGTGGGACGTTAAAAAGGGCTGAATACATAATTCTATAATATTTAAAACAATATATACATAATATGTATCATAATACTTAGTAAGTTTAAAAAAATCCTACACATTTAATTTTAACCTTTGTCTCTCATCTCTGCGATTTTTAATGTGCTAACGTCATATTTAATAAGCTGCTTTTATTTACACTGTGCAGTGTAGAAATATATTGCGAGGAAATGAGAGAACATACGAGTAACTAATTCTCTAAAAACGCATGTAAGAAGTCCGCCAATCTGAATCTGAAAAGCATCATAAAGTATAGTTAATCTTATTAAGATTTAGATATTTAATGGGCTTTATTATTATATAACTAGCAGCTCACTCTCGCTTTACTCGGGTTCACCTCTCGAAAAACAAAAACAAATCTATACCACGGGAACCGTACATTTTCCCGGGATAAAAATTAGCCTATATGCTATTCTTATGTATGAGCTACATTATTGTAAAGTTTAATTAAAATCCATTCAGTAGTTTTTCCATGATAGTGTAACAGCCATCTATACATCTATACGTCTAAACACCCATACACCCTCACAAACTTTCGCATTTATCTTATTAGTATAGATTTTTACCACATGATATTTTATTTAAATAATACTTTTTTAGATTTACTCTAATATTTGACATTTTAAACAAAACTATCTTTTCGATTTTTTTCGTGGGTTTATTTTGATTTTTGGTTCCCGACGTTTTGAATGCTTTACAGAATTCATAGTCACGGGAGACACTTGTGACATATTATTACAAAAAATAATGACTGTTAGATATGTGTTTTATTTTTTGGTGTACATAAACAAAATCAGGGCAGGTCATATATCCATACTAATATGTATTATAAACGTGAAAGTGTTTGTTTGTTTGTCCTTCTTTCACTTCGAAACAGAGTATCGGATTGGCGTGATTTTTTGTGTGGAGATATTTGGAGGGCTGGAGAGTGACATAGGCTACTTTTTACCGCGGAAGATTATCTCATTCTCACGAGAAAACACGATATAATACAACCCAAAAAATATTTATGATCAGAATTACTTCAAACTTGATATTAATACTCTTTAATACAATTAAATAAATATATGTTCAAGCATTTTTCAAAATTCTTCCCATAAGAGGGTAGTATAGGTGTTGAAAGTTTGTCTGAAACCTATCTTTTTTGAGATTTTTTTTGTAGTTTTACCGCGAGCAAAGCCGCGGGTTATGCTAGTAGTTCAATAAAAAGCACATTAAAATAAAAACATCAGGGAAGCCAGTATTGGTTCTAAGCTCACACATTTACTTCGGTATTACCACATTAGACGTACTTTAAATTAACTTAGGATAAAAGTGCAATATATTTAGTCAATAGTGATATATAGAGAACCTCATAAAGAGGATACGATATCATCAGACATGGCGAGATAAGTCCGGACTCGATAGCTACGGCAAAGCCTTTTACATATCAAACGAGGGATAAGTTGAGATTTTGCACCTAATTCTCTTCAAGCCGAATTGAAAAAGGAAAATTCAGTGCTTTACTCGAAACGTTTTTAGGTTTTAAATTGATTCAGACTGAGATAGTCTGGGTTTTAGTTTTTATTTAATTTTTTTGTTTAAATGTGTTAATATTTATTATTGTATAGTCTGTCATTGTTTTGCTGTGTAAGCTTGTATTGTGTAATTTAAAGTTAATTTTAATATAGGCATTAGGTAGTCTTAATAATTTATTGAAGAGCAATTTGAAGTTTTATCGTCTTTATATATCTACAAACGTTTTTATGAAAACCTTTGTACCTTAATTACGAGTTCCGTTTGTATATGAAACTAGCATTGCCCGCGGCTCCGCCCGCTTTCAGATGACCAAAAATCAAATTCTTAGGTTTTACATATTAGTATACTCTTACATTGCAATTTTTGTATTTCTTCTCAGAAATGAGATATTTTCCCGCAGTAAAAAGTACTCTATATGTTGACCCGGATAACCAGCTATCACCATACCAAATTTCATCAAAATCCCTCCAGTAGTTTTTCCCTGATGCGATAACAAACAGACAGATAGATAGACAAAAATTCTAAAACCTATAGATTCGGCCTCTGTATCAATAATAATGTATATTTTAATAAGATTTTCAAAAAAATACTTAATGTACAGATTCGGCTTAGTTAGAATTTTATTATATTTGTAGATTATTGATTCCCCATACAAAGTTCCACCCACCTTTTCACCCCCCTAAGGGATAAGTAAAAACTATCCTATGTCCTTTGCAGGGTCTCAAACTAACTCCATACCAAATTTCATTTTAATCGGCTTAGCGGATTAAGTGTGAAAAGGTAACAGACAGACAGACAGAATTTCCTTCGTATTTATATATTAGCATGGATTAGATTTCATGTGTAAAATTCGAGGTAAAATTTCAACAGTGTAATTTTGTATTATAATAAAATTGTATTAATGTACGAAATATATTGAATAAATCGACTAATGCTTAAGTTAATTATATATTAAATCCCTATTTTACTTAAAAAGAATACCAGTTTAAAATCACGTTTAAAATTAGCCTTAAAGGTGATGTATTTCTTGAAATAGAATGGAATAAAATATTTAATATTTAAAAAAAAATTGTTGAATTAAACTTTTGAATCAAACTTAGTCAAAATTATTGTTGATTTTTGTAAAAACCGCTCGATGGATTTCGATAAAATTTATATGGGACCACCTGGGAAGTATACCCTTTCAAACAAAATTTTTCCAAATCGGTTCAGGCGTCTACGACTAATCGATGAACATACATAAAAAAAAATTATGACGAATTGAGAACCTCCTCGTTTTTGGAAGTCGGTTAAAAATAATATAGACAGAGTGTCATAGAACTTAAACATGAAGCCAAACAATAACGTTTTATAACAGTATTCAAATATTAATAGAATACTTATTACTGTGATAAATAAATATAGCTAACGGATTTTATTATAATAAAAAAAACTAATATTTGTGCTACACCTATCTCTTTCATAGGAAAGAAAACTAGTGCTTAAAAAATACAAAAACAATTTGTAGATGCTATTTTTACTATTCAGTATTATTTATTTCTTGTTTTCAAAAATTGTAAATTAACGACTAATCAAATCAAGCAGAATTATAAATGTGAAAGTGTGTTTATTTGTTTGTTTGTTTGTCTTTCTTTAACGTCGAAACGGAGTAACGGATTGGCGTGATTTTTTGTGTGAAGATAGTTGGAGGGCTGGAGAGTGACATAGGCTATTTTTTATCGCGGGAGATTACTTAATTCCCACGGGAAAACACGTTATAATACAAAATATTTATTATCAGAATTACTTGAAGCTTGGTATATATACTCTTCAATAAAATTAAATAAATACGAGTTTTAGCATTTTTCAAAATTCATCCTATAAGGGGTTAAAGTAGTGGATGAAAGTTTGTATGAAACTACCTTTTTAGATATCCTTCAGTTTTTTCTCTTTTTTAGCGGTCATTCCTAATTTAACGTGTTTTTCATTCTACGCGACATTGGCGAAGGAAATTGTGGTCAACTAGCACTCCTGGAAGCCACTAAACAAACAAAAGAATAAAAAAGATAACCCTTTAGTCTGAGTCGTCAATTTGAAGATAGTCAGTGTAGTGAGTTCGTGAGAAAGCTATCGATTTGGCAGTTCTGCTGTAAAGAGCTAACGAAATGTACCTTTACCGATTTAAAGTCATCCAAAATCTATTTTTACTATAGCATTTTTTCCTACACAATATCTTATTAAATGAGCAATTTTTGTATATATGTATGTATATATATACATTTATTTCGTATATCTCAGATTCGGATATATCGATTTGGATCAAACTATGTATTTAAATAAGGTTTTGTTTTTTAATTTTATCTACATAGGGGTATTTTCTAAAAAAAAAAAAACACAATTTTTATACTAGGTGCTATTAATTAACCGAACATCAAAAACTTTTGACAAATATACGTATTTGCATTTTTTGAAGTTATATTTCTTTTGAAAAAAAAAATATGAGAGTCAAATTTTTACGATGCGCGCGCACACCGACAACAGATTCATATTACAAACAGAGAGTTGTGACATACGGGATGAAATCTTTAGCTATTTTTGTTCTGTTACGCCAAAGAATTATAACTTCTTACGTGCGTACATAAGTACACACACACGTTTTTATTTCATTACACCACTATCTTTGAATAAATCATTTTTCTTATTAAATTAAATACGGAAGTATCGGTCGTGTCGTAGCTATACTATAATTGACGTTCCTACTGAGAATGCTGATTTGCTTTCGTCGAGTACGAGATGAATTCTGAATACAAATTTCATTTTAAAAATGCAATTTTCAACTCAATGTTACATTTCGTAAAATAAATTTAATACATTTTTTTCATACTAAGTACTTATAAATTAAAAATAAAAAACTGTATTTGTAAATTTATGGATATTATTTTGTTTAGAGTAATAAAGTAATTAGTTTTAATAAAATCAAGAAGTAAAACCCAGTTTAAATTTCTTCAATCTTTTTATCTATAAATATAATAAAATTATAACTGAGTCGAATTTCTACATTAAATATTTCTTGTGAAAATCTTATTGAAGTAAACATTATTATCAATACAGAGACTGATCTACAGTTTTTAGAATTCTGTCTGTCTGTCTATCTGGGGACGCGTCACGAGAAAACCACTGGACCGATTATGATGTCTGGTATGATGATAGCTGGTTATCCGGGTCAACGGATGAGATACTTTTTACAGCGGAAAACTTTCTCTTCTCTGAGAAATCTATACTAAACGTTAAAAGTATTTTAACTATAAAAAAAATATAGTAATTCATAAGGCAATTTTAGTGTCCCACTGTCCACTGGGCACGGATAAGGCCATAATTGATGTGCTTATATGTTCTTCAAAATCTAATTAAATCCTCTCAGCCCTGCAGGCTTGCTAAGGATATTTTCCTTCACCATAAGGCAAGTGAAAATCACGTAGAAAATTATTCACACAGGAAAGTATCAGAGGCGTGAATCTCCATTTTTGAATCTGCTTTACTTGGTTTTCCAAGCCAGCGCCTTACCACTGGGCTATATACTCGTATTATAATCTTTGTAGGATATTTTTCTTTGACGACACGTTTGGCTCAGTTTGTAGTGATCCTACTTGCTGTCGGTCGCGGATTAGAATCCCTCGGGGGCATTCATTTGTGTAATGAGCACGAATGTTTGTACTCCAGTCATGGGCGTTTATATTTATAATATATGTATTTAAAGTTACATACGTGTAGTGTACCAACTATCTGGTATCCATAACACAAGCCTCGTAGCTTACCATGGAACTAGATGGTGCTGTGTGTTAATGTCCCAATATATATATATTTATTTTAGGTCGAACGGAGAGAACATTTTCTCTATTCATTTTTTGTTTACACCTAGTACTGAATGAATGCGTCGTAGCTGTCGATAACGAAGGCCACACTGTCTTTGACAACATAAACATTTAGACATAAACGTTAAGGAAATTAAGCCTATCATGCTTCACTGCACTACAATTAATGTCAAAGCTCATCATACTTAAAGCTCAAAGCTTAGCCCTTTAAAAGCTTTTAAAGTTAACCCTAATAATTTTATACGAGACGAGACTGTAATCACAGTTTATTCAACTGTCATGCACTTGTGATTTTTTTTGCATAGAAATATAGTGTCGGTCGGAGAAACACTGGCTTCCTTTTCAATAAGCTTTTATTAGCTTTATTTATAATCATTTAAGTTTCCAAATTATGAAACTATTGAATTTTAGATTCTAAAGTCTGGATGAAAATATAATAATTTAATACCATAGAGCTGATTGTATATATTTTTTTAATGAAGCTAGGACATGTAATCATTCGAGTTACTTAAGGAATCCCGTATACATTTACACATAGAGTAGGTCAAAATCATACTTATGTATAAATATCTTATTATTATTATTTATAATTTTCTATATTATTTCTTGTACATCAAATGATTGTATATTACGTACTAGCGTACTAGAAAAACAAATCTATCCCACAGGAACAGGAACAGTGTTATTCTATATATATATATATATATATATATATATATATATATATATATATATATATATATATATATATATGAGCTATATTGTTGTAAAGATTCATCAAAATCCATTTAGTAGTTTTTGCGTGAAAGAGTAACAAACATACATCCATACATACATTCTTACAAACTTTCGCGTTTATAATATTAGTAGGATGTATCTACAAAATAAGATTCTATTTTAAATAAAACTATCTGTTCGGATTATTCCGCAGATTTTGATTTTTGGTTCCCGCCGTTTCGAATGCTTTACAGCAATCATGGTCACGGGACAGTCTAAGGTTTTAGACGTCTCAAAGGTTATATACTTGTTACAGATAATGCCGACCCACAATTTTACAAAACTTTTTGTAGATTTGATTTGTTAGATTTACGCAATTATTTGACATTTTACATAGATTCTGTTATTATTTACATAACTAGACGAGCTTTTAGAAATATAGTGTATATTAATTCCTTCTCTTTTCTAAGTTGAATTAAAATAAAATATATTTAAAAACTAAATGCTCAGTAATAAACAAAGTATCGTGTATCTTTATTTAGCATCAACAATTATTTTGCACTCTGCTAACGATGGGTCGTTGATTATCAAGCACATTAATTTGCAATTAAACATAAAAATTCATCTTTGTTTATAATTAATTATACATGAAACCCAATGAAAGGTATCGAATTTGTGGCTTATTACGATTATCAAATAGATTTCACATAAATATCTTTGTAGCGCAGTTTATTCCAATATGAACTAGTTATGCCATCGTCAGGCGCAAATTTACTTAAAATCAGCAATGGATAGTATTAGACAACTTTATTTGATTTGTGGCTCCATTAATTTCTATAGCGGTTACGAGTACGATTTTAATTTATGTTAACTGTTAGTATATATATATATATATATATATATATATATATATATATATATATATATATAATAGATAGTCGCTCAGTGAAAAACAAAAAATCTATCCCACGGGAATCGTACATTTTTTCGGGATAAAAAGTAATCCATATGCTATTCCAGAATAGATTCTATCTCTGTGTCAAATTTCATCCAGATTCGTTTAGTCGTTCTGGCGTGATTGATTAACAAACATCCATCCATCCAAACTTTCGTATTTATAACTACTTTTAGACATACAAAGTATACTGTGTTCAAATCACTTAAAAATAATTAGCCCACCCTTGGAGACGGTTTTATTTTTAAATTATACAGAACCATCTTTGTGTTTATACAAGAATAAATAAATTTAAAAATCAATTCATATAAATATTTTTATTAAAAGAACACATAAAAACTTTTTAACAAAAAAATTAAAACCGACTTCAAACAAAAGCACTAAAAAGTGAAAAATAACTGATTGGTAGTTTTCATTTACTATATATACCTAATCAAATATTTTCGAAGTCGGTGTGCTTTGGCTAAGTAATTAAAGCCTACCTATTAAATACATACCTAATCAAATATTTTTGAAATCGGTCCCAGCCCATACAAAGCAAAGCACACCGACTATATATATATATATATATATACACCGACTATATATAGTTAACTTTTTTTTAAATCGGTCAAAAGCAATCTTAGTTACCTCGTATTAAATACGAAGTTATATAGAGCGTATAATCTATTTATAAGTATTTTATTATCTTATCTTAATATATAAATACCTCATGTCTCGGTGTTTGTGGTCACAATCCTCCGAAACGGCTCGACCGATAAACTGATTTTTTTTGTATATTTGGTAGGTATAAGAATAGGTCGTAAAGTATTTTGCACCCACCTACCCCCACCCCCCATTTTTTAATCGTGATTTTAGTATTGTTGTAAGAAAAATATTATATATATATATATATATATATATATATATATATATATATATTATATATATATATATATATATATATATATATATATATATATATATCTCGAGCGAAGCGTGGGTGAGTCGCTGTATAACATAAAGCCAAAGAGTTTTTTTGTAGTTTGAACGCGGGCGTAGCCACGGGCTCTGCTAGTTAATATATCTTATTCTCCTTCTTTCACTCAGCAACAGCCAACGATAGCATGATTTTTTGCTGAGACAGTTTACGGGCCGGAGAGATATTGGCTATTTTATATTCCGGTACATCGAGCGGCTCCTCAAGGTTATCAAAGTTTAACATAAAGGAAAGCAGAGTGAGTCGTAAAAAAACAAAGGTTTTGTATGAACTAGCTAGGTACTACAATTTTTTTTATACATATAATAAAATTCTAACTGAGTCGAATCTTTACATTAAATATTTTTTAAAAAATCTTATTGAAATAGTATTTTTTATCGAAACAGGCCGAATGTATACTTTTTAGAATTTTTGTGTGTCTCTTTGTCTGTCTGTCGTCTGTCTGTCTGGGAACGTACCACGGGAAAACCACTGGACGGTTTTTGATGAATTTTGGTATAGTAATAGTTGAGAATATTTAGGATACTTTTTAGTGCGGGAAAATATCGCATCTCTAGGAAATCTAGGTATACTAGCCGTAAAAACCGCGTACCTTAGAAGATAGACACTTGCTATTGCAGATTCTTTGCAGTTATTTTTAAGATATTCAATTTTCTTGTGAATTTTTTTGGGTGTATCTTTAAAGGTTTACCCAACGTACCCCATGTAATACAAAAACGGTTTTTTTGAGGAAACACTAGTCTAGGCTCAGCCATTTTGCACAAAATATTTACAAATTATGTACAGAAACCTTCCTCGTTTATCGCTCATTCTATTAGTGGAAACTATAATCAACATCCGTTGCAATGTCTAAAAG
The DNA here is from genome assembly GCA_951806755.1 of Brenthis hecate. Taxonomy (NCBI): domain Eukaryota; kingdom Metazoa; phylum Arthropoda; class Insecta; order Lepidoptera; family Nymphalidae; genus Brenthis; species Brenthis hecate. Next base: position 23,471,850 of record OX638252.1, on the reverse strand, counting down.
AAATAAGTGGTGAAATAGACAAACGCAGTCAACGATTCTGCTATTTAATGTCGTTTTATTAAATTTTTCTAAGAGTGCGATAATGTTATATTATTAAAATTTAACAGAAAAATTAAGCTTTAATAAAAGGGTCTAGTATTATAATTATTAAATATAAAAATATTTCCAAATTTCGACATAATCTAAGGTTTCAACTGAAAAATTTCAATTTTCCAACTCAATTCGCGTCAATTGCAAATGTGTCCGCAACGTAGGACACCGGGCGGCACACAATTATTTTACAGATTAAGTTAAAGGAATAAGGCGATATAATATTATTTTTAGCCTAAAAAAATAAATATAAATACTTTTTTCTTACAAGATAAAAATCTACATTACGAACTCAACACGGACAAACTGATCAAAGAAGTTCACTGAAACGTCAAAAACAAAGTATTTTAAAGCTATTATTATCTTTTGAGATTTTTTCGCAAATTATTTTGGTTTATGATTCCCAACGTTTCAAATGCTTTATAGCACTCATGGTGGAGAGACTAAGGGTCTAGATATCTGATAGGTTATTGTAAAAACCATAAATGCCCATAAATCATAACATATCGGCAACCAAAAATCAAAATAAATCCAGGAAAAATTCGAAAAGATAGTTCTATTTAAAATGTCAAATATTCGGGTAAATCTAAAAAAGTACTACAAGGTACTTTGGTTTCAATATAAATGCATTCAATTCCAAAAAAACCTAAAATCTAAGAATAAGTGCCAAAATATACTCAGTAAGTTTCTTCGATAACCCAAAAAAATAGCGTAAATAATCGCTCCTACATTGGGCCAGGTAAAATTTCGCCTAGCAAATCCAACGGTTCGCTATTGTCCACAAGTCAGTAATAGCTGGTAATAAACAGTTATAATTACTCGGAATGGAGCAGAAAGGTCTTTGTGAGAATTGTTAAAATTTTTCTATATATCCCACAAAAAGGTTGTTGTGTGATTAGTATATTATTATTTATTATTATTATAGAAACAAATGAGAAAATTAATGATTATCTTTGTAAATTTGTATAGTTTCTGTCAAAATTTGTTTTTTTATAATTATGTTGGGACATTAACACATAGCACCATCTAGTTCCATGATATGCTACGAGCCTTATGTTATGGATACCAGATAGTTGATACACTACACATATATTACTTTAAATACATACATATTATAAATATAAATACCCATGACTAGAGTACAAACATTCATACTCATCACACAAATGAATGTCCCCAGCGGTTCTGTATGTTGATCCGTATAACCAGCTATCATCGTAACAAATTTCATCAAAAACTGTCCAGGATTTTCTCGTGATACGTTCCAAGACAGACAGACAAACAGATAGACCAAAATTCTAAAAACTACAGATTTAGCCTCTATATCGATAATAAAGACTATTTCAATAAGATTTGTCAATAAATATTTAATATACAGATTCTACTAAGTTACAATTTTATTATACGTATAGATTACATATTATAAAATACTATCTACTTCCTGTTGTTCCATTTACATGTAAATTAATTCGTAGCCAAGACTCCGGCTCCTTTAAGAGTGGTGAAAACGAGATGCGTTACCTCTATTTACGTATTTATTTTGGCTATTGAATTGCTATTAGGATATTTTCATTTTAGCATTTTACAATTTAACAAAAGAAATGTATATAGCTTAAAATACACTGATTTAATTTCGCCCAACGTCCAATTTGTAGAGATAGTTTTACATTCGCAACGTATATTCGATGTCAAGGCAATTTCGTGTCACCGTAGCATCAACTAACAAATACATATTCGAAACTACCATTAAATAAGAATTTAATAAAATACAACTCGCAAACACATTTATGGCGAGTAGCTAAGACGAAAGTGTGTGCGTGAGTGTGTGTGCGTAAGTGTATCTGCGCGTGTGTGTGCGTGCGTGTATGTGTGTGTGTGCGTGTTTTTCTAAGGTTTGTTTTGTTTTAAATGAACAACAAGTCTAATAAAATAATAAACTAATAATATTTTTTCAGTGTTTTCAATTGAATGTTACAGAGAAATAACAACTTGACATACAATATTAAATATCCATATCTCCAGAGTAAAATGTCTTTCAAACATACATATAAATTATTTATACCCCTTTTATTTTACTTGCAATTAATCCTTCTTTTGTTCTCGAATTGTTTTTCACCAAGTATTTATTTTTTATGACAATACGTTTCGGATATTGGGTGTAACGAATGAAATGTATTATGTTCAAAGCGTAAAATTGGTAAAATGAAAATTTATGCCGTGTTCTTCTGCGCTGAGTTTTAACCGACTTCCAAAAAGGTGAAAGTTATTAATTTAGATACATTTTTTCTGCGCAGTTTTAGGCTATAACTACGTCAATTTTGAGCTGATTCTATTATTTTTAATGAAAGAAATAATCGTATACGCAACTTCATGAAAAATTGTTATCTCTACGAGAGGAATTACTCAAAGTTTAAATTTTAAAGTAGTCGCACACGTAACAAATCTTAATATATATAAATTTGGGCAATTCTCGTTCAATTTTTTTCGTTCAATTCTTCTTCAAATTTTGTATTTAGATAAGGCTTTGCTTTTTAAGTCTATCTATATAGGTGTTTTTTTTCTGAAAAAAATATATCTGTCCTGAAAAACGCCGAGTGAAACTCAGTCGCCCAGGTACTGTATAATTTAACAGTGACAATAATTTTAAGCTTTTCATAACATCATATAGCTAGGATATGTCGGCGATGTGTAATTGAGAGCACAAAAATATTTTCCATACACAAATACCCCAACCAATTTTCCATTTTTATTTCTATCGGTAGAACGGCACAGAAGTATGTAGCGCCCTCCAGTGACCAGTAAGAGCAAAATGAATAGCGTACATACTAACTGTCTTCATGTAAAATTTGTCAACATTCTAAAGCAATAAGAAGGAATTATCGCATATATTTTTTTGTTTTTATTTATAATATCATTAAAATTACTTATTAAAATTATAAAAATGTTTAAAATTAAAATTATATTTGTTAATTTTAATTTGAAAATGTAAGGTACTTTGGTGCCATTTTTATTTTTTTTTGCCTTTGAGACATCTGAAACCTTAGTCTCTCCCGTGAACTTAATCGTTGTAAAGCATTCGAAACGTCGGGAACCAAAAATCTAAATAAATCCGCGAAAAAATCCGAAAAGATAGTTTTATTTAAAATGTCAAATATTTGCGTAAATCTAAGAAAGTATTAAGCGTCAAACATTTTATTTTTATTTATATTTAACAATTATGACCTCGGAGTGGAATTTTGATTCGAATTCAGTGCATTTTTGAAATTGGAAAACGATACATTAAACTAATTAGGTACAACTGTGATTACTCCAGTTTTAAAAATCGACTAGTATATGCATATATAAAACCTAAATATCCAGATCAGAAAATATCTGTATGGCCAATACAAATATTTCCTGAATCAGAATCGAACTTGCGTCTATACATATACACACATATGTACATAAGTCTGTTTTGTAAGAATAAACCAATGTGGCCTCATTCCAAAGAAACCCTGATACTGTATTTCACGACCTAAATAATACTTAGCATTATTTTTAAATGACATTGCAAATGTAAGGATCCACTATACATATATACAATATACATAGAAAGCAATCTTCTTAAAAGATTGTTAATTTTAAACCCATCCGTTACAGCTTTTAATTTTTAAAGCGTTCTTTTAGTTCTACATCGCTAGTGTAAAGCCTCGTGGGACTGTAGTTTCGTTTGTTTTCAAACTCTAAAGTACTTCTTAATCGTATTGCCCTTACGAAAATGTATTTTTGAAATGCATTATTTTATATCAACGGTGCTTTAATATTCGAAGTCAGTCAATTATTCAATCAATTTATATTTAAATTAGGACTTAATATTTGCTTTATGCAATGATAAAATCTATACTAATATTATAAATGTGTAAGTGTGTTTGTTTATCTGTTTGTTTGTTTGTGTTTGTCTGTCCGTCTTTCACGTCGAAACGGAGTGAGGGATTGGCGTGATTTTTTGTGTGACGATAATTCAATGGCTGGAAAGTGGCTTATGCTACTTTTTACCGTGGTAGATTATCTCATTCCCACGGGAAAACACGTTATAATATAACACAAAAAATATTTATGATCAGAATTACTTGAAACTTGGTATTAATGCTCTTCAATACAATTAAGTAAATACGTGTTTTAACATTTTTCGAAATTCGTCTCACAGGTGGTAAAATAGGGGATGAAATTTTGTATGAAACGGTAAAACATATGAGATAGAGTATGAAGTAGACTTTAGAGTAACAGGCTGGCGCTTACTGTTAGTCGCCTAGGGACGTACCCGAAACGAGGTTTGTTATAAATAACTAAACTAAACGATTCAAAACCTGTCGTTATATTATAAATTAACATTGTTAAAAGCACAAATCACACACGCTTAAATTAAGCTCAGTATCAAGTCTATTCTCGTCTACTTCCCCGTTTAAGTTACAATTAATTGGTGTTCTCCGATGAATTAACTTCTTGAAAATTATTATATTATATTCAATATTAAACACTTTATAGGAATTAATGAAATAATTAATGGCAATATAAGCCTTTGCCTACTTAAATTTCTGAATAGTAAAAAAAAATAGCTATAAACTATTCCCATTATAATTATAAATACTTTCTTCAGAACTACTTGTAGATCTTACTAATCTTATAAATGTGAAAGCTTAGACGGTTGTTTGGATGTTTGTTACTCAATCACGCCAGAACGGCTGAACGGATCAGAATGAAAGCCACAGAGATACATTATAGTCTGGAATAGCATAGGTAATTTTTATCCCGAAAATAAGTACGGTTCCCGTGGGATAGATTTGGTTTTTGTTTTTCTAGTATGATATACTTTTTAAGAAGCTACATCTGTAGCATTTGCTTTAAAAGTACATATATTATACGACCTAACTGTAGAGACTTAAGGAGCAAAAATATATGATAGGAGGAGTCTTCAAATTCAAGGTCACTCAGCACACAACGAGTCTCACGATGCTGTAAGTTTTTCTGGAAGATAAAAATCAAAACAAAGTAATTCTATAAAGCACTGAAATTCAATTACTCTTAAAAATTACCAAGCTAAAGAGAAGGTATGGCTTTCATGTCTCCAAACATATTGATGGTTGATGAAGCCGACACTATCTCATGAAGCGGTATATAAATTCACTTTTTATTTAGATATTTTATTCAATAAAGATAACACTAATGTATTATTGAATACGATACATTAATATTTCTGTTCTTTTCATTTGAACGTATATAATAATATTTATAATATAGTTATAATAATAAAACTCTGAGTCGAATCTGTACATTAAATATTTTTTGGAAGATCTTATTGATATAGACATTATTATCGATACAGGGACAGAATATAGTTTTTAGAATTTTTGTCTGTCTGTCTGTCTGTCAGGGAACGCATCACGAGAAAACTAGAAAACCACTAAACAGATTTTGATGAAATTTTGTATGATGATAGTTGGTTATCCGGGTCAATATTTAGCATAATTTTTACAGCGAGAAAATATCTCATCGATCTCAAGATAACGAACCCGAGAGGAGCGGAGACGAGGCGCTAGTATAGTTATAATAATCGATAAGATTTACGTAATCATGAAACAAGCATAGTTAATCATTAGCCTTTGTGACTCTTTTGCCATTTTCAATGTTACTTTAGTCATATTCATATTACCGTATAAATATTTAAAGATTCGGTAGTTTTAGAGATTATCTTCTACACACAAGCAAATATTTATTACTGTACCAGCGACCGTGGGTTCGAATCCCGCTAGGGGCATTCATTTGTGTGATGAGCACTTGTTTGTACTCCAGTCATGGATGCTTATATTTATAATGTGTATGTATTTAAAGTCATATATGTGTAGTGTATCAGCTATCTGGTATCCATAACACAGGCCTCGTAGCTTACCATGGAACTAGATGGTGCTGTGTGTTAATGTCCTAACATATTTATTTACACAAGTTCAATATAAAAGAACCTCTTAATTCGAACTTACTGCTTCTGATTTACAATAAAACTTCGTTAGAGTATATCTGCACATAGATATTTCTAATATTATAATATTACATGTAAAAAAACTGTAATTTTAAGTACTTTTGACTAGTACACACTGATAGATGAAAAGGTGGTGAACAAATTAAATCCCTCTACTTTATCGAGTAAGAGTAGATACTAATACTATACTACTATATACTACATAATGGCTATTATGTTACTCCCTCAGTCAGTTCCCACCTAGTACCTGCCATTTGATAAGTCCTCTGTGCCGCTTTTCACAGATGTTTTATCTTGAGTATTTTAAGTACCTCTCGAATCTAAAGAGAGTTTTAAGGAGGAAAATGTTTAACAATCAATGGCAGCCCATTTGGTAACGCGCTCGTTAAAATACCAAGTGTTACAGGATAGGTTTAAATTCGTAATAAAAAAAATGTTTAAAGTTATATTATATTGTAAGGTGCTTGATGCAATTTTTCATTTAGTTAATTGTGGGTAGGCTGTCTGTAACAACTATACCTTCGAGACAACTAACACCTCAGTCTCTCCCGTGACCATGAATGCTGTAAAGCATTCGCAACGTCGGGAACTAAAAATCAAAATAAATCTGCGAAATAATCCGAAAAGATACTTTTATTTAAAATGTCAAATATTCGCGTAAATCTAAGAAAGTATTATCATTAATGCTGTAAAAATTTACTCATGTTTATTAACAGATAATCTTATTATAACAAGTTGACAGCATGTAAAACTTTCGTTTCTTCCTAAATTTTAAGGCGAAACTAAAAGAATATGTGTACAATTTTCTCAAACCCGCCATATCATAAATCTGTTACACTCGTAATACACAAAACTATTACTCAACAAATATTAAAGTATGAAAATACTTTGTTACTATACAATATAATATGTATATATAAGTTACACATTTTTTAGACTTAAACGCACTGAAAAGAAGTAGCTCAATCCAAAAACGTATGGAATTTTTGGAAATACGCCTTCCAATAAGGAACAATAGAAAGATCAAAATCTAAATTTCTACAAGGGAGTCTGCAATGCCATATCAACAGTTTTGCGCACGCCATGGTTCACCCCTCAGTCCAAGTTAGACAGCGCTATCGAGCACACGTCTCTCCTACACCCGTGTAATACGAATAAATTCGAAATTTTACTTGAAATTCAGAACAACTACTGTGCAAGTGAACGTGACTTAAAATGTGTATATTAGAAGCTGGATAATTTTTAACTATGATATAATGGTAACGAGATGATTAGAAGTCGTCAGCAAACACTCTGAGGCTGTAGTGGCCAGGTAATTTTTTTATTTTTTTTTAATTGTATTATAAGTATTTAATAGTTATTCTATACCATCCGTATAAGTAATAATAAAAAAATATTTTTATTATTGTTTAGTTTAAAAAGTTAGGTGTCCTTACTAAGCACAGAGAGTACTAGAATTTTTAATTTCGAAAAAAGGGTTTTCGTTTGAAAAAAAAAACACATTTTTGAAAAACATCATTATTACTTTTAAAGAAATTAAAATTAATTTAAAATGTAATGTTTTTTAGCTTAGTATATATTTATCTAAAGCTTCAATAAACTAAATTTCTTTAATATGAAAATATTCTTAAATAAAACTATCTTTTCGGATCTATCTAACTTCGGACTATCCGCGAAATAATCCGAAAAGATAGTTTTATTTAATAATGTCAAACATTCGCGTAAATCTTAGAAAGTATTATGAAAATATTATATGAAAAAACTACTGATAAGATGAAGGTTTGCTTCAACGAGTCCTGGTACAAATAAAGTTATAACTTTAATTTTAAATTAATTTTTTTTAAAAATTACTTAATAGTAACTAAATATACCTACACAAAAAAAATAATATGACTCTATATAGTTAAAATTAAAATATTATGCCGACCAAAAACGACCTATAATTTTAATAGTTAGATATATATGTTATATTATTTATGTATTATAAGTACAATAATTATATTATTATTATTATTTTTACACAAGGAAAATTAAACGACAATAATGAACTGACCGTAGTGTTCTAATCACATGTAATCACTTTATTTGTGCAACAATCAACCAATATTACTTTTTGACTTATAGAATGGACGATAAAGTTAGAAAAAATATCAATTACAATCAATTTAGAGCTTTTAAAAGCGAGCTTATACGAACTTATTTCTACAATTCTACAAATAAGTATTATTATGAAACTTTGTGTATTCGTTTTTAAGTAAATAACTTTTAATACGACTTCCAGTAGCATGTAGAGAATTGGATTGAAAGTAAAACGTTCTATCCTTTATCATCGTAACACCAGAGCGGGGCCACAGGCGCAACCTTACCACCTCCAAAATGAAACATCATTATATTCACGCTATATATCTCATTCATAAAAAAATGCCTGTAATACTTTCTTAGATTTACGCACATATTTGACATCTATACATATAATAAAATTGTAACTAAGACGAATCTGTACATTAAATATTTTTTGGAAAATCTTATTGAAATAGTGATTATTATCGATACAGAGGCCGAATCTGTAGTTTTTAGAATTTTTGTCAGTCTGTTACCGCGTCACAGAAAAACCACTGAAGGCATTTTGATGAAATTTGGTATGATGATAGCTGGTTATCCGGGTTAACATATAGGATACTTTTTACCACGGGATAATATCTCATTTCTGAGAAAAAATACAAAAACTGCAATGTAAGAGTATACTAATATGTAAAACCTAAGAATTTGGTTTTTGGTCATCTGAACGCGGGTGGAGCCGCGGGCAATGCTAGTTTTAAATAAAACTATCTTTTCGGATTAATTCGCGAATTTATTTAAATTTGCCTTTGAGATGTCTAAAACCTTAGTCTCTCCCGTGACCACGATTGCTGTAAAGCATTCGAAACGTCGGGAACCAAAAATCTAAATAAATCCATGAAATAATCCGAAAAGATAGTTTTATTTAAAATGCCTTTATTATGTTATACAGAGTAAATCTATCGAATTAACACAAACTTCAATTTATTACTCCAAGTACTACGCACAAGTACAAATACTAAGACAACTTAGAACACTCTAGGTGATTCTAAAAAATGCTCTGCAATTATAGTATTAGGCCACAACATCCCACTGCGGGGCAAAGGCATCCCCTCTACGGTTCCAAGTTTTGCGGTCTTGCACAAAAATAGGCCAATTTGAATAGATTTTGTCTGCCGCGACGCCGCCTTCCGGTCTCAGGGTTCCCACTTTATTGTAACTTTGGCCCACAGTTCTGTAGGCATACGGCAGACGTGGCCAGCTCAGGCACATCTAAAGCTTTAAAGTAGTACATTACTTACATCACACATATAATCACAAAATATACTTTAAGTAAATCCGGCATTTTTGGAGAATTACTCAATACGAATCGTCAATTCGTTTCGCTATTGTCTTGTGCTCCATATCAATCTAATAAAATGCGAAAGTTTGTGAGTTAGGCAAACTCTTCACGCTCTAATGGCTCAATGGATTTCAGTGAAGTTCAGATTGGATTTAGGTAGATCAGAATACTTTTTATCGCCTCCAAACTGAGTAAAGCTACAAAATAAGTCTAGTGATCGGGCTACTATTATAAATGCGTGTGTGTGTACGTGCGTTTATGTATGTATTTGTACCATTTTCACACTGAAGTGCTTGAATGGATTTTAATGATTGCTGATGCACTCAACTACGACGCCCCGATGGCTGGCCTGGCATAAGATAGAGCGCCATAACCATGGAGTAGTGTTGCTCGTAAGGTAGAAATTCTCAAGCCATTAGCATATAGGCTACTTACTACTTTGCACCTAAGGACACAACCGACTAAAGCGGCGATTAGTCGCTAGTACTTAAATAAAAAATAACTCCATGTAGCATTAAAAAAATGAATAAAAATACTCTTTGTTTGTTTGAATGCTAGCCATTACCTCCAAATTTAATTTTAAAACTTGTTTTATGTAATATTCATGAATAATAAAATGATGCCAGATATGAATTATACGCAATAAAAATCTATATAATATATAATCTACTTTAATATTTTCAATAAAACCTAATTCATATAATAATTTTAAATATAAATATGTTAGACATTAACACACAACAGCATCTAGTTCTATAATGAGCTACGAGGCTTGTTTTATGGATACCAAATAGTTGATACACTACACATATATAACTTTAAATATATAAAATAAATATAAACACCCATGACTGGAGTACAAACATTCTTGCTCTCCACACAAATGAATGCCCCCAGCGGGACTCGAACTCGCTACCGCTGGTACAGCAAGTAGGGTCACTACACACTGAGCCAAACGAGTTGGCATAAATTTTAACATTATACATTCACAAACTTCTATCTTTCTAGTTCGAAATTCGTAATTCATTTTCGAACTTGCCGACTTCTTCGGTGACAAGAAGAGTAACTCATAAATTATATTTAACTAGCTTATAAGTAAAAGCTTGTTAATTAACTTCCAAAAGAAGACACTCAATTTGGGTGAATGTTTTTTGTGTATATTACTCGATGTCTTTGTTAATTGTAAACCAATTTTTATCCGACTGCGCAACCCAAAGGAGGGTAATGTGTTTATCAGTCTATGTATGTATGTTTGTTTGTTCCTATGTTGCGATTTTGATTATTCATACGTCGTTAGATTCATCTTAATAACGTGAGTTTTAAAAGCTATATAAAAATAGTTAAAAATTAAAATGGCAGATTTCAAGCGAAATCTTTAAAAAAAATCTTCCAAACCACCACCAAAAAAAAATACAAAAATAAAAAAACCCGACTGCATAAAAGCTAACTCAAAAGATGAAAACAGTTGACGAAGGAATATAGTATTATGCAGTCGGAGACATACACAGTTATGTACACCTCGCGGCAAGGATAAAACGTGAGTCTTATAAAAAAATAATCACTAAATGTGTTGCTAAGCACAAAACTCGAGAACGGCTGGACCAATTTGGCAAATTATTTATTTCAAATATTCGTTGAAGTCCAAGAAAAATTCTTATGAAGAGAAAAATTAGAAAAAAATCATGGAAAAACATAAAAACACTATTTTTCTAATCGGCCCTGCTACACACTTGATTTGACACAACAAGGTCTGTCAGGTCAGCTAGTTTAAAATGAATGTCTGCAGATTTATAGTTGACAGCATCGCATCGTTTTTTGAACATACAAAAAATCCGCATGACCAAACGAAATTGAACGCGCTTATCTATCTGTGTATGTAGGTATATAAAAGCCAAAAGTGGTTGACTGATGTATCAACGCACAGGCCAAACCCTTAAGGCTAGAAAATTGAAATTTCGTACACGTATTCCTCATATGACGAAGGTGTCTACTAAGGAAGGATTTTTCAAAATTCAACCCCCAAGGGGATGAAATAGGTGATAAAAGTTTGTATGAAACTTTTTATTTTGCTATATATAAGAGGGTAAAATAGGGAATGAAATATTTTATGCAACCCACTTTTTAGATTTTTTTGTAGTTTTAGTGCGAGCAAAGCCGCGGGTTATGCTAGTTTAAATTATATCGTTTGGAATCCATATAAATGATTAGTATTGTATCATCACTCCTGAAAAAAACCCGTTTACATGTTTCGGTAAATCATATATTTTGTCTTATTTTATTATACTGCAAAATACGAGTATGAAGATTTACGATTGCAATTTTGAAATTTTAAAGTTATATTTAAAAAATGCATCACCATCCAATCGTTTTTGCTCAACACATCTAATTTTTCAGCTATAAATCTACAAAGTTAGCGTTAATGGTGATATAACGGAGTAGAAAGTTTAAAGCGTTTAATTTTTTATAGTTCCCATTATTTTTCTTTCGAGGCTATAAAGAATACGTATCTCCATGAAACATACATATGTTATCATTTCGTCTACCGTATTTTATATCGAAATCTATACCTATACATATAATAAAATTCTGAGTCGAATTTGTACATTAAATATTTTTTGAAAAATCTTATTTAAATAGTCATTATTATCGATACAGAGGCCGAATTTATAGTTTTTTGAATTCTTATCTCTCTGTCTGTTTGTCTGGGAACGCATCACGAGAAAATCACTGGGCAGCCGATACAAAGCAGAGCACACCGACTTTGAAAATATTTAATTAGGTATGTAATATGTATAGTAAATCAAAACTACCAATCAGTTATTTTTTACTTTTTAGTGCTTTTTTGAAGTCGGTTTTTATTTTTTTGTTAAAAAGTTTTTATGCGACCTTCTATAGAATGTGATTCCTTCATACAGTTCATATGGTGTAGTTGTGAATGAATGAAAATTAATATTTAAGCAAATTGGCAGGAGTTCATAATAATAATAATAATTTAGTAATATAAAAAGGATTTATTGATAATAAGAAATAAAAAAAATCAGCCATATTAAAGTCTCCACTGCGTAAACGGCCTTTCCTGAATGGTAGATGGATTAAAGCTACAGTCCTGCATTCCAATGCGTATTGGCGGACTTCACATGTACATATCTGGAAAATAGTTAAATTCTGTCACACAATTCGATGGTTTTGCAGGATTCTCAGATATTGCATATAATTCTCAGCTATTTAGGACCCAGGTTTGAATCTGTACACTTGATTTTACAAACGGACGTGACATTAGGTACTTATTATATACTTATTGCCTCAAATCTTTTGTATGCAACACTAATCAAGCCCTAACTAGCTTATTCTGATAATAGAATATCCAAGCCCTTTATAGGAAAATAATATTACAAAGTTATAACATATTTTAGCATCTCCAGCCTTTATGAGGTAAGCAGGTATTGTATTTTCTAAGTAGAATATCGATAAACACCCATTCTGTTTCTTATTTTACAGCCGGCGTCTGAGATTAATCTCAAAGATATGACAAATTTTCATTCAAATTGAAGTAGAACTTTATTACTTTATTGTTCTTATAGAAACGGATAATAAATAGCGATATTATTTATTTACTTAAAGGCTAAAAGGCTTAAACATTTTAACAGTGTATTTCTAAAAAGGTATTTTTTTCTAAATTCTACCCCTAAATAAAATTGAAATAAGGATATTTTATTACAAAACTTCAACTTAAAGAATTATTCTTCAGCAAATATAAATATGGCGGGTACAAGTGAATCAATCGTAGCTATGACTCAGGCGTGTTTAATTAAATATATTTGAAAATATTACACCGCTATTTATTTTCAATATGAAAATTCTAATTCCTTCTATGTTTTTATTTGCATTAATCCAACAGAAGTGGGTATATATTTATTTTAAATGCAAATACATAATATAACGATTATTTAAAACCATAATTATATGTATGTATATAAATATATATATAATATATATATATATATATATTATATATATATATATATATATATATATATATATATGTAGAAGTTTGGTAACAGCTTTATTTATAATATTGATTTTGGTTGAATTTCGATCGCTCTGCGGACACTCGTAGCAATAAATTACTGACAGATAACGCCCAGTTTAAACGATTGAGTCTAATGAGATTATAGGGGAGAGCCCTCTGCCTTTAGGCTTAGACTTTTGAACATATAAGTACCTAACAGCCTAAATGGCTTCAAAGAGAATGAAAGTTTGCATTGATTTATTTTGGAAATCCTTAATTTTAAATGCTTACGTGTGTTTGATAATTTATCCTTCTTGTACACAGTGGGGCAACGCAAGTATATTTTTCCTTTTTTTTTTGCATTGACGCATACCACTTACATACATAAAGGTTATGTTGGACTCACCAGTCAGAAAACCCAGTACTACCCTCTTAAAACCATCGGAAACCCCTTGTTAGTATAGAGTCGCAGATTCACTTTCGCACTCAACCACGACACCCCGACGGCTGGCCTGGCATACCACAGCAACGGCCATGGGGTTGTTCTCATGGTCCACTCACTACGACTAAATATACATCAGGGATGAAGTGCGAGTACATTTCCTAGCAAACGACAAGAAACGCAAATAATAGAGAGCAGTGGAGGCAAATAGCCAAACGGGTTACAAGACCTATACGATGACCACAACCAGTCTGTCAAGACTGTAACGACTAAGAAGAAGAAGAATGATTTTCAACATGATTACCACTTGCTAATATGTCGAAGAAAAACATTGTGAGGACATCTGCATTCTTTAGAGAACTTAGTACGTTTTCGAAAAACATGTTTAGACGGCCAGCCTGTAACAGCCAAAACGTATAGATAAAATAGGGACATATCACCTAAGTTAGCAGATTCTTAAGTATATTTTCATAGTTGATGCCATTTTATTGAGTCACGTATGATTGTTACTAGATTTCATTTCACGCGGGAATCAAATCTGCGATCTAGACATATGAAGGTCTCGTACATTGAATATTTAATTATACCTATGTTGTACAGAGCTGGAACAGCTTTATATTTATAATTGAAAGCTTTGAATCCACCCAGAACTTTCACAGAATATCCTCTAAATAAAATTAAAGAAACAAATTTAATCTTTTTCATATAAAAGATAGTGTAAACTTCACACAAAATTTACTTTATGAATAAAATAATGCCTGTAAACAACATACCCGTATTTCAATTTTTAGATAAAGCTCTACTTTTAAGCTCGCTTCTATAAAAACCTATTTAAAAGGATGTAGCCGTAAATAAATCTGTCAGATTAATATTGGAGATCCATTAATTAATGTAATTAAAGATCAGTATAGGATAAACGGATAGACTGTACAATAAAGGGGTTCGAAGCAGACTTTTTAATAAACCCTTTTTAGCCGTGTTAAGCCATGGGCAAGGCAATACAATTTTATGGCAAATTTTATTGGACATCTTTCAAAATGAACGCAATCCGTTTATAGGTTAGCGATTTAAGCGTAAAAATTCCAGGGAATTGATTTAAAAATTATTTTCTACGGTCGATTCGCTCTGGATTACCTAGTTACCTTAATTATATTTATATGTAGTTTCTATTTCATACTAAATTGTCCTCGTGACTTTTCTTGTTTTGTAACATTTAGTAAAGCCTTGTATCAGACTTATATTAGAAAGGCTAAAAACTTAGACTAAGCTACTGAATAGATGGGAATTAAAGATACGTATGTATCTTTAATAATGTCAAAGAGTTTCTTTGTTCAAATCAAAATTAGATTTTAAACCTTTTGGCATATTAATTACTTACTTTTGTTCACTAATTCTCTCGTGCAGTCGCTTATAAAATAATTAGTATAATAGAAATAATTAATAAGTAATATGAGTGTGTGTGTGTGTGTGTGTGTGTGTGTGTGTGTGTGTGTGTGTGTGTGTGTTTGTTGAATAGGTCTTTCAAAAATATTACGAGTTTATTAAAACAATTTTTCGATTAAACGATCCGTTTGTGAAAATTAAGCTTTAAAGTGCCCCCCACCTCATACTCCCCATATAGTAGTAACTTATACAAGTATAAGTATATTTATACACTAGCGACTCACCCTCGCTTCGCTCGGGTTCGTGCCTAGCTTGCTTACCCATACAAACTTTCATCCCCATTTTCACCCCCCTTAAGGGATAATTACCGGGACAAAAAGTATCCTATGTCCTTCCCAGGATCTCAAACTATCTTCTTACCAAATTTCATCTAAATCGGTTTAATAGATCTAGAGATTACCCCCCACAACGTCACAAACTCACAATTCACAAACTTTACCTCTTTATAATATTAGTATAGATAAATAGGCAAAAACAAATCTCTGTTTGTCAACTGATATTCTCTGTTTTATTGAGGAGTTCTAGTGTTATCAATAATGAAAATTAAATTCGTTTTTTCTTATACAGTTAGAAAAAATCTACTCATATACATATGTTATCCTCTAATTTTCTGTAATGATCCAAAGCCTAAATAATATATCATATTCACAATAGATTTTCAGAAATATAATACTAAAATCATTTTTAGTATTCTATTGTAAGACCTAAAACTAAATTAGTGTTACTCAATTTATTAAAATAGCAATTATTCCTTTGTCGGAGTCAAAAATGATAGAATAATTCCTATATTTGTTTTTATAATTGCTGAATAGGAGAGGCTGGAAAAGTTAAGTATGATAAGCTACGACTTCACCAATTTTTATCGATTTTCATTATTCGTCTTTCCCTCCACATTTTTCAAAAATCCCGCCCCTAAAACGGAATAAACCCTTTGGAAATCATTTGCGAACACTCAAATCAAATTCATTTCACCACTGTTCTCTGAAACAAAAACACATATCTTTAGTTATTGTCATTCCTTTTCGCCGATGACAACTCAACTTGAACTTGAGTGAATATTAATAATATGTATGTATTTAAAGTTATATATGTGTAGTGTATCAACTATCTGGTATCCATAACACAAGCCTCGTAGCTTACCATGGAACTAGATGGTGCTGTGTGTTTACGTCCCAACATTTATAAAAAAAAAACTTTTTACTATTCAGCAGTTTATAACACCGCACTGAATTTAAAATATGCCAAAACAAATAACTATTAAATTAAATCTGCCACCCCAGCTTTTGTATACATTGTTATTTAGACACGTACAATGTACGTTTTTAGGGTTTTGTTAGCGAAAAAGGTCGAGACCCTGTTACTAATGTAAACCTGTGTATTCTATCTTTCTGTACATTCGTCTCCTTTAAAATTAAATTTAATAGAAAATTACGCAAAATATTTATAGACTCATATTTTAGAAGACGCGTGCAAGAAGCAGTATTATAAATATTTACCTAATTTAATCAATTCAGTCAACAGCAAGTATAGTCGTCGGACTGTGAGTTCCGAATATCACAAAATGTGTTTATGTTAAGAGCAACAGGGCTTCAATTCAATTCCATTCTCTTGTAATGGCTTCAAAGCGTGCCAGTTAAGCGCAGATTATTTCGCCAATGGAAAAGACACTAGAAAACAGATCATATATCAATAACAGTTGAATTCATTAGCCCGAATCCGACTCACACTTGACTCGTTTTTATTATTTATTTTTTATCTTTCAGTTATGTAAAAAAAAAAGATTTGGCTAATTTTTAAATTGTAAAAGCTCATTAAAAGCAAAAGCTGTATAATATAACTACTTCAAAATATTTGATGTTATCTTATTTTCTGTATGCAGTTCAAACTTCAGATAATATCCGACCGCTTTAGATATCTCGATATGTATGAAACTAAAGTTCACCTTTCAGCTTCAAGTCAAATCAATAGATTCTTCTATAGATATTTAATTTCAAATTGCTATTGGATTATAATAAAACTATATATCAAAGTTTTTGAATTCAATTCTATTTCAAATTATTTTTTTAGCTTATTATACATTAGCGTGTGTGTTTACATTATTAATGCAGAAAGAATAAAGTTTTGTACATATATATATATATATATATATATATATATATATATATATATATATATATATATATATATATATATATATATATACACAAAAGAACATTTATTTATTTAAAAACTTAAATGTATGTACATATATAATTTTTTAAACACATATATATTATAAATATAAACACCTATGATTGGAGTACAAACATTCGTGTTCAGCACACAAATAAATGCTCGAAATCCGAATCAGCAGAACTGCATTCCGAGCCGGTGGTAGAACCCTCATGGACATACATACTTTTAATTTAAATATAAAAATGTAAATAATGACGATTCAAAGATGCTTGTAAAAGTCTATTTAAATAAAGTATATTTTGATTTGATATAATTCGAGGCGTACTCTTAAGACACTAGTATATGGTGGAATAGCTATGCCAATGCAACTAATGCGGTCTCATAGGTCCCCTAATTCAAGGGAGCACCAGTGGGACTCAAACAATTGATCGATCGAATCTTGACGACGCGTGTGGCTCAGTCTGTAGTGACCCTACTTGCGGTGCCAGCGGTCGCGGGTTCGAGTCCCGCTGGGGGCATTCATTTGTGTGGTAAGCACGAATGTTTGTACTCCAGTCATGGGTGTTTATATTTATAATATGTATGTATTTAAAGTTATATATGTGTAGTGTATCAACTATCTGGTATCCATAACACAAGCCTCGTAGCTTACCATGGAACTAGATGGTGATGTGTGTTAATGCCCCAACATAAAAAAACAACAACATAATTTTTTTTTAATTTGAAACATTTTTTCGAGGACGGCCTTCATAGAAGCTTAAAAAAAACCGAAGAAAAAATGTCCTAAGCCGCATATTACTTTTTACGAGAATCACGAGAAATATGATCGTTACAAACAAGCTACTTACGCTACTGCTAGTATATAATAATACAAATTAAATTTGTTTAAATACTAGCAAAGTCACGAACAAAGTTAAACTAGGGTTAAACATCGGGTACAGTCGACGGTTGCACTTTGACCGGTCGCTACGAGCCTTTTATAGCTGCATTTTAAAATAATTATAATTTATCGTTTAATTTTACCGTTTTTAGCATTTAATTGTTAATTACCATGAATTTTACATCAGAAAGGGACAACAGTGAATTACACCAGCGACTAGAATGTGAAGTATTTCGAAACTTTAAAATTTACTCGATGGACAAGATTAAGCTTCAAAATAAGCTCAAGTTGACAACAGTATGTTTGACTCAGTTTGTAGTGACCCTACTTGCTGTGCCAACAGTCGCGGGTTCGAGTCCCGCTGGGGGCATTAATTAGTGTGATAAGCACAAATGTTTGTACTCCAGTCATAGGTGCTTATATTTATAATATGTATGTTTTAATGTTATATATGTATAGTGTATCAACTATCTGGTATCCATAACACAAGCCACGTAGCTTACCATGGAACTAGATGGCGCTGTCCATTAAGATCGCAACACATTTATTATTTATTATTACTAAGTAATTAAAAAAATATATATTTTCATTTAAAAACTACCGCTGGCTTAATACTAAAAAAAATTCCTATAATCGTTTACATCGCAATTACATACCAGTCACTGTACCGCGATGACGAATATATAATGAACATTAAATTCATTAAAGTCTGATATAACATTTTAGAGAGCTTCGAAACTGAAGCTTTTATAAAAGCAAATTTAGATTACATACTGTACTCCAATAACATTGTATGGTAAATGTACAATTATTTCTACTTCCCTGCCTAATCTATACATATAATAAAATTATAACTAAGCCGAATCTGTACATTAAATATTTTTTGGAAAATCTTATTGAAATAAACATTATTATCAATACAAAGACCTATATGAATGTACCTATAGTTTTTTTGAATTTTTGTCTCTCTGTCTGTCTGTCACCGCATCACAGAAAAACCACTGGGGGATTTTGATGAAATTTGGTATGGTGAGATCTGGCTATCCGGGTCAACATATAGGGTACTTTTTACCGCGGGTAAATATCTCATTTCTGAGTAAAAATACAAAAACTGCAATGTAAGAGTTATATGTAAAACCAAGAATTTGGTTTTTAGTCATCTGAACGCGGGCGAAGCCGCGGGCAATGCCAGTGGCAATAAAGGTATATGAAAATACGGAACGAAACCGTCCATTGACTACTTTCTATTTTAAAATCGTAACAATTTCAAGATCGTAGTTTAAATACTTATAATTTTTATTCTTGCAACTTCATTCTATTTCCTTGAAGGGCTTGTTTTTTCTTTCAGGTAGATGATCGATAATCTAGATTTTAACTATATCTTGGACCTATTTAGCCTAAACAGGCTATTTTACATTATATTTATTAAGTTTTACTCTTATTTTCCACATTATCTACGTATTAGCCTCTGTCCATCTTTGGGCATACTATTCCCTATAACAAACATCCCGGTTGGCACATTATTGGAAGTTTAGGTATAAATTTACACATAGAAACCCTCTACATATACCTATAACTTAGCTCCGACCGATCTTTATGCCTCTCTGCAAAAACGATGGGGTCGCTCACGGTCCACTCTGCAGTGTCGTTAAATTTCCGAAAATAATTTAAATATTTGAAATATTGACACATACAATACACATATGTGTTTCACATAAACAAGATTTTCTCATGCTTATTTATCTTGCTGTAACTTATTGTAAAATGGCGTTGCACCTCATAAACTTCCACACTGTACAACCGATCGTCATGAAAAATTGGTATATATGTATTTGAGGACGGAAAATATTTTCGAGTTTACTACTTATTTAACCTTTTAGTTAGGAAAAGCCACGGATAAAAGCTAGTAATAAAAAATCTGTTTCTCAACATCATTAAAAAATATTTAATATACAGATTCGACTCAGAATTAAGCCATATATATATATATATATATATATATATATATATATATATATATATATATATATATATATATATATATATATATATATATATATATATATATATATTTAGCTTCATGTTTAGTTCTAATACACTCTGTCAGTATTATTCCTTAGTCTGGGAGCAAATATTTATTTAATGTTGGTTATAGGTATAAAAAGCCCATAAAACCGAGACTTTTTTTATTGAAAAATAAATATGCAAATCCATGAATCTCAAAGTTCAAAGTATGACAGCTTATAATTAATGCCACTTAGGACTTAACCTGGGTCTAACGACCTATTAATGTTAGGGTTCGTAACGATTATGAAATATGTCTTGCGTCCCTCTGAATACATATTCAAGCTTTGGTTTTGTAGCGCGTTTACGTCATAAATTATTATTAGTTTATAGACGGTTTCTGTAAAGGGAGACTGGTGGCCTTATTATTTGACGACACGTTTGGCTCAGTGTGTAGTGATCCTACTTGCTGTGCTAGCGGTCGCGGGTTCGGGTCCCGCTGGGGGCATTCATTTGTGTGATGAGCACGAATGTGTGTACTCTAGTCATGGGTGTTTATTTATATTAATAATATGTATGTATTTAAAGTTATATATGTGTAGTGTATCAACTATCTGGTATCTATAACACAAGCTGCGTAGCTTACCATAGAACTAGATGGTGCTATGTGTTAATGTCCGAACATATTTATTACAATACTAGAGATTTACCCTCGCTTCGCTCAGGTGTGTCCCTAGGTCTGTACATTTTACGTAATAAATTTAAACGAAAGATCCGATTCGAGTTACTTAAAGAGGAATTTGTATGTACTAAAACAACTTTCACACATCCTTTTTTTTTAACGTTGGGAAATGCATTTACGCACGACGTGTGGGGCTCACCGGCGTAATACAGCCAGTACTACCCACTAAAACCCAACCAAACCTTCCCCCGTCATAATGAGGCGTCGCAGGATCGCTTACGCATTCAACTACGACGCCCCGACGGCAGATCTGCCGAAGCAGACCACCACAACCATGGGGTTGCTCCAAGGTCCACTCTGCTATCAGAGAAGTACCAGGAGCAACCCGCATGGTACACCGCCCCCCGAAGAGGGCCACCTCCCACCGCCCACCGAAGTGGGCAACCTCCCTGTGCGTTTCTTAGCTTAGCGCCCGGTTGGATTGCCGGGCACTACTGAGCCCCCCCACCACGACAAGGTGAACGCACGTTGGGGGGGTTTCACACATCCTGCGAAAAATTAAATTTTTATTTTATGTTATTAAGTATTCAAAGTCAAAATTTAATAATGTAAGACACGTTATTAAGATAAAATACAGTCTAATTATTTTACTATTATTCCATAACTAATCGAATTTCATCTTTTTTTATTGTATATATAGATTTTAGGCATTAAAGGCAGAGGTAGCCCAGTGGTAAAGCGCTGACTTGGGAAACCGAGCGAAGCAAGTTCAAATCCCGGGAGTTCAAATCTCTGATATTTTCATGTGCGAATCTATTCTAACATGATTACCACTTGCCTTACGGTGAAGGAAAACATCGTGAGGAAACCTGCATGTCTCAGAGAACCTAACAAGTTTTCGAAAGACATGTGAAGTCCGCCAACACGCACTTGGCCAGCGTGGTGGACTATGGCCTGATCCCCCTCCTATTGAAGGGTGGCCCGTGCCCAGCAGTGGGACACTAAAAAAGGGCTGAATAGAATAGATATATAGATTTTCACGGTCACTGACCCCGATAGTAATTTTCTGTCCATTTATGTGTTTCTATTTCACGCACGCACGCACGCACGCACGCACGCACGCACGCACGCACGCGCGCACGCACGCACGCACGCAAGCACGCACGCACGCACGCACGCACGCACGCACGCAAGCACGCACGCACGCACGCACGCACGCACGCACGCACGCACACACACACACACACACACACACACACACACACACACACACACACACACACACATATATATGTGTACAGATTTCTCAGAGATGAGATATTTTCTAGCAGTAAAACGTATCCTATACGTTGACCCGGATAGCCAGCTATCATCATATCAAATTTCATCAAAATCTGTCCAGTGGTTTTCTCGTGATGCGGTCACAGACAGACACACAACAGACAAAAATCCTAAAAACTATGGCGTATATCGGCCTCTCTATCAATAATAATGACTATTTCAATAAAATTTTCCGAAAAATATTTAGTGTACAGATTCGATTCAGTTAAAATATATTTTTATTATAAATATTTTACATACTCGTAATATTGAAAACACCAAACCCATGTAATATAATATTGTAATCTTAAATATCTTCCGAATAAATCCAACAGCTTAAGCTTAAACCCCTCAAATCCTCCTTTACATAAGGGAGCTAATGATCTATTAGTTTTAGGGATCGATTAAGGCTGTAGAGGTTTGTACATTATATTTCCAATCTATTGGCGATAAACCGGATAGAAGGGCCAGATTTACTGAATTTTACTTTATGAGATCATCTTAAAGTCATAAACGGTAGTAATTTACCTATTACAAGTTAAAGTGTGACGACAAGTTTGGCTCAGTTTGTAGTGACGCTACTTACTGTGCCAGCGGTCGCGAGTTCGAGTCCTGCTGGGGGCATTCATTTGTGTGATGAGCACGAACGATTGTACTCCAGTCATGAATGTTTTTATAATAAGTATGTATTTAAAGTTATATATGTGATGTGTGTAATGTATCAACTATCTGGTATCAGTAAGGCTCGTAGCTTACCACGGAACTAGCTGTGTATTAATGTTCCAACACATTTACTTATTATTTATTTTATTATTTGCGATAAACTGGGTGGAGTTACAACTGAAAATTAGTTTAAGAGGTTATTTTATAGTCATAGACGGTACTAATTCATCTGTTACTAGCAACTCACCCTCGTTTCGCTCGGGTTCGTCACTGGCTTGTTTCGCACACAAACTTTCATCCCCAATTTTACCCCCTTAAGGGATTATTTCCAGGATAAAAAGTATCCTATGTCCTTTCCAGGGTCTCAAACTATCTTCTTACCAAATTTCATCTAAATCGGTTCAGTAGATCCAGAGATTACCCCCTACAACGTCACAAACTCACAAACTTTACCTCTTTATAATATTAGTATAGATAAGTGAAAGGATTAAATAATAAAATGAATTCGAGTTTTTTACCGTCAATAAAAAATAATAAATTTCTAAGTTGTAGCAGTATTACTTCAGTATCTTTTTCGAATGTCAAGTTCAATTTTCGTATGAACGAAATATTTCAAAGCGAAATCTACGAGTATAATTTGATTTATTTAAAAACTGTTTCAATAAACTTTTATAGCCATATTGCATTAGATCAATCTAGTTCTAGTCTACGAGATAGATTTCACTGCCTTAGAATACAATTCTAGTAAGAAGAACTGGCGAGAAAACAACACGTATGTTAGCCATACAGATGCTTCGTACGTAGACCTTATATCGACGGAAAGAACAAGGTTAATTATCTTATTGTACCGACCAATCTCCTTGGAGTCTTCGTTCCACGTATTGGCAAAGTAATCTGTCCTCAACTGGCACGCTTTGAAGCTATTGAAAATAAAATTGAATTGAATTGAACAATTAAAAAATTACTCTTATACAAAAGATGCATAAATATATTATGTATGTAATTATTTATTTCTTTATAAATGAAATAAATAACACGTGTTCATCTTTTAAAGTTGTTAGATTTATTTTGCTAAGCTTGAGTGCATTTGCCTAGATTATTGTGTTATCATGAAAACTTTTAAATATTTTGTGACATTTTATTTCTTAATGGACTTAAAAAACTAATGGTATGTATATATTTGTATGTACATATGTAATGCGATATATCCTTACAGCCACTTTAGTGGAGGAAGTTTTTTTTAAATTTGCGTATAACTTCTTAGGCTCAATTATTATTCAAAAAGATATTTAAAATCAGTTTACATTTGACAAAATTATCTAAAATTAATACTTACACAAGCTAAAATACACTCTAATTGGACACTACACTGATTTGATCTTCATCAACAATTAATATATATTCCAATAGCTAATAAGGATAATAATATTATATATTATTATAAATATAAACACCCATGACTGGAATGCAAACATTCGTGCTCATCACACAAATGAATGCCCCCAGCGGGACTCAAACCCGCGACCGCTGGCACAGCAATAGGGTTACTACAAACTGAGTCGAACCTGTAATTATAATGTCATATTATAATTTCTGTTTAAAAAGTGCAGGACCACTACGCTATATAGAGCGCTTATCGATTTGGCATTGGCCATATCGAGAATAAATACCAAGGTGGAGGTCAATGTAGACTGAGGTGGTCATTCGACCGAACTTATTTACTGACCTTAAGTAAAAGTCCTTCACGGCACACATATTAGTATCTAACGAAGTATTCTAGTACCTTGTCTATTCATATTACAAAAGAGATAGTGTGTTTGTGTCTTCTATACACTGTAACTCATCAACAGATTTGAATGAAACTTAGAATGGAGATAGCTTATAATGAATATTATATATCTTACTACTATACAAATGAGAATGTTTGAATGGATAGATGTTTGTTACTCAATCACGCTAGAACGGCTGAACGGATCTGGATGAAATTTAGCGCAGTGATAGATTATAGTCTGGAATAGCACATAGGCTTCTATCCCGGAAAAATGTACGGTTCCTGTGGGATATATTGGTTTTTGATTTTCTAAAAGCAAACCCGAGTGAAGCGAGCGTGAGCCGCTAGTCATAATCCGTATTATTTTTGATATTATAATAATGTGAAAATTTGGATGGATGTTTGTTACTCAAACACGCCAGACCAGCTAAATGGATCTAGATGAAATTTGGAACAGATATAGAATATAGTCTGTAATAGGACATAGGTTACTTTTATCCCGGAAATATACACAGTTCACGTGGGATAGACTTGTTTTTGCCTAGGAAGGAACCCCAGTAAAGCGAGGGTGAGTCGCTAGTTTTGAATAAAAATCATACTACGCCAGTAGAGTTGCGAAAATTGTATTAGATCTATATAAAAACATTTCCATATTTGTTTATACTTATTTAACTGATTCAATAAGACAATAGGTTTTCAATTAGCATAGCATTAGTAATATTTCTATGACATATTATGAACCAGTATTAATAACTCTTTGTGATTATGAAGCTTTTCGTTCATGAAAAATCCGTATGTGAAGATTAATAGAGTGTTACAGATCCCACCTGATTTTTTTTTTCATTTTTCTAACAGAATCACTAAAATTCAAATTCAAATTCAAAATATTTTATTCAGCATTAAATTATTACAATTTTATACGTCATGAGTCTACTGCCAGTTTGGAAAGAAGAAGCCTCAGACCTGAGAAGTGGTTAATGAAACTCAGCGGGACTAATTTTATTTCTTTTTTTTATAAAGTTAAATTGTAAATTACAGTATTTCTATAAAATTGAAGTAGCCTGGAGGCGATCACTTCATTCCCAAGGCGTGCCATCTTCTATAAAATAGCACACAAACGTTATTTAACAATTCTTTTGAATTTGACTAAAGAAGCTTTTTGAACATTTTCTGGGGTAAAATCAAACGCAATATGATTTATTTCGATTTATTGTATTGTGCAAATAAAACTGAACTAAAATAGAAAAACATTACCTTTAGTTGAGTACGTCCGTAAATACTTGACCTTCACGTTCTGTGCGCTCCCTCCCATGTAACACGACAGTCGTGCTTAGTACTTGCGAACTAGATGGGAATGAACACGCAAATACAAAATTTACTATCTTTAAATATAACAAAATGGCAACAATATCCGAAAATTTTGGAAGAATTCAGAATTTTTTTGGCTTATATAATATATTCTCGCGTAACATTATTATTAGTAGTGTGTAACATTATTACACCTAAAATAATAATTAAAAATGGCACTTCTGGAGCATGCTTTATAACATACTAAGACAGTTGTCAACACATGATAATTATTTAAAACAAGAACAGTTAATTATAAATTGCCATATGTAAGAGAGGGACAAAACATTTTCCAGAAAGGAATTGCAATTACTAGAATAGTTTCATTTGGATTTTCGAATACTAGAATGTTCTTTGTTTATGCATATAAAGATGCAGTATGTAGAGAGGTCAGTTGAATTTCTCAGCTAAGAGAAGACTGAGAAGAAATACGTGTAAGTGAATAATGAAGAAAATTGGAGTAATGTTATAGAAAAAAGCGTAACTAGTGATTAAAAAAAGCGACTGAACTAAGCCAGAAATGAGTTGCGTGTTTTGGGAACCACCATAAGTGACTTTTGCGCACCAGAATTCTTTAATTTCCAATCCCTAAACTCACAGAACGTAACAATATATTATTATTATTATTTGTGTGTTAATATTATATATATACATAATTCAATAACTGGGAATCGAAGCTGTACCTAGTTCAGAATTCATAAAACAACTTCTGTAATAAAAACTCATTTGCAAGTTAAATTGCATCAATTGAGGTAAAACCAGAAATCCGATATAAAACTTTATACCGTCTAGTTTTGCCTCAGTGCTCAAGTCTCAATGGATATTAAGATCTCATTACGATACTTTAAAATGAGCGCTTTACACTTCATAATTTACGCCGTTGAATCAATTTGTTACAGCTTTAAAGGGTTTTATCGAGTAATTTGTTTTTTATCAAGTAATTGATTTTGAACAAGAAAATCTAAAAAGACGCCTCAAGTCTTTTTAATAGACATACACAGTAATTTATACGTACACGTTCTCAATACCAAAAAAAGTTGAATAATATACCTTTGTTTTGGAAATAAATGATTAACAGCTTACGACTGGTTTCACATGTAAAACCTAAGGTTACTAAAAGAGATTTGGAGAATATTTGAAGTTTTCCTGTCAGATCTAATCAGGAAGAAGAATACACGCAGGAAAGCCTAGATGGTCACCAAATCTTCGTGCTGTATGATGTCCTCTTGCTTCTGTACAGGAGATATTAGGCATGATTGTATACGAAAATACAAGTGCAATCCATGCAATGTGCAATATTTTAAAATCTATCAGGGCGACAAATCCGAATGATTGATAAAGATATCAGTCCCAGTACTGGACTTTACGAGCTCCCCGAGGCATGAGAGTGTAATCTCACCAATATCTCAACTCTACAGCAGCTATATAGAATTCTTTAATCTGAATTTCTCAATATTTCTCACTATATTTGGTCCATGGTGAAATGAACACATAGAAAACCAAGAAATATCTTTAGTCTCGCACCTCGGATATCTCATTTTCAATTATTACTACTTATTAACTCTGTAAAATAAAACGTGATGAAACCTTTATATCTGACAGAACTTAACTAGTTTTAAAAAAATGTGTTATGTCTGCCAACCATCATTCCTCCAAGGTTGTGTAATCTTTGGTCTAAAATGCCTAATATTAAAGACACTAGGTTTGACCAACGAAACAGTTTAAATACATATCATATTAACTATGGAGTAAACAATATTATTTGTATAATCTTATGTAGGCACTATCCAATAGGCATTAGCTATAGTAACTTAGTATTTAATTAATTGTAAATATTATACTTATATAATTATAAACTATAAAATTATACTTATATAATTATAAACTTTACTTGCTAAGTAACTTTTAATTCTATAGTAAAATATTTATAAAGAATTACTAAGAACTTCTTGTATAAAAAGAGACGTGTAAATATTTATTTGTGGATACATTTATTCTATAAAGCGTAAAGGGAATTACTCGACGACACATGAATTCGCCAGAATTAAACGAGCGGAAAAATTCTTTGTGAGGACCAAAGACGTATCTAAAATAAACTTGACGATATCTTATTTTCGACGTAGAGATTCTAAGATGTGATGATTGAGCTGTGAAGGATATATTTTATTTTTATTTCGTAGGCATGATAGTATGTTAGCAGAGATTGACCTTTAAGTATAAAGTTTTATTGATTTACTACTTTATCAATCATCCATATCATGGGTTCGAAACCCTGATCGGACAATATGAGGCATTTCGTTTTTCTGCCAAGATATCCTCAATAGTATTGGATAAGCGATATTATACTACACCCTTGTTTTGGAAAGCAGAATGCTCAACTGCTTTCATATCAATTCATCAATCTATATCAAGCCATCTTATCAGACTATAAAAATGACAAAATAGAGAGCGCTTGTATTTGAACAAATACTTTTCCACTATAATAAATATGTATTTGCCAGATGGATCACAAATTTTAGTAAAGTAGGACTCCGTGATGGGCATTTGGTTAAGAGGATACTATACTGTTACCTATAACAAAGATTATGAGTTCGATTCCTGGAAGGTACATATCACCAACATTCACATTAAACATGTAGTTTTATTCGAATGAAATAAATTAACATTTAAATAAATAGAGCCATATTACGATGTGTTCTCTTGTCCAATTTACGTGAAAATTAAAACCAAATAATTACAAGCAGATATTGGTGCAGTGATAACCGGTGGTAACGTGTGTAATCAAACCAAGTGAAGCGGAATCAAATCCTGGTCGAACCTTTAATATTTTCATGTATCAAACATGTTAAACATGATTACCACTTGTGGAAGGATCATCAATGAGATAAACCGCATGTTTCAGTGAATCTATCAAGTTTTTTTCAACAATAAAGGCTTACATATTAAAAAGTGCCTGGAAATGATAATAAATATAAACAATGAAGTGAAGTCACCTCCTTGGTTTTAAAAAAAGTAAAACAATTATTTAGAAGAAAAATAAATGTTACTGGCAAATCATACAATTTAAGTAACAGTTCTTATTTTAATAAAACTATAGCAGAATTCGTCATCGACCGTAATAAAATAAATGGGTTTAGATTATCTCTTCAGAACTGTTCAATGCTAAATAATGCCCCAAGACAAAATCATTTCTGTTCATAAATTTTTGATATAATTACTTTTGAGTATTCCTATTGAATTCGCGGAAGAACATTAATAGACTTACTTTAGTATTAGGATCTTCGTACTCTAGTATTGAGTAACGATAGCAGAAAACTTAATAAATCTTAATCAGATTCTAAAAACATACGTTTAAATTAGATTAAATGATATTTTTTGGCTTAGTCGCTTGTTATTTTACTATAATTTCTCTATATGTTACCTCTAAGTACAATTTTACTTGTTGAATATAATATATAATCAACGAAAAAGGCCTTGATTATTTTGTTGACTTGTACAAGTTTATATCTACAACAATTGTCGTAAAGAATATCACGTAAGACTTTGCTGGACAAATAATATTTTTTACTAAAAAGGTAAATACTTTCAAAATTATTTTGATATTACTTGTATTTCATAGTTGCACACAGACTCTAGAACATACACATGAGTATGGGTATATTATTTTTGGAGGCGATTAAGTGCTAAAATATATTAATCAAGTTTGAAAAATTATTGACAAACATGATGAAACAAATGATGCAAAAGAAGTTCCACATTTATTGAATTTTATGAGATTAATTTTCACTTGTGAGTCTAATGCCCGATTTCACCAACAACCCATACGCTACCACCTTTTTTTATTGTCGGGAAATGCATTTACGCATACCACCTAATCCCCCAGGTGGTTATGTAGGGCTCACCGGCTAGAAGAGCCGGTACTACCCACAAAAACCCGACATCCCTTCCTTCCGCCTTAGTGGGACGCCGCAGGATCGCTGGCGTATAACTACTACGGCGCCCCGCCGGTAGGACAGCCTAAACGCTAGGCAGACCACCAAAACAATGGGGCTGCTCCACAATCAACTCTGCTACGTCAGAGAGGTACCCGGAGCAGCCCCATTAAACCAAACACCGCCCACCGAAGTGGGCCACCTCCAATCGGCTGCAGAGGACAGGGAGAGCGGCAACGAAACATCGACACTCCTCTTCCCCTGCAGCCCCACCGCGTCCGCCATCGAACGGTGGCGGCCCCGTCAAGGCCGCGTAAGGTAAGGAGAACGGCAAAACGAAATCCCGGCACTCCTCTCCCGCCGTGGCCTACCCCTCCGCCGGCTGCGAGCCTGCCACCACAGTCCCGCAACCGGCACCCATCATCCGGTACCACCTACGTATGGGATCCCTAGCTTAAAAGTTCCCCTAAACTAGACCCTAAATTAAATTTCGTTTACCATGGTCAGATCCTGTATTTATAGTACCTATATTTAGGTGTCATTTTAATTTTTTTTAATTGTTAAGTGACCCCTAACTGTTGGAGAAACAGAAACTGTCCCCTAACAGTCCCCTAGCCATGCTTAGGGGGATCCCTTAAACTTAGGTGACGTTGGTGAAATCAGCCATAAGAGCCATATATCAAGTCTATAAATGACGATGTGGTAAATTAAAACAATATATTATCAACTAGTAGAATCTGCGACTTCGCTCGCGCTAAGACTACAAAAAAAACCTCTTTGGCTTTATGCTATTAGTAATGTATGGATGTCTGTCTGATTTGTTAATATTTATGATTACTGCTCCGTTCCCTTGAGTAGTAGCATGATGATATATAGCCTATAGCCAGCCTTTCTCAATAAATAGGCTATCTAATGCAAAAAGAATTTTACAAATCGGATTAGCAGTTTCTCAGATTAGTGCGTACAAACAAACAAACAAACACAAAAACAAACAAACAAAGAAACAAACAAAGAAACAAACAAACAAACAAACAAACAGACAAACCAACAAACAAACAAACAAACAAACAAACAAACAAACAAACAAACAAACAAACAAACAAACACACAAACAAACAAACACACAAACAAACAAACAAACAAACAAACAAACAAACAAACAAACAAACAAACAAACAAACAAACAAACAAAACAACAAAACAACAAACAAACAAACAAACAAACAAACAAACAAACAAACAAACAAACAAACAAACAAACAAACAACAAACAAACAAACAAACAAACAAACAAACAAACAAACAAACAAACAAACAAACAAACAAACAAAACAAACAAAACAAACAAACAAACAACAAACAAACAAACAAACAAACAAACAAACAAACAAACAAACAAACAAACAAACAAACAAACAAACAAACAAACAAACAAACAAACAAACAAACAAACAAACAAACAAACAAACAAACAAACAAACAAACAAACAAACAAACAAATAAACAAACAAACAAACTCAGCTCCTTTATAATATTAGTATAGATGTTAAGAAAATAGAAACCTATTATTTTTTTCTTCAGGAAATTGATCAATGAACAATTAGCTTTTCATGCCATCGCTACTTTTCGGTGATTATGAAAAGATTTGGGAATAAACTTTGAAGGACGTTCTAAGTTATAAAGCCTTTGTTCAAGAAGAACGTCATATTTTAACTTTTGATGAGTCGAAAGATAAATTACGTGGAAAAATGATAACTTCAATATTCATGCTTCAGATTCTATATATATCGCACTAATATTATAAACTAGCGGCTCACCCTCGCTTCACTCAGGTTCGCCTCTAGAAAAAGAAACAAATCTATCCCACGGAAACCGTAAATTTTTTCGGGATTAAAAGTAGCCCATGTGCTATTCCAAACTATAATCTATCTCTGTGCTAAGCTTCATCCAGATCCGCTCAGCCTTTCTGGTGTGATTAAGTAACAAACATCTAAACTTACACATTTATAATATTAGTATAAATGAAAAAAAATGTAAATAAGTCATCGATTTGGGTTAGAGGAATGTTGTACATAAAAGTTTCTTTTCGGATTATTTCGCGTATTTATTTTGAATTTTGGTTTCGAATGCTTACAGTAAAACTGTTCATGCAAGAAACTGAGTCGTTGTCATCTCAAAGCTTGCTCAATATAGTATATTACAGACATACATATATATATATATATATATATATATATATATATATATATATATATATATATATATATATATATATATATATATAACAGACGGAGTCTACCCTCAAAATTACCAATATGTTAATTTTGAAACACAGAGAAAGGGCACGAAAATACTTTATAATTTCGAAAAGATAGTTTTACTCAATATGTCAAACATTGGCGTAAATTTAAGAAAGTATTATTTTAATGGAAATAGCTTAGTTATATCCTGAATAACATATAGGTTACTAGAGCACACTACAAACACTAATATTACTGTTCACATAAATAAATATCATTGTTTATCTCTATCTAGATGTTTTAAACAGATTACTTAGATTCTTACTTAGCTTAGATAGATTAGATTGCTCTCAATAAGCTTACGCATTTATAGAATAAATAAATATTTTCAGAGATACCTACATTCAAACATCATTTACTCATTTCTATTGATTTGTAATAGACTAGCAGATCCCGCGGCTTCACTCGCACTAAAACTACATCACTATATCACTCTCCAGCCCTTTAACTATCTCCACACAAAAAATCAAGCCAATCCGTCACTCCGTTTCGACGTGAAAGAAGGACAAACAAACAAAAAAACAAACACACTTTCACATTTATAATATTAAGTATGAATTTATCTGATAAATTATTCTAAATTCTTGGTAAATTGAAACCTTAGTTATGTTCACGTAAACATAACAAGCAACCTCTAAGGAAAGCGAAAAATGCGAATAAGATTGTGTAACTATTTATATTTTCCATTATTTCGCAGAAATATTTTAGGCTTTTGCGTAAATATTATCTATAACATAATTTCCTTTAATAGCACTACCCTTGCCAAGAAGTGTTGGCAAGATATTTTAAAAAATATACTTCAAATATGTCTCGATTAACATATTATGTATGTATATAAAAACTTGTTTATTGTTCTTTCAGGAAACATGCATACTATACTAAAGGACGTGCCTAGGGAAGTAAAGTAAAGGTGATTCCTTTACTTCACTCAGGCACATCCCTAGGCCACTCTGTCCAACAGTCAAATATCCAAATTCACTTGTGATTTATGTGGGATATTGGAGTATTATTTTCATACTAGCAACTCACCCTCGCTTCGCTCGGGTTCGTCCCTAGCTTGCTTTCCAATACAAACTTTCATCTCCATTTTCACCCCCTTAAGGGATGATTCCGGGATAACAAGTATCCTATATCCTTTCCAAGGTCTCAAACTATCTTCTTACCAAATTTCATTTAAATCGGTTCAATAGATCCAGAGATTACCCCCTACAACGTCACAAACTCGTCTTTATATAATATTAGTATAGATGAGTAGTAGTAGTAATAGTAGTATAATGTACCCATATAAAAATAGTCACCTGCAATGAAACAATATAAAATATTAATTATACAGGATACAGTTATTTTTATTTTTTTGGATTTTTTCGCGTGTTTATTTTGATTTTTGGTTCCCGATGTTTCCAATGCTTTACAGCAATCATAGACAACGTCGGAAATCAAAAAAATCCGCGAAAAAATCCAAAAAATTAGTTTTATTTAAAACTAGCGGCTCACCCTCGCTTCGCTCGGGTTCGTCGCTAGATACGTTTTAAATAGATATAAATAGTTATTAGCCAGCGTTAGCCATAAAAAAAGTTTTTCGTTATTTTTTCTGATGTTTTAATACTTATTATCCTCTTCCTTCCGGACTAAGGGAAATCCAAAAAATCAAATATCATAAAAATTGGTCCAGCCGTTCTTAAGTCATAAATGGTGTGACTAACACGACTTTGTTTTATATATATATTATATATATATATATATATTATAATATATATATATATAATATATTATATATATATATATATATATATTTCAATATATATATAAAACAAAGTCATGTTAGTCACACTTAATATATATAATAACTTAAGAAAATATCTTGAATATTTCAAAACGTGACTGCAACTCAAGAATTTAAAAATACAATTTATAAAACAAACAAGTTAATGCTTATAACCATTCACGACGTTTCCATCTCGCGGATCCGAGATCATCATCCAGTTGACAGAGATAAACGAGGCGACAGTTTACACTGTACACACATACACCCCACAGTACCTACGAGCATACAGGATGATTTATTTAAAAGGGCGTGGTTTAAAAATACTGAAACTATAGGTAAAACTGAAAAATTATATGTAATTTTTTAAAAATTAATTGACGATTCGGTATTTGAGGAGTAAAACAATACAGCCTGTATTACTGCACCATCCGATAGAAGAGGCTTGTTTTGGAAATATCTATACTAATATTATAAAGAGGTAAAGTTTGTGAATTGTGAGTTTGTGACGTTGTAGGGGGTAATTTCTGAATCTACTGAACCGATTTAGTTGAACTTTAGTAAGAAGATAGTTTGAGACCCGGGGAAGGACATAGGATAGTTTTTATCCCGAAAATCATCCCCTGAGGGGGTGGAAATGGGGATGAAAGTTTGTATGGGGAATCAACCTAGGGACAAACTCGAGTGAAGCGAGAGTGAGTCGCTAGTAGAAAATATAAGTAGCTACTATTATACGTTTAGTAAATACTATCTAGTATATTTTTTTCCTTGAAAAATAGTTATTTTGTAAACTTTTTATGTATACCATGAAATGTCTTGAATTTTCGCTATAGAAACAAATATGAAGATCTCTTAGTTACCTTTAAACTTTCAGCTCGCGTATTATAAAGGGCAACATTGACATATTTATACTTTGATTTTTACTTATTATAAAGTTGAAATTACTTATTTTTATATTCATAAATCTATACATATAATAAAATTCTAATTGAGTCAAATCTGTGAATTAAATATTTTTTGGAAAATCTAATTGAAATAGACATTATTATCGATACAGAGGCCGAATCTACAGTTTTTAGAATTTTTGTCTGTCTGTTACCGCATCACAGAAAATCTACTGGACGGATTTTAATTACATTTGGTACGGTCATGGCTGATTATCCAGGTCAACGTATAAGATACTTTTTACAGCAGAAAAATATCTAATTTCTGAGAAAAAATACAAAAACTGCAATGTAAGAGTATACTAATATGTGAAATCTAAGAATATTCTTTTTGGTCATCTGAACGCGGGCGGAGCCGCGGGCAATGCTAGTGTTTATATACAATTAAGAGATACAATATAGGGTATATTTATATTTGATTGTACCCATAAGCCTTGCATGCCGGCGCAG
The DNA here is from genome assembly GCA_951806755.1 of Brenthis hecate. NCBI lineage: Eukaryota > Metazoa > Arthropoda > Insecta > Lepidoptera > Nymphalidae > Brenthis > Brenthis hecate. The sequence continues at coordinate 23,436,223 of OX638252.1, read as the reverse complement.
AAGGCCGGTACTCGGTCATGCGGCATAATCTCGCCCTCACTCATGTCTCTTTTGACATGAGCTATGTTATAAAAGTAGTGTATAAACGTTTTTATTAGATAACCAATATATTATTTGTGTACATATATACATATGCATATATGCATACATACATACATACATAGGTACGTACTATATGTTTTCATTATTAAAAACAAATTAAAATATATAAAATATAATCTATACTAATATTATAGTAAATGTGAAAGTTTGTGAGTATTGATGTTTATTACTCTTTCAGGCCAGAAGGGCTGAACGGATCTAGATGAAATTTGGCACAGATATAGATTATAGTCTAAAGCAATAAATAGGCTACTTTTTATCCAGGCAAAACGTACGGTTCCCATGGGATAGGTTTGTTTTTCTTTTCCTAAAGGCGAATCCGAGCAAACGAGGGTGAGCCGCTAGTAATAAATAAATATATTCACTAAGTGAAATGTTTGAAACATTAAGACAAAAATTTTATAATTTACCTAGCTAGACGTAGGTAGGTAGATTTTAACGGTTAGAATAAAATAAATAGATTATATATTATATAGCGACCCTCGCTTCGCCATCCACCGTCTGTGCGTACGTTTAAATTTTTTTGAGCGGAACCCGAATTCTTTTTTTTCTAAAATAAAAGTAGCCTATGTTACTCCCTATAACATCAGCTATCTCCCAGTGAAAGTCCCGTCAAAATCAGTTCCGCTGTTTCAGAGATTATATGGAACAAACAGACAGACAAAAAAATGTGTTTTTCTATAAGTACCGTATATAATTTCATATGCATTTAATAAAATGCTGTTATTTTGACATTACATACAGACACTTCAATTTTATTTATCTGTTTAGATTTTAATCCAAAGTAGAAGAATATATTGCTCAAAGAAACAATATATTAAGGAAATTAGTACAACATTTCTAATGTCCCGTAAAGGTCACTCAAGGTTATATCCGGCTTGAAGGATCGAATACGATCCAAAAATATAACCACTTATTCTAAATAGGGTGTTCGCTAAGATCAATTTTTTTATTTATATATGCCACTATGTATGTGTTGGTTTAAACGCTAATATGTATGACCGCAGATCCTTAGGTCCTCGGTTTGAGCCCCGGGTTGTGTCAAGTATATGTATATATAACAATAATGTAATGTCCTCCTGATCGATTTCAGCCAGATCTCTAAGAATTTCTTCACAGAAAATCTCAGTAGCTTAATTTAGCCCGACCCGGGGCTAGAACCCAAGACCTAAAGATCTGTGGCCGTACATGGTAGCCACTAGATTATCTCTGAATATTATATTTAATATATTGGGACTTTCTATCAAAAAAATCTTAGTTACAGTGTGAAAGGTGAAAGTTGCCGGTGTTTTTGACTCTCCAAGGGGAGACGATATGTAAAGCTATCAGTATTGCATCCCTAGTGGTCAGTTTTGTCTAATTATCGTCTCTCAGGAGTTTGAGAATGAAAGGAATAGAGAGAGTACTGGTTTTTGCGCACATATAGATGTACTAAAATAGGTCAGATGGCTAGTCTCAAAAAGATTGGACACCGTGTCCGAAATAGGCCAAGAAGATTTTTATATGCCACAAACACTGAAGTATACCTGTAATTACCATGCAAGTAGCGTCAAATTACTTACTACATAAAAACAAATTAACTCTCCATACAAGTTATATTTTATTATTGGTAACCTTTTATATAGGAATACCATATGAAGTGAATGCTGATTTACTGTTGTTAATCTTAGTTTATTATTTTAGGAAAACCTTATTATATTAATCAACACACTTTTTAATCTCTCCAACAACTTTAACACATTACAGATAACAGACACGAGACAACAGACTAAACCACAGATAACATAACTAACAACATGTACACAAATAATAGACTAAATTTAAACTTTTAACATATTTAACATGTTTTTGGGATTTATTGTATCGTTGTTTAAAATCTAGATATAAAGATAAAAGTTGTGAACTGTCTCGTTTAATAAGATTTTACGAATTCTTAGATAAAATAAAGTATTATATGATAGCAATTTAGTATTGAACAGAATCCAAAAATACACCAACGAAGTGAATGAAGCTTAGTAAGTAATTATTGGATTAAGTCCTGTTATACGAGTATCTGCAGAGCAATATAAATGAGTGATAAACAAAAATCTTTATTTCAATTCTTTTAGTGGACATATAAATAGAAACTTGTAGTAGTAAAAGAATAATAAAGGCACAGATTAGCTTTAGCTTTAAGCTTTACGTTATTGTATTACGACCAGCAGCTTTCGCTTAGAGAAATCTTCGTTTTCGTATTTTAAGTAGTTTTTATATTACTTTAAAGGACAATCTATACATATAATAAAATTGTAATTAAGCCGAATCTGTACATTAAATATTTTTTTTAAATCTTATTGAAATAAACATTATTATCGATACAGAGACCGAATGATTATCCGGGTCAACATCTAGGATACTTTTTACCGCGGGAAAATGTCTCATTTCTAAGAAAACATACAAAAACTGCAATGTAAATTAAAGTGGTAAATAATAAAACTCTAAAAAAAAATATTAAATACTAGCAGAACCCGCGGCTTCGCTCGCGCTGAAACTACAAAAAAAACTCTAAAAACGTAGTTTCATACAGACTTTCATCCTATATTTTACCTCTTTATATGATGAATTTAGAAAAATGCTAAGATACGTATTTATTTAATTTTATTGAAGAACATTAATACCGAGCTTCAAGTAATTCTAATCATAAATATTGGGTAGTATTATAACGTGTTTTCCTGTGGGAAGAAGATCATCTCCCGCAGTAAAGCCTATGTCACTCTCCAGCCCTCCAACTATCTCCACACAAAAAATATGCCAATCCGTCACTCCGTTTCGACGTAAAAAAGGACAGACAGACAAACAAACACTTTTTGACATTTATAATATTAGTATGGATTTTATGAAAAACTCATACTATTATGCATATTATACGGTTAAATTGAACTAAATCATTTTAAAATGTATATATTTAATTAATTTAAACAATTACAAGTAACGGAACTTTATGCTTAAACTTTTGAAGCTTTAATTAAAGTAAATTTCGCCAATTAAAGCTCTGCCCGAGCATACATCCGGACCTCAGACAAACTTAGGTCTACAATTTTAGAATAAAGATTAAGGACACTATTTATTTAATATTGTGCCTAATTATGTACATTAAACAACCTATAATACAAATCTAAATATTATCCTTTGAATAGAAGAAAGAGCCTTAACTATTATTTTTTTTTGGGGATATTAACACAGCACCATCTAGTTCCATGGTAAGCTACGAGACTTGTGTTATGGATACCAGATAGTTGATACACTACAAACGTATAACTTTAAATACATACATATTATAAATATAAATACCCATGACTGGAGTATAAACATTCATGCTCATCACACAAACCAATGCTCCAAGCAGAAATCGAACCCGCGACCGTTGGCGCAGCAAGTATGGTCACTGCAAACTGAGCCAAACGTGTCATCAAAATACTAATAGAAACACACAGCGATAAATGAGTACGGTTTGTATATATAATTTGTTAATATTTTGTACAAAAAAACTATGTATGGTTACATGTCTATTTTCTAATGCTGGCTAAACCTTTAGGGATACATCATAACAATGTACTAAAAAAATGTTAAAAAAACCTACACAAAAATCCCCGATAGTATGTTTCTATCTGCTAAGGTAGGCTCACAATAACTATTTTTATCTATATAAAACTTACGTAGAGAGCCCGCTTGTTAGTCTATACTAATATTTTAAATGTGTTTACTTGTTTGTTTGTTTGTCCTAATTTCACGTCGAAACGGAATAACGGATTGGCGTATTTTTTTATGGAGATAGTAGGAGGGCTCGAGATTGACATAGGCTACTTTTTACCGCGGGAGATTATTTGATTCCCACGGGAAAACACGTTATAATACAACTCAAAAAATATTTATGATCAGAATATATTGAAACTTTGTATTAATGCTCTTCAATAAAATTAAATAAATACACGTTTTATCATTATTTGAAATTCATTCTATTAGGGGGTAAAAAGTCCCACCAGGGGTGAAAGTTTGTATGAAACTACCAATTTAGAGATGTTTTTGTAGTTTTAACGCGAGCGAAGGTTTTGCTAGTATCTATATAAATTAAAATAAATCACCCAATAGTATGTACGCGCATACCATCCGATCGACTGCACCAAACTGGATGATTCTTTTTTTTTTGTGTTTATTATTGTCTGTACAAGCTTTGTGTAGAAGAAAATTAAATTGACAATTTTTTTACTAAATAAGTTTTATTTTTTTATCTCATGATATTATGAAATGTACTTACTTTTGTTTTTTCTTTGTTTTTTTTTGTGTGTTGAGTGAAATAGTTTTTATAATAGGAGATCGAGGGTGAGTCGCTAGTAGTATTAATAATAATAATAAATAAGATTTTTAATTTTCCTTAATAAAAATAAAATTTACAATTGCTTTAACAATTATTTGAATATTTTTATGTAACATTATATTAAGTGATTCATTTAATGATTTTTTTAATGGATAAAAAACTAGACAAATAATTAGAACTAAATAAATTAACTTATAATATAAATAAATTAAATCTAGTAAATAATAACACATAAATTTTATTTAGTTTTATATATTTATCTTTTTTTTAACAAAACAAGCATATTGAAGTATTTAAAAATAAACAAATTAACAAATTATATGTTATTACGTATAAATTATACAGTTTTTATTAACATCGAGGTCTTGAGAGCATAATGTAATCAAGAGGCAAGCTCATGAGAACTGAATTAGTTAAAAATTCTAATTTCGTAACAACCACAGCGGAATTCATAATGCCCAGGGCGATGTAATTAGGCTTTGCAATTTAAACGTCTTACATTCGGACATTGTAAGTAGGATTTTTAATGGAAAATACATTATATATCGTAGTATACAAAATGTAGAAATCTTGATAGAGTTTTAGACAGAGCGACATCAAATAAAGACGATATCTATACATATAATAAAATTGTAACTAAGCCGAATCTGTACATTAAATATTTTTTGGAAAATCTTATTGAAATAGACGTTATTATCAGTACAGATGACGAGTCTATAGTTTTTAGAATTTTTGTCTGTCTGTCTGTCTGTTACCGCATCACAGAAAAACCACTGAAGGGATTTTGATGAAATTTGGTATGGTGATAGCTGGTTATCCGAGTAAACATATAGGATACTTTTTACCGCGGGAAAATGTCACATTTCTGAGAAAGAATACAGAAACTGCAATGTGAGTATACTAATATGTAAAACCTAATAATTTGATCTTTGGTCATCTGAACGCGGTCAGTGCTAGTTTTAAATGAAACTATCTTTTCGTATTTTTCGCATTTTTTTTTTATTTTATGGTTCTCGACGTTTCGAATGTTTTATACCAACCACTGTCACGGGAGATACTAAGGTTTTAGACGTCTCGAAAGTTATAACTTATAATATAAATGTTACTGACAACATCAACCCACAAAATTACAATTTTACGATCTTAGAGAAATACAAAAAGCGTACCAATTTGGTGTTTTGGACAATAAACAATATTTGTTACCTTTAATTTTATTTTTTTTTTTTTTATAATTTCATATAAGTTCTATAATTGATTATTAATTATTTTTTTATTTAATTTTAGTTGTTATTATTACGTGAATGCGCTACGCGATTATTTATGTGTTTGCTTTGCGATGTCTTCACCACATTCTGAATCTATGGTTATAATATATTTTTTTCATGAATAGATTACACCTCAAGGATGCTATTTTCAACCGACTTCAAAAAGGAGGAGGTTCTCAATTCGACTGTATGTTTTTTTTTTTTTATGTTTGTTACCTCAGAACTCCGTCATTTATTAACCGATTTGGACAATTTTTGTTTTGTTTGAAAGGGTATACTTCCAGATTGGTCCCATTTAAATTTCAAAAAAAAAATACCATAAGGGTGGAAAAACAACTAATGATGAATTTAACCTACTTCTAATTGTCATATTGACTTGAAACTTTGCAAGTATTTCTATTTCCGTTGATAGTACTGTGGTTCGGTGTTGTTGACCTGATCTGATGGCAAGACCAGAAGGTGGATAGGTGGAACTCTTCAACGGCTAATAGTAGATACTTTGAGTTTGGGCTTATTTTGTTTGATTTGATAAGCCTAACACGTTAGAATCCTTACTTTGCTACTACTGTCTACACTAAAAAGGGAAAAATAAAAACTTTTTAACAAAAAAATAAAAACCGACTTCAAACAAAAGCACTAAAAATTAAAAAATAACTGATTGGTAGTTTTCATTTACTATACATACCTAATCAAATATTTTCGAAGTCGGTGTGCTTTGCTTTGTATGGGCTGGCACCGATTTCGAAAATATTTGATTAGGTATGTATTTAATAGGTAGGCTTTAATTACTTAGCCAAAGCCAACAATTTTATTATATTAATGGAAATTATGAAATTAAAAAAAAACCCTAAATAAATCAATAAAATCGATTCACACATCTCGCAAAGATCGTGTTAAATTCGCAAAAAAATAAACTGTAGAGTCAAATTGAATTCCTTACTTCTGGAATCGGTCATAAAAAACAATTCTTATAAATAACCATGGGAACCTACTTGATAGAGGTATTTAGATAAACGCCCGACCTTTCACCGTGATATGGCGTCATGAACCCATTGTGTTTCTGGTAATCTGACCGAAATCTAGATTTTCTTATTTCGTTAAAATCATTTGTCTAAAGCAAAGTCGCTATTTCTGTTTAGATCTACGATTAAACCTAGACACAAAATATTTGGCTTTACTTCTTACTAGTATTATTTACTGAATTTTCTAGAAACTTTGATATATGTTTGTAATGCATTAATAATAATATACAATATTTAATGTATGTACATACAATTTATGCCTTTGGAAAATTTCTGAGAATTGTTCAAGCATGACAAATTTAACAAATATAGGTGTTACATTTATATCAGGTTAATAAAATTGAAGTGTATTTTGTAATGTTAAAATAAAAGCTTTTTAATAAATACATATGAAATTATATACAGTACTTTATAAGTAAAAAAAAACACAATTTTTAAAATATTTGTCTGTCTGTTTGTTCTTTCGGTTTCGGTTCTTTCACTATCAGATAGATGATATTATAAGGAGAAACTTAGGCTACTTTTATCTTAGAGAAAGAATTAGGGTTCCGTTAAAAAAACGTGTGCGTGTAGTTATGTACGCACATAAGAAATTATATTTCATTAGCGTAACCGAACAAAAATAGTTAAAGTTTTCATCCCGTATGTCACAACTATCTGTTTTTAAAAGGAATGCAGCTAACTTTATCATGTCGCTTATTGGCTGTCGGTGCGCGCTCGCATCGTAAAAATTTTACTCTCATATTTTTTTCCAAATGTACATACATCCGAGCGAAGCGAGAGTAATTCGCTAGTTTATTGTAAATTAGTGTGCACCCAGTGATAGAAATTCGACCACAATATTGATAACTAAGCGAACACTTGTATTAGAAATATAGTGAAAAATTAACAATAAAATATCTTCATTTACACACAATATTAAACTCAGTCACTTTAACACTCAAAAGCCTTGTCTAGGGAAAACATTTCACATACTTACGTATATATGCAGTACGTACCAATTACCATCAACAATGGTCTTATTTACCCTACACGAATTGTAGTGCCAAGCCGATCGTATAATGCCACAGAAATTACAACCAACGAACGACAGCCACAACGTGACATACAAGAGTAATGAGCTGGAAAGCTTCTCATCGACGATGCAAAACTAGGTTTCGCCTCTGGACTCATTTGCATCTTAATTTAGTATGTAACCGCTAAATTTTACTTAGAAAACTCAAAATACACAATTAGCGTCTCAATAGTGTCCTTAAATTGCGCACAATTCCAAATTGTGCACTTATTATGAAAATGTCAGAGCTGGGAGATCCGGGATTTGAACCCGCTTCACTTGGTTATCCAATCAATTTCATTACCTTTGGTTTACCACTGCCTTATATAATAACTAGCGGCTCGGGTTCGTCTCTAGAAAAACAAAAAACTTATCCTTCGGTAACTTTATATTTATAAAAAGTACCCTATGGGTTATTCCAGATAATAATCTATCTATGTGCCAAATTTCATCCAGATCCATTAAGCCGTTTTGGCGTGAAAGAGTAACAAACATCTGTACATACTCACAAACTTTCATATTTATAATATTTGTATAAGACTAGCATTGCCCGCGGCTCCGCCCGGGTTCAGATGACCAAAAACCAATTCTTAGTTTTTACTTATTAGTATACTCTTACATTGTAGTTTTTGTATTTTTCCTCAGAAATGAGACATTTTCCCACGGTAAAAAGTCATCACGATAGCAAATTTCATCAAAATCCCTCCAGTGGTTTTTTTGTGATGCGGTAACAGACTGACAGACAGACAGACAAAAATTCTAAAAACTGTAGATTCAATTTCTGTATCGATAATAATGTTTATTTCAATAAGATTTTCCAAAAAAATATTTAAGAAAAAAGAATTAAGAAAAAAGAAAAAAAGATTCGGCTTAGTTATAATTTTATTATATGTATAGATTAAGTTTGTCACTTAAACACAATATTTTAAAATCTATTCGAAAAAAAATATATATGTACTTAACATCTTGTCCATTCTCTACGCTCTAATTTTATCATAATTTCACTTGCAATTTGAAATGGGAAACCTCGTTACTTTTATTGCCTGTTCTATGGGCACGCATCACCATACAGATTGAATTCTGTCACGACATATTGTAATTTTATTCAATTTTCTTGGTTTATATGTGGTTTTATACAACTTATACTACTTCAATGCTTACTTCAAATTTGTTACCTTTCACAAATTTTTGTTTAGATTTATATAGCTTTACTAGACTTGTCCGCAGCTCTTCCCGCGTTCAGATGACCAAAACCCAAATTTTAGCCTTTACATATTAGTATACTCTTACAATGCAGTTTTTGTATTTTTTCTCAGAAATGAGACATTATCCCACGATAAACAGTATTCTTTATGTTGTCCCGGATAACCAGCTATCACCATACTAAATTTCATCAAAATCTCTCCAGTGGTTTTTCTGTGATGCGGTAACAGACAGACAGACAGACAGACAAAAATTCTAAAAACTATAGATTCGGCCTTTGTATCGATAATAATGTTTATTTCAATAAGATTTTCTAAAAAATATGTAATGTACAGATTTGGCTTAATTAGAATTTTATAATATGCATAGATATATCTATTTGAGAACCCTAAGACATCTTGACATTGGTTTTTTTTTATTTTAGGAAACACCCAAAAACTCTTGTGGAGGAACATTAAATCTTTAAAAATTAGTGATTGTTATTAAAAAAAACCTATTTAATACACCCAATTATTGAATTGTGAATAAATTATCAATTTGAATTGAAAAATATAAGGAGATCAAGTCCATTTTCTTAAAAATAAAATCGATATTCATACAATTAACTTCACATAGTCAAAGAGCTTTTATATATCCTTCTTGCTAGGAAAGTTTCTTTCTCTATAAAGCACAAAGTTCCAGCTATCATCCCCCGAGGAATCTTTGCTTACTCTGGACATAAACTAACATAAATGTTGGTTCAAGCCTCGAGGTATCATGCGTAATTTTGGTAAAATAAATTATATAGTTTACTTACATTAACATATTAATTATATTTAGTCTTAAAAATACAATGTGTATCAAATTCAAAGCTAACAGATACACACTTATAATATTACTAACAGAACCCGCGGCTTTGCTCTGTTATTCTGATTATAAATATTTTTTTAGGTTGTATTATAACGTATTTACCCGTGGGCATGAGATAATCTCTCGCTGTAAATACGTAAGTAAAACACTCTCCAGCCCTCCAACTGTGGAGATCCACACAAAAAATCATGAGAATCCGTCACTCTGTTGCGACGTGAAAAAAGGACAAACAAACAAACAAACAAACAAACAAACAAACAAACAAACAAACAAACAAAAAAACAAACAAACAACCAAACAAACAAACAAACAAACAAACAAACAAACAAACAAACAAACAAACAAACAAACAAACAAACAAACAAACAAACAAACAAACAAACAAACAAACAAACAAACAAACAAACAAACAAACAAACAAACAAACAAACAAACAAACAAACAAACATTTATAATATTAGTATGGATACTTTTGCTTCGTCCTCGACATTAGCACAGATTACACGTAGTATCGTGCAGTGAGACACTGAACTTCTCTATCAATTGTCAATCCTGCATTCACGTTTTTAGTGCTTCGCCGTAGCTCACTTATTTCAAAGTCTGTCTTTATTTATTGATTTTTTAGCAAAAATATGTATCACTGACGGAGACATAGCAATGGTTACTCATACTTCGAGTGGAAATTATAAAAATTAAACTCATTCACTTACACATAATATGGATAAATCAAAAATTTACGGTCAAAGTTCGATACTAACTTAGTCTATATAGTTCCAAATGAAACAGATTTAACCGTTGTGTAATTGAACTGCCTGATTGAGCTCTCAAGAGGCGGAATCAATTTAAAATGGAACATTTAGGACAATTTTCTTACCCTGAATATCTGGGAGTGTTTGGAATATTAAATATACCTAATAAAATTGTACTTGACTTAGGTTCATTATAGCGTAGTTTTGCTTATGCGATATATCGCTAGGTTATTGGTGAAGTGAAAATTTTCAGGAAAGTAAGCCGGGCTCTCCGTTGAATATATTAAATTATTTACTAACTAGCGGCTCACCCTCGCTTCGCTCGGGTTCATCGCTAGGTACGTTTTAAATAGATATAAATAGTTATTAGCCAGCGTTAGCCATATGAATTTTAATTATTTTTTTTTGTTAATAATATTGACAAATATTGACATTAATATTTATACGATACTAACGTCACTCAATTGTTTTGCCTTCCCGGAACCTCTCCACTAACACTTAAACTTTATGTTATGGTATTAAAGTTCAAATTGACTTTTAAGTATTATTACGAATCTTTTGTATGGGAGTATAGAAAAGTGTTGTTTTTAGTCTTTTTCAGACAATTTTTTAAATTTTTCTCTCCGTAAGAACCATCCTCGTACTTCAAGAAATATTCTAAAACAAGAATTATCGAAATCGGTTCAGCTGCTCTCGAGATTTGCGCTTAGCAACACATTCAGCGATTCATTTTTATATTATAGAAGATTAGTCATATTTGTGAGAACCCAACTTAATTGAATGATATGGATTTTATTCTCAAAACTAAAGATAGAAAAAATTAATAAAACTACATATATTTTCCGATTATTTCGCGTATTTATTTTGATTTTTGGTTCCCGACGTTTCGAATGCTTTACAGCAAACATTGTTACGGGAGAGACTAAGGCTTTAGACGTCTCAAAGGCGTAATATACTTTTATTGTAAAATGATAGATGTACTGAATTTCTTTTAGGTAAGCTGATGGGAATATCTTAAATAAATAATAATGAAAATATAACTATAGTTTACGACATTTTCCTGTAAATTCATTTAAATTCGAATTATTTAGAATTAACAAAAAAATAATGTAATAAAACCTTTTAAACGAAATAACACAAATTAATATTTTGTTATAAACAAATATTAATAAAAATTGTAATTCCAACAAGTTGTACTTACAGACTGTAATATTATAACAGCTGGTGGCTTTATGAAAGAACTTAATAAATTTTAGATGATATTTACACAGAACTTTCTGGAAACTTATTTTGTGGTCTTAATGCGACTCCAAATGCCTTGACAGAGACAAGGTCAGGTATTCTCATACAACACGATATAAAATGAAGTAAAGCCATCGCGTGATACACACTTCATTAGCCACTAACACCTCCGTTATTTCTAACTTGTAATATGTGAATCGTATTCTGTAAACGTTATATCGCATGATTCGTTTAGTTTTTGTGTTGTATATGTAATTTAGACATGTATATGGTGATTGTTCATTTTAATTCACTTAGACCCTTACACATAATATTATTTTCATGTGTTATTTTATTTTATATCACAATCTTTGCAAGATTACCATCTAAAACGAATAAGGGGTAGAGGGTGGGAAAAAATTATAAAACTATAGTTTATACCTCGACCTCTATAGTACCTCTATAGAGGTCGAATGTCTGTACATAGAAAGAAAATACTAAAAACTGAGTCAGGGGCATGTAAGAAAAGAAATAGGACAAATCTAAATTTTTTGCAAAATTTTTGTTTCTCTATATGTTTGTCTGTTTGTATGGGCTAATCTCCGAAACTGTTGAACCGATTAAAATGAAATTTTGCATGGTGGTACCTTATACCCCGGTCCACATTTTAGATACTTTTCATCCCGGAATATTAAAGATTTCTTATATTTTAATGAAATTTTACAATAATATAGTTCATACATCAAAATAACAAATAGGCTACTTTTTAACCCGGAAAATACACGGTTCCCGTGGGATAAATTTCTTTTGTTTGTTGTAGAGCGAACCCGAGCGAAGCGAAGGTGAGCCGCTAGTTTTAGCATATACTCGTACAATTAAAATATTACGTCAAATGCGAATAGTACAAGAGTGGATCCTTAAAGTACGTATTTAGATACTATCCCTCTACATGCAATATCTTGACACAGGTAGTGCGTAAAATCGTAAGTAACTCCTTTCCATTTTAAGTTCTCAAAAGCAAAAAATTGAGATAAATTAATCATAAATATTGCAAATCTAACAGATTAATTAAATAAACAAGCAATTTAAAACTGCCAACACAAATTACATTTCGTAACAAATAGGCGTATCGTAACAAAGTCATCGCCACACAAACTTGGCTTTTTCTATTGAATTAGCAACAAGCCAAATTATTTCAACGTCAGTGCTCGACTAATCACTAATTGGAGCGAAAGATATTGAACCGAGAACGGTCAAGCGAGTTTTTCAAAAGTCGTGATTGAATAACTTAGAAATGATTAAATCTATGTACATACATATCTATATCTATACGTATAATTGAATTCTGAGTCGAATCTGTACATTAAATATTTAAAAAAACATCTTCTTGAAAAAGTCATTACTATCGATACAGGGGCCGAATCTATAGTTTTTAGAATTTTTGTCTGTCTGTCTGTCTGTTTGTTTGTCTGTCTGAGAACGCATCACGAGGAAACCACTGGACAGATTTTGATGAAATTTGCTATTATGATAGCTGCTTATCTAGGTCAACATATAGGATACTTTTGACTGCTGAAAAATATCTCATCTCTAAGAAATCTTTACTAACCGTTAAAACGTATCTAGGACGAACCCGAGCGGAGCGATGGTGAGTCACAAGTATAGTACTATACTTAAGTACAAAGATAACTAAGAGTATATATATTATATTATAAATAGGCAAAGACAAAAAAGTTACTAAATAAAAAAAAAAGATACTACAAATCTTTTTATCGCGTGTTTTTCAAACGATTTTCTTGGGTTTAATGTTATGAATAAAGAAAATATTTGGTAACAGTTTTTTTTATTATATATAAGTAAATTTTATTCATATACTTTGTACTCAAACTGTTAATAATGAATATAGTCCGACCACTTCGAACGCTAGTATATAATCTATACATATAATAAAATAGTAATTTAGCGAAATCTGTACATAAAATGTTGTTTAAAAACAATGACTGTAACGTATTGTGTAGAATATACTCGTAGACTCCAAAACAAGAGTTATTAAAATGTTTGTTTGTATGTCTGTACGTTTGTTTATCTGTTTGTGTGTGTACGCGTTTCACGCAAAAAGTACTGAACCAATTTTAAATAAATTTTATGGAGCGATAACTTATTACTCGTGACAACGTTTAAGATACCTTTTACTAATGAAAAATCTTTCATTCCCGCAGGATATAGCACAATAACTGATTCTATCGAGTCGTCCTTAGAAAATATAGCAACCGCTGGCTAAACCTTAAGAGATACATCAAAACAATGTACTAGAAAATTGTAGGTCTTAAGAAGGCCTACAGAAAAAACCTGCAATAGCAGTCATTTTCTCTTATTTCTCTATTTAATTTCTTATTTCTCTATTTATTATTTCTCTATTTAAAACGTACCTAGAGACATAAGTACTTATAAGCAAGGGTAAGATGCCAGTAATAATATAACATAGTTTATGAAAGAACGTTGCGAATTCTCGATTACAAATCAACTCAATGAACTAGATTCTTAGACAAATTTCTATAATCAGCTTAAGAAATAACTAATTAATAAGTGAAATGATATATTCTGACTACGTGATATAATAAGATATGTAATTTCCATACTTTCTCTAGTTTATTATTACCCGACTACAGCGAAGCAAAATGAGGGTTATGACTTTAACCGGTAGGTACATATGCACAGCACCATCTAGTTCCATGGCAAGCTACGAGGCCTGTGTTATGGATACCAGATAGTTGGCACACTAAACATAATATATAACTTTGGATACATACATACATATTATAAATATTTATATGCATGTATTTATCACATAAATGAATGCCCCCAGTGGGACTCGAACCAACGTCCGCTGGCACAGCAAGTACAAACGGAGCCAAATGTGTTGTCAATCTGTTATCTCCTAACTTCTTAACTACTTATCATAATTTCCCAAATGAAGTATCGTTGGGAGCGTCTTGATCGCCCATTGGTTATAGCCTGCCCTAACAAAACAATACAGTCTAAAAACAGTAAGCGATCATAAGCTTTAGGGCAAAGTGAACCTCTGAATATCAATATGAATATGTATTAAATATATTAAAATATATTACATGTAAGTTGTTTATTCAATAGACGATAAATATTGAATAATTTATACATAACAATTTCAGATGAAAATATTATCTTGATACTTTCTTAGATTTAAGCAAATATTTGACATCTATTCATATAATAAAATTGTAACTAAGTCGAATCTGTACATTAAATATTTTTTCTATTTTTCTTATTGAAATAAATTTATTAATTATTTATTAATCTTATTGAAATAAACATTATTATCGATACAGAGGCAGAGGATTATTATTTTTTTTTTAGTTTTTATTTTTCCATTTTTTATGCACACATAGTAGTAGCAAAATAAGAATAAGTATTTTAAAAATTCAGTAAGTGAAAAATTAATCATTTCCATTTTCTACCCTTGATGGATTGTTTTTTTTAAATTTGAATGAGACAATTTCGGTATAAACCTCTTTCTAACAAAAAAATAATTTTACAAATCCGTCTTTAAATGACGGTGTTATACCCGAACATACATAAAAAAAATATATAAACACCCGAATTGAGAACTTCCTCCTATTTTGAAGTCGGTTAAAAAGTAATCATACTAAGTATTCACAATTTTAGCTCTAATTCGCAAAGTTCTGTAACATTAGTAATAAAGCTAGTATCATGCAAGTCAGAACTAATATGTGAAGATGGTATTGAAACATGCACAACCGCTAATACTGCTAATATTGAGTTTCAGTTTGGATAGCTCGCTCAAGTTTATTGATTTTATATTACACCTTAGGGTCCATACACACGATGGCTTTTTACGGTTGCAACGCTCATTTATCATACATTTGTATTGATACGAACGCAATTTGTAGTCATATAATATTTATGGACGTAGAATATGCGCAGACGTCGTTTATGATATGTCTCGTTAGTGCGTTATAAATGTGTTGTGTAACAGCCCTTAGAAACTAAATCAAGTTATAGTCGATTAAAGTTAGTACATTCACTTCTTGGTGATTGTAGGGCTAATGGTTGCCATGGAAGGATAGACGTATATCTGTATCAATTATTCTTTTTTTAAATTCAACAATTGTAAATCTTTGACAGTGTATACTTATCGATTTTTATGTCAATTGTAAATCGATTTCATATTTTTTAATAAATAGGTGAATGAACGTCTTCCATCCAATTCTGACCACGGCGGTTAAGCAAAAGCCGATGGGATGACTATTCACCAACAGTGAAAAATCAGACGCGGGACTAATAATTTTACTTGCTCTTTAAGGTACGGGAATGTAACATCATCACCTTTCAGCTCCGGGCCACGATTAAAAAAAACTATGGAAAATATACTTAACCCGATCTGGGACTCGAATCCAGGAACTTCACATTTGCAGCCAAACATGAACTCTTAACATATTTATATTATTTATATTTATTTACATACAAAACAAGATGACATATTAGATCAACAAGTAATATCAAGCATCATTACAATTTTATTACAGGACCCTTAAAACTAGGCACGGTTCTAATTATGCAAAATAAAGCATTAAAGGGAGAATAATAAACCTTTTAATGAGCGTAATAAAAGGCAAAACGGTGGAATGGAATGCAAAAAATGCATCTCTGAAGTTTCTAGGTCACTTCTGGCTTTGAAATGAAGATCTTTTATCTCTACTCTAAATTAATAGAACCAGAGCTTAAAGTCTTCATTTTCAATATCGGATACGATATTCAATCTAAGGAAACATTTAATATATTACTCGAATAATGGTATAGAATAGATGGTAGGTAACTTTGTTCTAAGTGTATCATTGTTTGACCACATATCGACATATGCAAGAAATAACAATTTCACTCAATAATATTTTTATTGATGACATTAATCTTTTCATGGATTTTCAGGCGGTTTTATTTTTTACCACCAACGCAAAAGACGGGGTATTATAAATTAAACGGTGTATTTGCGAATCTCTATGTTTGTCTGTGGCATCTTAGCTCCCAAACGGCTGAACTGAATTTAATTTCTTTTTTTTTTGTTTGATAGCAAAGTGGGTCGAGAGTGTTTCAGCTATAAATCAAGAAAATCTGTCCTGGCGTTTGCAGGTCATCAGCTCCTTTCTAAACCGTAATGGGATATGAGAAATTTCCACTAATCTGATCGATTCGAAACTTGATATTCCATTACTTCAATGACATTGCAATGATATGGTAACCTTGACCTGATGCTGCAGCGCCACACGGAATAATCCCCAGTCCCACAATCAAAAATAATTTCCATTTAATAAGTCCTGTTTAATTGCAACCAAAGTAACTGAGGGACTCATTTCCCACTTAATAGAAAAACATAACGTCGGGATATCCTTAAGTCAATAAAGATAAAATATTTTACTTTGCAGGTGTCGATATTGCCTTTTTGTTAAGATTTGGATAAATTTATTAGGCTTAGGCGTTGTCAAAAAGTAATTTCTTCATAATTTCCTTGCAATTCTCCCTAGGTACTAATACAATAACATTCATGTCGCACATATTTAGTTCAATTATTTTTTCCGAATCTTTTTAGAAAAACCCGCTAAGTCCGGTAAAGTGGATATAATATCTATACCATATCCGTTATGTCTTATGTAATTATTGTTAAATTGCATAATTTAATAAGAAGGTGTAAAATATAGGTGGAAGTTACCAAAATGCAAACCATTGTTTACAAAAAAATGTGACGTCAGAGGCTATGTCAGTAGATTAGTATTGTTGTACTTTTGTGCGGTAAGTGCTTAGTGGTTGATGACTTTTATGTGGTAAGTGCCTAGTGGTTGACAACTTTTCTGTGGTGGTAAGTGCTTTGTGGTTGGTGAGAAATGTTAGTCGCAATTGCAGCTATTTAGATTATCAGAGCACGTTTCGCATCCTCTATAATATTATAACAATCAGGGAGTCATCGAAGCGATTACATTATTTTGTAATGTCATTCTAACTGTGGGGAAAATTTGAACAGCACAGTATTATCTGATTTAAATATTTTATACAAAACAATTAAAACGTTTTGAAGCGTATTCATATTTTAAAGACTTAAAGAATAAAAAATTAAAAAATGCAAACTACCAAAAGTAATAACTTTGCCACTAAAAGTACTACCAGAAAAATATCAATATCCTTCACATTCTTCAATTAACATAAAATATTCACACTATTCCTTACAAAGTCTGTAAATACAAAAATACAGGTACATTTCTTCATTGATTTTCTGTGACGTATACGAGTAGATGAATGTTTCCATTATGCTTTATGTTAGTTGAAAAGAAATGCTATTGAGTTGCATGGTCCAATTGTCTTCAGATTTGTTTTATTTTAAGAGTTTCATGATGTACCAGCATCTGGTGCAATGAGGTGATCAAGTGCAAAGCGATTAGTAATAAAGAAACAAAAAGCGATAGCAGATTCAAATTTCGTTTTGTATATTTTTTAGCAAACACAAAGTAAAACTAAAGAAATCTATACTAGTATCATAAATGTGAAAGTTTGTTAGTATGAATGTATGGATGTATGTTTGTTACTCTTTCACGCCAGAACGGCTGAACGGATCTAGATGAAATTTGGCACAGAGATAGATTATAGTCTGGAATAACCCATAGGCTACCTTTTATCCTATAAAAATGTACGGTTCCCGTGGGATAGGCTCAGTTTTGTTTATATGTGAATAATATATCCATATATGTATCTTGATAATCACTACATTTAAAAACAAACCCTCTGCTGCTACAGTCCATCTGTCTGAACAGAATAAACTCAAAAGCTACCGAACGCATTCTCATACAGTTTTACCATTGGACAAAGTGATTCATTTGAAAGATTTAGGTGTATAACTCATTAAGGTTTTGTTTAAATTGGCTGAAATATGACGATCAATAATCATTGAAGATTGTTGGCAAAATTATGCCGACTTGGATGGAGCTTTACTGGCGTGCGCCGCGTGAGCCAATAGAGTTATATGATAACAATGTATTACGGAATTATTCGGACGTTACTGAGCGAAGTGAGGGTAATTTGCTAGTATTAGAATATAATTAAAATAATGATATACTTCAGTTCAATTTTATTTTAAAACTAGCGACTACGTACGTTTTGACGGTTAACATGTAATAGATAGAATATATATGATAGAATATATATGGCCATGGTAGAGCGTACAAATGCGACCTTAAGTCTTGTCTCACAATGGGGTGATGACAACCTGGTCGATTTCAACGCCGCCAAAACGCAAGCCTGTCTATTTTCCGCAAAAAGGAGTCCGTTCAGCCTGACTCCTACTTTTCGTGGTGCACCTGTAGAGATTTCCGACAGTCTAGAGCTTCTCGGCATAAAGTTAAGTGCAAATCTTAACTTTGGCGACAACATCGAGTCGAAGGCACAGACTGCGGCCAAGAAACTGGGCATCCTAAACAAGGTTAAGCGATACTTCAGGCCTGGACAGCTTCTCACATTATATAAAGCTCAAGTCCGATCATGCATGGAGTATTGCAGTCACCTTTGGAATGGCTCAGCAAAATACCAACTTGCCGCTCTTGACTCGGTGGAACGCAGAGCTAAAAAGCTAATCGGCGACGAAAAGCTTGTGAATACTAAGCTTCACAGCTTAGCACACCGTCGCCAAGTTGCTTGTCTGTCGGTTTTCTACAGACTGTACTTCGGGGAGTGTGCCAACGAGCTCCACAGTCTCATACCGCCATCGCCATTCTTCTATCGGAACACCAGACATACTGCAGGTTACCATCCTTTCTTGGTTGACATTCCGACCACTCGCACTAAGCGCTATTCGTCATCTTTTATAATGCGCACAGCCAAGATGTGGAATGCGCTGCCTGCGTCTGTTTTTCCGAGTGCGTATAACCTGAACCTATTCAAGGTGCGTGTTAACAGGCTTCTCCTGGGCAAACTCGCTAGATCGTAGACCTTATCTGTGCCTTCGAGCTAAGATGAAGGTCAAGAGTGAGCCCATTTCTAATAAAAAAAAAAAAACATCACCAAGCACTTTATTTTTACAAGCTTTTATTTAGTTACCTGTCCGGGTCTGTGTAATGGAATCTTGCAAGTAAAATTTGACTCCTTTCTCAGTGTCCGATTGAGATAAAATTTGACATATTAGTTTGGTTCCCGATCGGTACAATGCACGATTATTTATATTTTAGACTTAGCACCTCCTCTTTTTTAAGCCTATCAGCTTCTAAGAGCTACTTAAACAAGATTTTTGTGACTGCCACTTTCTCCCCACTCCCTTTAAAAAGAAAATAAAAAAAAGAAAATTCTCTATTCTCGTGTGTTTTTTGTATGTTACGTGATGATATATATCTTAATAGTTCATACTAAACTAAACTAAGGATGGAATATTTAATTACTTTTAAAGCGATTTTTGAGTGAGCGTGCCTTAATACTTTTGATTTGGATCAAATCTTGAATTTAGATAAGTATTGGCTTGTTAAGTTTAACTAAGTATATGTATAAATATCTTTTCTGAAAAAAAACCAATTTTTCACAAAAAATATTAAAATTGGTACCAAGCTTCGCTCGGTAAAATACCTCGGCCACCCATATACTTAAGCTTATACTAACTAATGTTGTTAATATACTGTACATAAAGCACACTAAATTAACTAATTTTCTCCCATCTAAAGGGTTTCTGAAGGAAATCTCTTGAAAAGATAATTTATCCTTTGTCCATATACTTTTCTTTCATTTTGTTAAACATATACTTTATAGTACATATATAAATAAATAAATAAATAACAAATAAATAAGATATTTTATCACAGATCTGATTGTCAATTCTCAACGAATTTAAGT
The DNA here is from genome assembly GCA_951806755.1 of Brenthis hecate. Classification (NCBI taxonomy): domain Eukaryota; kingdom Metazoa; phylum Arthropoda; class Insecta; order Lepidoptera; family Nymphalidae; genus Brenthis; species Brenthis hecate. The sequence goes on along the minus strand of OX638252.1, from coordinate 23,415,491 downwards.
TTAACTTTTAATAATTAGATACCAAACATGTACAAGTAAGTTTTTGTCAAAAAAACGTATCAATTGTATATATATATATATATATATATATATATATATATATATATATATATATATATATATATCGAGGCTCACTAACGATCTGCCTAACAACTGTAAACATAACATCATAAACAATTCATTTGAATTAATTATTACTTTATCTAAACGTACACTTATTATTGCCCCAATTCAGCATGAAAACACATCTGAAATCCAACAACAAAAAAACTACGTGTGCCAATCCGACATGTCGTCTGAATCTCGCGAGACATTCCTCTATTTTGTTGATTTTACCAATTTGTGGACAATTATTTTGAGTGCTTTCCATCCGAAACTGTGGTGGGTAAATTAATAAACTCGCGTCTCATTCTCAGGGGCGGGTCCTAAAATCTACTGAAACAATTTCATTCAGTGCCGACTTACATATTCATACACTAACATTTTTTAGTATTTTTTACAGTTTGAAAAGACTTTATATTGTAGTACGGTTAATAAATATATTTCTTTTCATTTGGCTTGTTCTAGGTTGTACTGAAATATGTGTATATATATATATATATATATATATATATATATATATATATATATATATATATATATATATATATATGTGTGTGTGTGTGTGTGTGTGTAGTTAAAATTTGTAATTTGCATTCTATATGTATACCTGTATATCTATCCAAATTTGATTTTGTACGTAATATTCTAAGGACACATACGACTTAAGTAAGGTTTTATGTGTTCTTAGAAGCTTTTGTAATATACCTATAATATATTACACAGTCAGTCAGTCATTCAAAGAAAATCCAAAGAATAGGAAATTATCTATTAAAATATTTTTTAAGAAAATATCTCTATTTTTCAGTGTACGTAAACATAACAGATAACTAGTGTTAATGAAGTAGTCGACATACGAACATAATTTTTTTTTTATTAATAACAATAAAGCTGGTTAATGGCTACTAAACAAAATTAAAGAAAATTGGATGACAAACAGAAAGGAAAAGGTCTTTATCTACTAATATATAAATTCGATCAAGTGCTTTTTACCTTTGTAAAAATAACAAGTACAATTTACAACACTTCGATAATATATATAATAGATTAAACAGGCAGTATCCACTCATAGGCCACCATGACTTATTTGCAACCTTTTTTTTCTATGAAATATACCACCTGTATCATACAGGTGGTTATATGAGTGATTCCCATAAATATACTTAATTAAATAATTAAATAATAATTACTAGCGACTCACCCTCGCTTCGCTAGGGTTCGTCCCTAGGTACATTTTAAATTAAAATGGATATAGTATGCTATCCTTAAGAGCATAGACATATGCCATCGCGGACTTTTCTGTATACCTACTCGTATATAAGATACACAATTCCACCACATATTATTTTGTTATATCTCAAAGGGTTTAGGCAGCGTTTTCGTTGAAAGCCTTCCCAGACGTCTTATTTTTTCCGACACCTCCAACAAATATCGTTATATTTTAGCCAATGTATACAAAAACTTAACAAATTATATATTAAAACCTTTCTGTTGAATCACTCTATTTATTAAAAAAAACCGCATCAAAATCCGATGCGTAGTTTTAAAGATTTAAGCATACATAGGGATATAGGGACAGAGAAAGCGACTTTGTTTTATACTATGTAGTGATGATAATAATTACGCTACCAAGATTGTTTCCACGTTTGGTATTTCAATTATTTCATCATGTTGTACATTCTATTATTCGGCACGAAAATTTTCTGTGCAAATTTTATACCTAGTTGAATATCTCATGTTTCGCTTTCACAGCGATCCATTACCATGTGCGATCGCTCATATTTATGATTTCTTATACCACTCCATTTTGGAGTTTATTTTCAACGTATTAAGTTACAATATCGTGATTTTCAAAAGTAAGACGTTGTATACATAATTTCTATACAGCAGATGTGTTAGACCTTAAGGGTGTAGACTTCCAAATACGAATTTAACTTTTTATGTAGATGGGTATGTTAACGTCGCCATAATGGTTCAGAGGCTTAGACCATTGTATGCTGTGCTTAGACTCTCTTCTCAATATTTTTTGAAGTTATATTTCTTTTGGGACGCTTGGAAAAAAATTATGAGAGTAAAATTTTTACGATGCGCACGCACATCGACAGCCAAAAAGCGACATGATGAAGCTAGCTGATAACTGTTTGTTGCGATGGTAACCGTTATTATTGTCTAACAATTAATGAATAATATTATATTCTTTCCTTAATTGATATTCTATAAATATATGTCTGTAATATGCCTTATTAATTATTTTATTAATTTATCATTCCTTTTACAAACAGAGAGTTGTAACATACGGGATGAAATCTTTAGCTATTTTTGTTCTGTTACGCTAAAGAAGTATAACTTCTTACGTGCGTACATAAGTACACTCACAAATTTTTTATATTAATATTTAACTACTCTTACTAGTGTTGGACTAACGGTAAAACTTCTTCTATAATCATTTTTTTAGTAAAATAACGTTCACATCATAATATTTTCTAACGATAATCAGTCGATGTGCAACATCGTTAAGTATATAACCGTCAATCATTATGCGGCTTTTATACATATTAAAAATTTGTTTTTATTTTCCTGCGCGATCCATCACTTGCTTGTTCCCAAAAATATTTATTACAGCTATAATTTAAATGAGGCAGTGGCAGCCCAAATGGTAACGCTCTCACCTGGGAAACCCATTGAAGGAGGATCAAATTCCTGCCTGTAGAGGAGCCTTAGAGGTCTTTATTAATGCAATAGAACCCAAAACAATGATATTTAGAATTTTTGTCTGTTTGTGCATTTGTGCGCGCTAATCTCAAAAACGGCTTAGCCGATTTGGGTGCGGTTTCCATTATTGTATTGTGGTAAACTTCACTTAATATTTAATATTTGTTTTATTTCTATCGGTTCATAAATAAAAAAGTTAAAGAATCACTGAGGGACGAACCGAGCAAAGCGGGGGTGAGTCGCTAGTAATAAATATAATTCCAATTGTATTATCGTATGTTTATTTGTTGCAATTTATTTGCTGACATAAAATTTTCTTAGTAAACCTATATAATAAATAATAAACTATATATAACATACATACATAGTAATAATATAATCTACATATAACTACATAAAAGAAAGTTGGGTAAGTTACACTATTTATAACTCAAGAACGGTTGGACCGATTTTTTTGATCTTTGATTTCTTAGATTTATCTCTGCCTCGAATAACAGAATAACTATTAAAATAACACGATACGTTGGCTAATAACTATATATTTAAAACGTACTCGAGCGTAGTGAGGGTAAGTCGCTAGTTCATAAAAAAGGCAGATAAAAATGAATTTCATATTAACCTAGTTTCCTTAATATATGTAATACAAAATACGTTCAAAGCAATCTATATTCAGAAATATAAAGAATGGCAAAATTCTATGCATAGATATCTTTTGTAAAAACTGAATATCAATGAATAAATAAATCTCCTACATAAATATGAACCGATCCATATTTTGGTAAAGCCATCGGAAAAGTCATGAATTGAATATATTTTTTAACTCAATTTGGCTGTTTGTACGTCACATCCATACTAATATTATAAATGTGAAAGTGTGTTTGTTTGTTTGTACTTCTTTCACGTCGAAACGGAGTGACGGATTGAAATAGTTTTAAGGCTGGAGAGTGACATAGGCCACTTTTTACCGCGGGAGACTATCTCATTCTCACGGGAAAACACGTTATTAAGACAACCCAAAAAAATATTTATGGTCAGAATTACTTAAAACTTAGTATTAATGCCCTTCAATACAATTAAATAAATACGTGTTTAAGCATTTTTCGAAATTCATCCCGTGAAATAGGGGATGAAATTTTGTATTAAACCCACCTTTTAGAGTTTTTGTTGTAGTTTAGCGCGAGCGAAGCCGCGGGTTCTGCTAGTTATATATAAAGGATATTTAACTTTATATACATAAAATATCTACAGCAATGCAACAGAAGCCATTCTCTTTATGCAAACTCATGTTGAATCCCTTATATAAGCCTTATCATTGTCTATTAATACCGGATCTATGTGTTGTATGCATCACCTATTGTACCAATATCCCGCCAAGGTTAAATTAATTAGAATGTTTGTTCCACTCAAAAATGAAATTTTAGATATTCAGCATGTATTGTTAAATAATATCTGGGCAATCGAGCTTTGTAAAACATTTTTTTTTCGGAAAAGATATGAAAAGTGCAATTTATTTCAGAAAAAACGCCTGTATTGTAGGTAAACTTAAAAATCAAGATCCAAAAATTTGATCTAATTACAAAATCTTTAGAGCCGTTTTCCTTAAGACATTTTCAAAAGTCCATCATATTCACTCCTACTTCGCCTTGAAAAAGTTACTGTTATTACGAATAATAACAAATCTATTCAAGGTTTTAACATCGAAATCCGAAGTTTTTATTTGCAATCCAAAAACATATTTGCTATGATAACCAAGAAAATCTTAATTTTGCCTTGATTCAGATTAAATCTAGACATTGTACGACCTACAATATTCTAGATTCAGCGAGACTAAACTAAATAATTAAACTATTTTCGCTTTCATTTGATTTTTTGGTTCCCGACGTTTCGAATGCTTTACAGCAATCATGGTCACGGGAGAGACCATCTCTTCCGGAATATATGAAAAAATAAAAAATAGTTTTATTTAAAACCCAGAACACTTAGTTCTAATCTCCTAGTAAACGTTCGTTCGTGCATTACCGTATATGGATAAAAGAAGAGCGAGTCGGTGAAACACGCTAGATTAATGCCATCATTACTTCTCGGTCGAATTCGAAGTGTCAGTAACGTATTAGGGGTTTATCGAAAGTCGATAGATAGTATATGCGAGATCTTTGAATCATTATTATTGTTTTGAGATGAATTTGCCGATCTTAAGAGAATTTTTTGCTTTCTTTACAATTATCGAATTATTTATATTAATGGTAATCCAGTCAGGTGAAGCCAAAAACACACTGGGAGGTGGTCTACTTCAGTAGCCGGTATACCATGCGGCTTGCTCCTGGTACTTCTCTGATAGCAGAGTGAATCATAGGAGCAACCTCTAGGTTGTTATAGTCTGCCTCGGCAGGCCTGCTGTCAGGACGTACTAATATTTATGTATGTAGGTGGTATGTAAATGCATTGACAACACGTTTGGCTCAGTTTGTAGTGACCCTACCTATATACTGTGTCAGTGGTCGTGGGTTCGAATCCCGCTGGGGGCATTCCTTTGCGTGATGAGCACGAATATTTGTACTCCAGTCATAGGTGTTTATACATAGATTTTATACATAAGTACTTATAATAATATATCTGCTATCCATAACACAAGCCTCATAGCTTACCATGGAACTAGATGGTGATGTGTGTTAATGTCCCAATATAATATTTATTTATTTACCAACATTAAAAAAATTGGTCGAAATTCGACGATAATCATTATCCATTATTGATCCCCTAAAGCTCTAAAGACTAAAGCTCATCTATAGCTACTAAACTAAAAAAAAGAAAATTGTTTGACAAACAAAGAAGAAGGCACTACCTTGTTTTGTCTTCGCCTTTTAACATATAGATAATAGAAAAATCATTACGTATTAAAACAACAATATTATGGCTGCTTATACATAAATCATTTTATAGGCATCTAAATATGCTACTACCTCATATAATAATATTTTCAGGACATCTTTATGCATTATTCAGTAAAATATCTATCTTAGATATGTTTGGTATAGTTTGTTTACATAAATTTCTTTCCCACTTTTATTATTCCAGACAAAAATATCCTAGTTATTTAGTGTAATGTATGTAAAATTATATTTCTTCTGCGTATGTACATCTATACTAATATTATAAAGAGATAGTTTGTGATATTGTGAGTTTGTGAGTTTGTGACGTTGTAGGGGGTTAGGGGGTTATCTCTGGACCTACTGAACCGATTTAGACGAAATTAGGTAAGAAGATAGTTTCAGACCCTAGAAATGACATAGGATACTTTTTATCCTGGAAATCATCCGTTAACGGGATGAAAATGGGGATGAAATTTTGAATGGAGAATCAAGCCAGGGACGAACCCGAGCGAAGCGAGGGTGAGTCACTAGTAATATATAAGGACAAAATTTTGGCGTTAAATCTTACGCTTCTCCCTCGCTTTTTAACCGACTTAAAAAAAATGAAATTACTCCGTTTGTATTGTTTTAGATTTTTGACGTCAATTGTGAATTCATTTACTTAACTGTTTTTTTTTAATTATTCTTCAAAGGTGATGATTATTCCTAAAAGAAAGGTGTTTACAAAAATTAAAAAAAATGGGTTTCGCCGCAGTCGGGTAAAAAGTATTCTTTAACCATCTTCGAAACGCCATGTCTCTCTATATTTTGTATTGTATTCAGCCCTCTTTAACATCCCACTGCAGGGCACGGGCCTCCCTTCAATACTCGGGGGATCAGGCCATAGTCCACCACGCTGGCCAAGTGCGGGTTGGCGAACTTCACATGTCTTTTTGAAAACTTACTAGGTTCTCTCAGACATGCAGGTTTCCTCACGATGTTATCCTTCACCGTTAAGACAAGTGGTAATCATGTTGGAAATGATTCGCACATGAAAATATCAGAGGTGCGAGACCTGGGATTTGAACTCGCTTCACTCCGTTTCCCAAGCGAGCGCGTCACCACTGGGCTACCACTGCCTTTATGCATTACATTAATATAAATCAAAACTTAAGGTACACCTAAGGTACACCTAAATTATACCTCTTTCTTTTCAATGTCGGTCAAAAAATAAATGAACATAAAACAATGATGGGCTATTTTCTTGTCTTTTAATGAAAGAAACCTGATTAATATAAAAAATACTATTAAATTTATAAAAGATATTACATTGACTCCTGACATACAGGTTTATTCTAGTTTGGGAGTCAGAGGCTTCAACAGGCTTATGTCACAACCATGAACGAATTAACCACTGGACCAGACATATAAGCGGACGTACCTTTAACGGTCATGTCAGTAACCAGGGAATTTTAGCCTAGGTCGTTTGTTTTTTGTGTCAGTCTCAAGCACTTACTTGTCAACAAAACATCTCCCAAAAATGACTAAATGTTCTGTTAGTTGGTGTAAAAACTATAACGGTGGAAGCAGCACTATTTCTTTTCACTTGTAAATACATTATTTTATTACATTTATTGTTATTTATCACAAAAATTTAATTAAATGTAAAATTAAATGTCATATTATCCAACTATGTCAAATATAGTCGATATTTCTATGTATTGTTGACATCTGACAACCATCATAAACGGGCTGGATTATACCATTCAGAACAAATGACAAAACTGTCGAGTGAGTCCATTTGACATCGACTAGTGCTTGACAATGTCGAAAAATATATCGATATTTGACGAAATAACTGAACGAATTGTGTTATTTGTACAGTACAATAACATAAAATACTTTTATCACAGTATCCTACAATCTGATGACAATAAATTTATAAAAATATTTTCTAAATCAAATAAAAATATAAATGCAAACATTATAATTAGTATGTGTACTTAAGTTTTTATTTTATACCACATTTATATACTTTGGAATATTATTCCATTGTAATAATAATAAAGATCATTTTATTTCAACACATAAATTACACAAAATCAAACAATAATGTTTTAGCACTAAACTTCTGGGTTGGCGATTTGTAATAAAACACTTTACCACTTGCACTAATTATTTTACTTTCACGATCCAACACTCACTTATTCACAATTTGCAATCACTTTTTCTTTTTCCTAATTTCACAAATGTTTATTAATAACTGAGCAATATTAGGACAGTGTCACATTTTTATAACTACCCGAGGCAATCAATTGCCAATTAAAATAGTTCAATAACAGAATCAACAAAATCACTTTAATTAAATTAGCTTAATATTTTTTTAATCTTTACAAAATAATATTTATTATATATTAATGGAATATACACCCGATATTCATTTGTTTATTAACATTATTATAGGCCAACAGAATGTTGCCATCAATGCCATCGTATTTATATAAATCAAATTAAAAAAATATTATTATTTGACACATTATTATTGCCTCTTTAATTCATTTATTTTAATTTATTATAATAAATACAGATATTTTAAATTAAAAGATGTAAAATATGATGACTATGCTAACTAATGTCTAAAATGTCATTCATTGGTTCATCGATATATGTATTTCATCGATTACGTTCAAGCACTAGAAATATTGTATTGTGTATCAGTGTTTATAATAATGTAATAAAATCTTTGTGTGCGTTATGCGTCACTTGGTTGAACTAGTTTTCATACATTTGTATTTTATGTCAGGTCCAGTCTCTAATTCGTCCATGGTCACAACAAACAATTGTGCCAATAAAGATATATTCTATTCTATTTAAAAGTAAAAAAATGTAAAAATCTTATTTAAATATTATGAATTGCAGTATTCGCATTAAAATTCCCTATTAAACAAAAGATCGAGACCGGTCAGCGCTTATCCCCTACGTAATTTATTTAATATTGGTTAATAGAATGTACCAAAAGAATACTCTCTTCCTTGAGAATTCGAACATTTTTATATGTATTAATCTGTTTCGTGAACTAGTTTTCATCTTTTTAACCGAAAAGGAGGATGTTATCGATTCGTCGGAATCTTTTTTTTTTTTTCTTTTTTTTTATGTATGTTCACCGATTACTCGAAGACGCCTGAACCGATTTGGATTTTTTTTTATTTCAAAGTGTATACTTCCCAGATGGTCCCATATAAATTTTATGGAATCGGTAGAGCGGTTTTTAAAAAAATCATCAATAAATACATTTCTTAAATAAATTGCTTAGTCGAATATGTTATTAAAAAACTTTCTTCTTACAAATTATCTGCTTATTACGTCTACACTAAAAATGGAAAAATAAAAACTTTAAAAAAAAATAAAACCAGACTTCCAGGCACTAAAATGTAAAAAATTACTAAACGGAGGTTTTCATTTAGAATAGATACCTAATCAGATATTTTCGAAGTCAGTGCCAGCCGTTGCAAAGAAAATCTAATATAATTTATATATTGCGATGCGTAAAATACATATGTACCTATTAGATATTCATATCTTAAAATATTGTCGGTTGGCACCGACTTCGAAAATATCTGATTAGGTATCTATTCTAAATGAAAACCTCCGTTTAGTTATTTTTTACATTTTAGTGCCTGGAAGTCGGTTTTTATTTTTTGTTAAAAAGTTTTTACTAGTTAACTGTTATGCAGCCGGTTTTTTTATAATATACTAGCGACTCACCCTCGCTTCGCTCGGGTTCGTCCCTAATTACGTTTAAGCGTTTACCATCGATTTCTGAGATATTTTCCCGCAGTAAAAAGTATCCTATATGTTGACCCGGATAACCAGCTATCATCATACCAAAGTTACATCAAAATCCCTCCAGTGGTTTTGGTTCATGCGGTAACAGACAGACAGATAGACAGACAGACAAAAATTCTAAAATCTATAGATTCGGTGTCTGTATCGATAATAATGTCTATTTCAATAAGAATTTACAAAAAAATATTTAATATACAGATTTGGCTTAGTTACAATTTTATTATATGTATAGATTTGCTTGCTGTTGTTGTTACTATACCTAAAGTATCACATGTAAGGCTAATGCTAGGCATCCGAGCAAAGGAAAAGTAAGCAACCCTACTATTTGCTTTTTGTTGTTGTTGTGTGTGTAGATGACAATAATTTTTAAAACTTTTAATATCATTTACGAGTTCACTAACAATTTTATTATTGCCAAAAACAAAGTAATGAGTGTGCAAAAGCGCGGGAGTGCACTAAATGGGACTTCAAGAAACCTGGAAAGTGATAGAAAGAATTTTATAAACAGTAATAAAACAGTATCGCCATTCCTTTAGTTGTAAGAAGCAAAAGGCGGATTAATAAATTGATGAGGAAAAACTAATGGATCTCTTTGTGCTTTGTTTTATAAAATTGTGATGAAGATTCTTTATATCTATTGTTAATGGAAAATAAAAACAAAACATGAATTTTCATAGCAAAAATATATAAAATATCTTAACTTGATTTATAAATTTATAATTTTATTGTTTACTACTTGCTTAATATCTTTTTAACACTATTTTATTAGCTCTACTCGTTATTAACTAGAGAATTGTAACTTAAAGTTGATTTCAACTTACTTCTAACTGTCGTATCTACTAATAAATAAATAAATATGTTGAGACATTAACACACAGCACCATCTAGTTCCATGGTAAGCTACGAGGCTTGTGTTATGGATATCATATAGTTGATACATACGCATATATAACTTTAAATACATACATATTATAAATATAAACATCCATGACCGGAGTACAAACATTGGTGCTCATCACACAAATGAATGACCCCAGCGGGACTCGAACCCGCGACCGCTGGCACAGCAAGTAGGGTCACTACAAAATGAGCCAAACGTCTTAAGACAATTTCTCGATAGAAAGCAGGAATTATTGTTTCCCCGAACCAGCTTTTCGCTATCCAAATTCGTTTAAACTAGATACAAACATAAAATGCTAGACTAACGAGACAGAACTATAAATAACTTTCTTTGAACTGTTTACACAATGCTTATAAATACAAGTGAAGCATCCGCTTGTGATTTCAAAATAACAACCTTATGTTGAGCTTATATGAAAGATTCTTTTACTGTATTAAAGTCATAAATAAAATATCTGTCTGTGTGTATGCGTGCCTTTGGTTTTATGTAAAGTTTATTTTAATCGAATTTTTGCAGTTAACAGAGGTGGAAGTTATATGAATTTTTTTTAGAGTCATAATAAAATTTTAGCATAAAATTTATGGACAAGCGATTTATTAGAGAATTTAATATATCAGAATGGTAGATGTCATAACGAAGTAAAAAATATATAATTTAAACTCCTTTAATACAAATAAACTCTAAAGTAACAGCTACTAATATAGTAATAATTCAACGGTGCACGGTCACTGTCAAAACCGAGTCCAATTCGAACTTGACCGAATCTATGTATAAATTAGCAAAGACAAAACAGATTAGAACCTTTATCTCTTTCTTTTGTCAACCGATTTTTTATTTAACTTGTTTTTTTTATTATACAATGTTTAGGAGATAGACTCATGCTCAATATTGTGGAATTTTCTATAGACCTTTTTAAGTTAAGCCTTTTTAAAGCTAACATGTTAAACCATATACATTTCTAAGGATGATGCGAACAAGTTATTGTGTATTCCCGTAAAAACGAAAGATATTCCTGCAGTAAAATTTATCCGTAATGTTGACCCGATTAATAAGTTTTCAGTAAACAAAATTTTGTTAAAATCGATCCACTTCATTTTGTAGTTGTGTGTTAAAACGCGAACATACAAACAGACAAAATTTTTGATAACTATTGCCTTGGGTCTGTATTTATTAGTTAAAATAATACTTAATGTACAGATTTCGCAAAGTTTTTTTTTTTTTTATATAATGGCTTATAGTTGCGTTAACAGACGCAATCGATTCTGCCAGTGTCACGTTTTGTGAGGAAGACACGAATGAGATTGAGCGGTAATTTTGAAATTTGGTA